>CM040244.1:230270088-230770088 GCA_022545495.1 Chrysanthemum lavandulifolium | reverse complement strand
TTTTCTTACCGTCCGACATTAGGGCGAGGTTGTAGTGTTCCATGGATCTCTTACACTATCGCATGGTAAAACTTTGATAACCGTCACCGCACTTGTTGAACCACCGGTGTTGGTGGTGTTGTTGGTGTTTGAACTTTCCATTAGTGTTTAGTGAAATAATTTGGTTTTGATTTTTTGAGTGTTTTTGATTGCTTGAAAGTGGTAATTAACCAAATACATAACACATCTATTTATACTAACATTCGTATGGCAAAATGGTAATTTTTAACAATATTTAATAATATCCCCACGCTCCTTCCGCCTCTTTCAAAATTTCAAATTCAAAATTTTAAAATTCAAAAATACCCCAAAACCCGCCCTACAAAAAAACCTTTCTAACCGTTAACCGAACCGATTCGGTTTCAGAAAAAACCATCTTTAAACCGGTGTTTTCAAGAATGGAACCGGTTCCTAACGGTGGTTAGGATAAAACCGGACGGTTTGGGTCAAACACGGTTTTGACCGATTGGGTTTTTCGGTTTGTTTTCGGATACGATTCGGTTAACCGTTACGATGTGCACCTCTACATAGTTGTTGAGATTTTACACGATTCCAACTCCTCCTGGTTGCCCCTAGGGTTGATGACTTGTTTCTATACATCTCAAAGATACCTTACGCTTGATCTAGGTTTATTATCTTGTTTCCTAGGTTCCTCCGTAATAGTATTTACAACTTGTGGGATAGAAGCCTCTACTTTCTTTTTAACATTTTCATTTACAACAGATGAGTCACTTGCACTTTCAAAACATCGATTCATGCTTAACCTCTTCCTCACTTTTCACAAATTTGAGAGGACCATATTCAAGATTAGGTTCCTGAAATTCTTCTAGGCCTTTATGAGCTAAATATATGCCAGGAAGTGATGGAACACCCCTTAGTGGTGGAGGAACTGTATTTTATCCCATACCAGACTTAACTTTACCAGTAATTTGAGCATTCCAAATTTTATCAATTGACTTAGACTGATAATATAAGGTGTCAACAGATAAATTGACATTTTCATTTATCTTTTTAAGTCTTTCAAGCTCTTCTTTTAGTGCCTCATTCACTGCTATCTTATGATCTAACTCTCTTCTTAGAACAACCATATCATCATTATATTTTGTCTCATTTGCTCTATAATGCTCTAGTTGTTTTCTAATACGAGATATGCCTCTTCAGGTTTGACACATTATAATTAGCAATGAACAACTCGTTCTTTGGTTGTCATATAATTCATTAAGCCTTTCACATTCTCTAGAAGCCCTACATGTTTTAGAACAACTTTCAGCGTTTTGTACCTCGGTGTCGAGAGAAGGCCATGAGAGCATGTTCGATAGCAATAAAAGCGACATCGAAGGTTGTTCCTCTTGTCCATCGACCATGAAACTCCAATCATAGCTCACACCATCAATTGCCAGCATTGCCTTTGGTTCCTCCACAATTGGTTATTTCTTTTGCTTGTACCAAGTAGACCTATTGTCCTGCTTCCTTGGTCTTCTGCATTCTCTAGCAAAATGCCCCAACTTGTGACAGTTGAAACACTCTACTTTCTTTTTATCAAACCCTGCATTTTCATTACCATTGTTGTGAATTGGCTTGTCAGTCTTCGTGTAGAATTTCCTAGCCCTCATGCTAAGAAGAGCTATTTGCCACTTTATGTCCATCTCCTCTAAGTCATCATCATCAATTAGCTCTATGTCTTCATGAGTTAATATAGAGCCATTAACTTGAGTGGAGATAAAGGCATAAAAGGTAGGATCTCCAATACTAGCACCCTTCTTCTTTGAACCTACAATTGGTAACAATAGCATTACCGATTGGAATCAGAGAACCGGCGGTGGCAATATCATCATCACATCATCTTTAGAATCATCACTATCAACAGGTTAACATCAATGCCAAGTCGCTAGAGCTTGTACCAAGTTCCTTGCCTTCTTCAATCTTTGTTCAATGAGTTTGAAATTGTTGTAAGGATCATTGAGCTTCATAGTTTCAATCTACGGTTTATTTTCCCATTGTAACATTAGTATGAAACTCAACGACCAAAATTCTTAGAAACTTGATTGAGGTCTTCCTTTTCTACCTCAATTCCAAACACGATCAATTGTGTGACAATCTTACGGAGTTTGGTGAAGATCTTTGTCAAGTGATTCATTTCTTGAAGCGGAGAAGTTTTCATAACTTTGCTTCAACAATGTCTTTTAAGTCTTCTTAGTAGCATCATTGCCACCAAACACTGAGCAAATCTTTTCAAAAAGTTCTTTTGCTGTCTTGAATTTGCTAAAAGCAATGATTTGGTCTTTAGGAAGAGTCATTAGTAACAAACTTCTGGCCTTCATATCATTCTTCTTCTGTGTTCTTTCATTAGTAGTAGAAGGTGCAGAAACGGTTACAATTTCTTTGTCACCAACTTTCTCGATCTCCTTCCTTGGCTTGAAGGAGTCACCGGTTAAGATGATCTCTTCTGAGCATAGCCTTGTATGAAAATTATTGCTCAATCATTATCCTCCACATCTCAAACTCATTGAGTTTGAGCTTAGAAGCTCTTGGAACGAGTTGGACTGGTTTCCATCTCCATTGATTTGAGAGAGTTGGTTAAGCTTATTCCTTGGATCTTACGAATCAAAGTATCGAACCTTGCTCGATACCACTTGATGGATCTAAACACACACCTTGTGTTAGGGATACTTTGAGGTATATTAATAAGTCGCGGAATATACTTAGTAATACTTAGAAGATGGATTGTATGATGTAATGTAAGTGAGAGCAATTATAACACAAAGCTTGATATTATTAAGAATAATCAGGTGATCTTGCTTATCACTAGGGTTACACCTTGAAGCTCTCTAGGGTTTTATATGTACCTAGAACCTCCTTTTATAGCACAAGGAGTCCTTTACAAGATAAGTATAATGCTATCAATAGAGAATATACACAAGATCTTTCTATACTTATCTATACGAATACATAACAATTATCCTAATAGCGATGGTAATAATATGTACTAGCAGTGGTAATGTGTTTCCACTGCTAGTGCATTCTTCCGCAATGTCTTCCACAAGCTTATCAGTGGTAACTGTTACCATTATTCCCAACATAACCTTTCATAATATTCATTCGTGTGTGTTTTTTTAGAGTTAAACCGATCACTTCTTATCTATTTCTAGTATATTGATGCTTGTGTTACAATATGGTGACCTAACAGTGGTATCATTCGCCATCTAGTTGGGTGTAACACTTTTGTTTTTGAAGTTTTTATGGTATATGCATGAGTTTCTCGTTATTAATCTTTCATACGCAAAAAGCTTTCATTTTTTCACTTACAAACTCAATATTCTTGTACTTTAAGGTTTATTTAGTGTTAAAGTTTAAGGTTTTAGCATAAAGTTTGAAACTTTATGTGTGTATCATTGATTTCAAGCCTGGTTTTAAACGTGTAGTCGTTTCTACGCATAAGGGTAAAACTTACTTTGGATCATCAAGTTTTCAACTTTCTTGTTATTTTGGTGATTTTGAAGCTACTTCATTCAAAAATCAGGTTTCTAAACACTTTTGCGCTTAAAAATCAGTTTTGGTCAAGTTTGGTAATTTCTACACATAAGTAAACCCTAGTTTTACTCGTAAGCCTAAAGTCTACGCCTAAGCACTTCTTCGTAAGCTCATCATCATCGATCTTCAATGCTATTAGTTTACTCGGTGTTTTTCTTGCTTGGATAAGCTGAAAACACTTTGACTTTGGATATCTTTTACCTTTGGTATAAGTGTAAAGCATTTATTGGGCAAAACCCTAGTTTTACGCATAAGCAAATCCGTCGCATAGCATTCTCTTTGTCTAAGCATTTTCTTACGCTAAGCCAAGTCTTACACATAAGGATTCTACTACTAAGCTTTCGTTTCGCGCCTAAGCTAAGTTTTCCTCAAGTTTACGCTTAAAGCTTTCCCTACGCGTAACTTTATCTTTTACGCGTAAGGTTGGTTTTAGGCATAAGGTATTTCCTACGCCTAAGATGGTTTTCTACGCATAAGGTTACTTCATCAACAAAGTTACATTCGACTACAAAGATCCATCATCAACACAAGTTTCAAGATGTCTCACCACCATACTCTAGCTACTTTCCTCATATGTATCCTCAACAACAACAACAACAACTCTATCAACAATATCCTCCACCATCACCACAACAAATGCAACAATTTCAACAACAATTTCCTCAAGGACAATTCAACCACAAATGATTCAACCACCCTTAGTCTACAAGTACAACCTTGAAACTTTCAAAATCGGCATCCATCCAAGTATGCTATGAAGGAACCGTCTTGGTTTGCAAAGATGTGTTAAGCTTTAAGTAGCCAACAATCCATTCATGAAGATGGATCACTTGATAGACCTCCAATGCTCACTCCCGGAAACTACGATCAATAGGTGATAAGGTTCTTTAGGTTTTGCGATCTAAAGAAGCCACATGGAAAGTTCTTGAAGAAGGTCATCCTTGAAGGTCCATTTCAGATGCCTTCTATCACTGTACCCAGAGATCCGAATGCTAATCCACCAAGAGATGATATCACCAACGGTGGCGGTCTTTGTTGGAATCACTCCTAAACTAGAATTCAAGTGTTAGTAATTAATATGTAATAGTTAGCTTAATTATGGCTTTTATGTTAGTAATCAAGGCTAGGCTCATGTAGAAAGCCCATGAGCCTATGCAAAGCCCAATAAGGAAAGGATGGGAACTTGGTGTGTTGCTCTAGTTCGCTCCTATAAATAATCTTGTAAACCTTCTCTTGAAGGTTGGTTGCTCATTTCACTTCATATCCTACGCATAAACTTTCTTTATTTCATATGCGTGTGTTTGTGTCTTGTTCAACCGATAACTCTCTTATCTCATTTCTTATATTGATGTTTGTGTTACAATTATGGGAACCTAACAGTGGTATCATTCGCCAAATATTTGGGTGAAAATATTTTGTTTTTGACGTTATTGTGTTTTACGCGTAAGTCTCGCTATACAATCTTCATACGTTCAAAATCTTGCATTTTTACACTTTAAAATTCAAGATTCTTGTACTTTAAAGGTTATTTAGTGTTAAAGTTTAAGTTTTTGGCAAAAAGTTTGCTACTTTTCATGTATTTCATAGTTTTTTAAGCTTGGTTTTAATCGTGTGGTCTGTTCTACGCATAAGGTGTATTAAAGTTTTGGATCATCAAGTTACATACTCTTGTGTTATTTTGGTGATATTGAAGCTGTTTGATCACAAAAATCAGGTTTCGAAACACTTTGGCCAGAAAATCAGTTTTGGTTAATTCTTACGCACAAGTAAACCCTAAGTTTACGCGTAAGTTCTTCAAGGTTTGATCTTGATGTTCTTGGTTTACTCGGTGTTTTCTTGCTTGGATAAGCCTAAAACACTTGACTTTGGATATCTTTACCTTTGGAATAAGTGTAAAGGATTTTGGGCAAAACCCTAATTTTACGCATAAGCTAAAACTTACGCGTAGAACTCTTTACGCCTAAGCATTTTCTTAAGCCTAAGCCTTGTCTTACGCATAAGCTAATCTTACGCATAAGCTAATCTTACGCATAAGCATTCTACGTCTAACTTTCAGTTTACGCCTAACCTTAGTATTTCTCAATTCTTACGCGTAAGCTAATCCTACGCGTAAACATTAATTTTACGCCTAAGTTTGGTATTTTTACGCCTAAGGTTTTCTTTGCCTAAACTTGGTTTCTACGCCTAAGGACTCTTCATCAACAAAGTTTCATTCGACTACAAAGATCTATTTTACAACACAAGTTATCAAGATGTCTCAACCACCATACTCTAACTACTTTCCTCATGTGTATCCTCAACAACAACAACTCAGTCCACAACAACAACAATTCAATCTACAAAAACAAGTTTATCAACAACAATTTCAACAACAATTTACTCCAGGAGCAATTCAACCACAAATGATTCAACCACCACCTAGTCTTCAAGTACAACCTTACACAAACTTTAACAATCAACATCCATCTAGGAATACTATGAAGGAACCGTCTTGGTTTGCAAAGATGTGTGAAGCTTTAAGTATCCAACAATCCATTCATGAGGATGGATCACTTAATAGACCTCCAATGCTCACTCCCAGAAACTACGATCAATGGGTGATTAGGTTCTTTAGGTTTTGTGATCTAAAGAAGCCACATAGAAAGTTCTTAAAGAAGGTCATCCTGGAAGGTCCGTTTCAGATGCCTACTGTCGTTACACCCGGAGATCCAAATGCTAATCCACCAAGTGGTGATGTCACCAACATTGCAATCTTACTGACCTCACTGCTGATGAACTTCTACATTTTGAATCCGATGAGCTAGCAATGCAATACATCCTTTTTGGGATTACCCAATCCGATCCTTCGAAGTGTTGATGCTCAAAAGACTGCTAAAGCAATGTGGGAACATATTCATCTTCTCATGAAAGGCATTGAACTCAATTAAGAGGACATGGAATCCAAAATCTACTTGGCTTATGAACACTTCATGATTGAACCGGAGAGACATTAGAGTCATATCATCATCGATTCTCGACATCATCAATGACTTGGACAAACATAACATCATTATGCCAAGAGTTGCGATCAACACTAAGTTCCTAAGTAGTCTTGGTCTGATTGGGAAAAGTATGTCATTTTCATCCGTCAAGCAAAGAAAGGTTCAAACTTGTTATTCTCAATTCCGACCTTACAAATCAGATTACAAAATCCTCCACAACCATTGCTCAACCAAGCTGCAACAATTACACCATATGATCGGTCACAACACCAATCTCAAAAACTCAATTGGTTCCATACAACAACAACACTAATCAAGCACTACGGTGAATCTAATGAGGATCTTGAAGCTTTCGATGCATTGCAACAAGGGTTTGTAATGATCGCTAGAGCCTTCGGTGATATTCAAACAAATCCAACAATCGCATTCATACCTCATCAAACACACGAAATCGAGCTATTGTTAACAATGGACGTGTTGAAGTTCGAGAATCGTGGTAATGTTAAATCGGATGGGCGGTGGTCAAGGTTTAATCCAATGGGAAGGAATAACATGGTGCTCCACAACAACAAAGGGCTCAAATGGTTGAGCAGGAAATGCTCGAAATGGGATTAATGGTCTTCGTTGTTATAAGCGTAATGAGAAGGGTCATCGGCTAATGCATGCCCAAAACCGAGGACAAGAGGTAGAGCTTATCACAAGGAGGCTTTACTCTTGGCTCTTAAGGATGAAGTGGTGGAACTCTTACCAACAAGGAACGAGCTTCATGGCAAATGCGATTCGATTATGATATGGAGGACTTGTAGGCTAATGCGTGATTATGTTGATGGCAAACATGCATGAACTCCACATGGTGACACAGCCCATGATGTATGACATGACGACTTGTCTCGGTGCCCGATCAAACCATATTAATCACCGATTTGATATCTCGGCCAACCACGAATCGGCGAGGCTCAATATGTTCAACATGAGCCGTCCACATCTTATTATGATGATACTCAACTAGATCCGGTGGTTACATTTGACGATCAAGATGACCTCCGGTTACCATTGATAATCAAGTTGACTCGTGGTTATACTTGAGGATTTGAATAATGATCATGTTGAGAGTCACGTTGAACACGGCGAACCTTTGCCTAATCCAGATATTGACCTCTTACTTAATGACCAACAATCCCAAATGGAAAAATGTTGTGAACTCAATCAACAATTAAAAAATAAAAATGCACTGTTAACCAGGGATATTGAATGCTTAAAAAGGCAACTCAACGTTTTTAAAACTCAAGAAAAATGTGAACAAGGTTTTGAAGTCGCTTTTGCTAAATCTTACCAAAACAAAAAATCATTAGAGCGAAAGATCGTGATCTAGTCGCATCAAAGAATGCCTTGTTGTCTCAAAGCAGAACAAGCGAAATATGATCATAAACAACAACTTAACGCCTTACTTTGGAAACTCAAAAGCCAAGTCGAGCGGTAAACTTGTCAAAAGCAGTTCTCGAGTACAAAAAGCATTCCACGAAATCAATAGATGACTATCTTGAAGAAATTGTCGACTTACAAAACAAAATCAATGAGTTTCGAAATGTTGTTTATAAACATGGTGAATCAATCACAACGATTCAAAAGTTTACTTTTAAACCAAATCCAAATGGATATGCTCCGAATCTTGCTGATTACAAACCAAAGTTTTCAAATAGAGCATTCAAACTAAATCCTGAAGTTTATAGTGCAGAACATAGAATTGATGATTCCATTATGAGTGTTGTTGAATATAATCGTTAAGAGGAATTTGATGCAAATGACGAGCGTCGGTCAAAAATGGAAAATGTTATTTATAACAAACCATTTAACTATTCAAAAGCCGTTACTTTTGTCACACAGCAGATTTTTCTAACACACCTTGGGTTATCACACCTACTCGAGGGTCCCTTTCCAATCATGTGATTAATGGTCCTTTACCTTCACTCAGTGAAATAAAGCCATTAGCCGAAAAATGTAAAGTTATAAAATATTTTGAAACATTCATTTCGGACATCAAACTTTTGGAACGTGAAATTGAATTTCATTCTGAAATAAAAGTTGAACATTTTCAATCGCCTCTTGCGCGTGTACAAACAGATATTCTTCATAAAAGAATTTTACCTCATGTCCGAAATTTGAAAAATTGTGCTATCCATTGGGAAAGGGACTTTCACAAGGAGCTTGGACTTATGAAAAGAGTTTTCGAACAAACAGAAACATCGATTTCAAATACAAAACGTAAAAAGAAAATGTTACGAAAAGATGTTGATCGACTCTTGGAAGATGTTATCTCTGCGATATCCATAATGTTGTGTTATTACATTACATTGCATATGCATTTGATTTTATCACTTTACTGATTCTGTTAAAAATGTTGAGAATATTGATGCTGTGTCACAAATCAAGTCTTTAAAAGTTGAAAATGAATGATTGTTAAACGAACTTTCAAATGCAAAGCGTCGTCTTCAATGGTGTCAAAAGATTGTCATAATCGTGAACTCGCTTTGCAAAACAAAATCAACCAGTTGCATACCAAAACTACATCCAAAACTTGAGCAACTGGATGACCAAAATGTGTCTTTGAAGTGTCAAATCTCAAAATATGAACAAGAAATTTCAAAAGTGAAAAAGGAACATAGTGTCATATTTGATTTACTCAAAAGACTCGTGCTCAGCGTCAAAAGATGTTGATAATCATCGGCATATACCAAAGATGTTTCTGACGAGATGGACTCACTCGTTCGAAAATCTAGATTTGTTACACAAAATCCATGATCTAAAGCGAGTTGGTGATACTTAAGAAAGATAGGGATAGTAACAACGTAGTAACTACACCTAAATGATTCAAACCGACTCTATAATATCTCATGACAAACCACAAGAATCTAATGTACTCCTCTCTTGAAGCAGAATAGTTGCCTCTTTTCCCAATGCATGCACTTCACGACCTAGGAGCAATACAAGGAAGAATAGGAAGTTGCGGCGTAAGAAAAGAACAATAAAGAATCTTGAAGTAGAAGAACACCTTAGGACTTTGAATAAAACTCAAGTTGCACCCACTTTAGATATTGCGTCGATAAATGTAATGGAAAAAGTGTTGTAACGAATCTTGAACCGCTAAGTAATTTAAATGTTAAGTTTGAAGCTTCTTGTGTTGGATGTCATAAAAGTATATTTTCGGTTGTCATGACAAATGTGTTGCTATGACTATCTTATCTCGTAAGCGGAACAATAGAAAACGGAATACCTCTAGGCCCACTCATCTTCTAAGTGCATGCTAGGTAAACCGCCTTCTAGTGCTCATGCTTTAATCATTGATGTACCCTTAGAACCCACTTCACCTCCTAGGAAGAACTTATCACCTAGTGCATTCACTAAGACCAAAGCTAAGACTAGTTGGAGATGGCGAATTGGTTACATAATACACTTGGCTTTACATGGATACCTAAAATCATTAACATGTGTGTTTTATCTATATCTCGCATCGGAACCCTCTAACTCTTGAGTTCCACATCTACTTCTATTCCATCTGTGTAAATGCAGTATAATGCGATGATCTGATTATCCTACGGGTTGTTGATAGTGGATATTCCGGCACATGACGAGCAATCTCAAACCGTTATCAAACTTTATTTCAAAGGTCATTGGCATCGTCGAGTTACGGAATGATCACTTGCAGCTATTATGGGCTACGGAGATTACATCAATGGTAACATCGAAATTAGCAGAGTTTATTATGTGGAAGGTCTCGGTCACAATCTCTTTTCAGTCGGTCAATTCTGTGATAGAGATTTGGAAGTTGCTTTTAGGGAGAAAACTTGTTTCATTCTTGATCTACAAGGAAACGATCTTATGTCTGGTCAACGCACATCAAGTCTCTACACAATCTCAATGCAAGACATGATTGCTTCATCTCCCATCTGTCTACTTTCAAAGGCAACATCTACAAAATCTTGGCTATGGCACCGTCGTCTCTCACATTTAAACTTTCAAACCATAACCAACCTTGCTCGATACAAACTTGTTAAAGTTCTCCCAAGATTCTGATATTCTAAAGATCACCTCTGCTAAGCTTGTGAAAAAGGGAAAAGCACTCGTGCTCACTTTCATTCAAAGGTGGAACACAGCTCATAGCATATGCTTCATCTTCTTCACATGGATTTGTGTAGCCCAATGCGCGTGCAGACGATTAATGGCAAAAGCTACATCTTGGTAATTGTAGATGACTATTCAAGATGGACTTGGGTTTATTTTCTTCGAAGTAAAGATCAAGCTCCATAAATGATCATCACCTTTCTCACGAAAATTCAAGTTCAGCTCCGGAACATAGTCAGACAAATCAGAACAGACAAAGGAACTGAATTTGTAAATCAAACTCTTCGTGCATTTTATGAGAAAGTGGGAATTGAGCATCAAACATCCATTGCACGTACACCAGAACAAAACGGCATTGTTGAAAGACGAAACCGTACGTTATTGGAAGCTGCAAGAACAATGTTAATTAATGCTAAACTTCCAGATTACTTGTGGGCTGAAGCCGTGTCAACTACATGCTACACTCAGAATCGCTCAATGATTACCAAGCGCCACAACAAAACACCTTATGAGCTTATCCACAACCGTAACCGAATCTCAAACACTTTCATGTATTTAGATCCCTTTGTTATCCGAATAATGATCGTGATGACTTTGGAAAGCTCAAAGCCAAAGTCGACATTGGAATATTTATAGGATATTGTGAAAACTCCAAGGGTTACGGATGCGGAATCGTCATACAAGGGAGATTATGGAAGCGATTCATGCCAATTTTGATGAGCTTACGAAATGGCTTCGAGCATAACGACTTGGAACCCGGTCATAACCGTTTAAACTTCCTTAAACCCCATCATAGTTGAACCTAGTTTACAAATAACTCGACGTAAAATGGAGCAACTATTTGATCCTCTCGTTTAATGATGATATTGATGAGCGTGCACGGTGTATCCAATGTTTCCATTGCTTAACTCGATCAAAATCCAATACGATACACTGCTACAACAACTCTTTGTTGAGGAAGCACCACCATTGATTCTACAACAACAGTTGAACAAACCGCATACAATGACGAAACGGTGATGATCTTCCGAACAATGAAGTACCACCACTTGCGATTATGATCCAAATCGTTCTTTAACCCTTTTGTAAATTCTTACGCTACTTGATGTTGCGAGAATCATCTACAAGTCATTTGAATCCTCAATCTGCGAATGTATATCAACATCAACCCTCCACCCATCGTTGGACTAAATACCATCCTCTTATGAATGTCATTGGAAACCCAAATCAACGGTTGTGACTAGACAACGCCTTGATGATAGTGAACACGCATTTATGCTCTTACCGTTGTGTCCGAACCCAAAACATTAAAGAAGCAATGACTTATGACAACTATATTGAATCCATGCAAGAAGAACTTAATCGGTTTAAACGTCTTGAAGTATGGGAATTGGTTAAAAACAACGGGGTCTATGTTATTGGTGCGAAATGGATTTGGAAAAACAAGTTAGATCTTGATTTTGCGGTTATCGAAATAAGTCACGTCCGGTGGCTAAGGGTTATCGACAAGAAGAGGATTGATTTCGAGGAATCCTTCGCTCTGTTTGCTCTACTTGAGGTCGTCACGGATTTTTACGGCATTTGCGGCTCACATGACCATCACGGTCTTTCAGATGGATGTTAATACCATGTTTCTGAATGGTAAATTGAAGGAAACGGTCTATGTTAGTCAACCAGAAGGATTTGTTGATCCAGAGTTCCCTAATCACGTCTACAAACTGAACAAGGCTCTCTACGGTCTCAAACAAGCTCCTCGGGCGTGGTATGATGAGTTATCATCCTTTATAATTGCCAATAATTTCACTAAAGGCTCGGTCGACCCAACACTTTTCATACAATATCACGAGGAACACATTTTAATCGTTCAAATTTATGTGGATGACATCATTTTTGGGGCAACACATTTAAAATACTCAAACGCTTTTTCAAAACTTATGAAAAAACATTTTGAAATGTCCATGATGGGTGAACTTACATTCTTTCTTGGATTGCAAGTTCATCAATCACCCCATGGTATTTTCTAAAGTCAGTCCAAATATGCCCTTGAAATTTTAAACAAACATGGAATGAAAACCTGTGATACGTATGCCACACCAATGGCACATACCAAGAAAATGGATGCTGATTTGCATGGGAAATTGGTTGACCCTACCAAATACCGAAGTATTATTGGGTCTCTCATGTATCTAACAGCGATGGGCTGACATTGTATTTGTTGTATATCTTTGCTCCGTTATCGATCGAGACCAAGCTGAAACTCACCTCTACGAGGCTAAAGAATCATCCAATACATCAAGAGAACCATTAACTTGGGGTGCGGTATCCGAAGGATTACGGTTTTGAACTAATAGCTTTTTCGACGCGATCACGCGGTTGCTTAGATTCTCGGAAAAGTACTTGAGAGCTCTGATTTCTTGGTGATAAAGCGGTGTCATGGCAATCAAGAAGTAGGATTGTACATCGTTGTCCTCAACTAAAGCGAATATGTAGCCATGTCCGCGTGTTGTGCTCAAGTCATTTGGATGAGAACACAACTCAAAGACTATGGTTACATATTTGACGAATCCCGATGTCTTGTGACAATCGGAGTGCTATTGCGATCTCGTGCAACTCTGTTCAACATTCAAAATCAAAGCACATCAATCTTGATATCATTTCATCAAGGAGCACGTGGAAAGAGTACCGTTGAATTATACTTTGTGGGTATAATGAGTTAGTCCACCGGATTGGTATGCGATATTTGACTCCAGAGGAACTGGATGAACTTTTAAAACAATCTTAAAACCAGTCAAACACCAAAACCTCTTTTGTAAATATTTTTCAAAAACAAAATACAAAAATATAAAATCTGATAAAATTCAAAAATATGCTTCTA
Source organism: Chrysanthemum lavandulifolium (assembly GCA_022545495.1). NCBI lineage: Eukaryota > Viridiplantae > Streptophyta > Magnoliopsida > Asterales > Asteraceae > Chrysanthemum > Chrysanthemum lavandulifolium. The sequence continues at coordinate 230,756,543 of CM040244.1, read as the reverse complement.
TCCAAAATTCTTTTAACATGGAAAGTACAAATCTTCCGTCAACACTTTACTCTTTCAAAATTCAGTATTTTCTTGGTCAAGTGTTGAGGGAGAAAATAAATATTTTCGGTTTCATAAAACCTTGTACTTGCATGTTACCTTATCCGGGTTGTTTCTTTGACAATGGTGGTCACATTTCTGGTTTACTGACACTCCCCGGGCTCAAATTTATAAAATTTCATTATTTCTTAAGTCGAGGGGGAGTGTCGTCAAGTTTCTTTCCAAAACTATACTTCATAATGTAACCTAAGTGGAACTTATGGGCTGTGGATGAAAATGGTTGAGGTGGAGGGACCTATGTTGTCAAAAGCTGAAACTTATCTTTAACTAAACCCTTCACCAATTTTTTTCAAAACACTTATTACACTACATTTATTATCCTCAACTACCTAATCCACGCATAAGATTCAACCCACAAATCCGAGCTTTAATCTTCAAATTCGTAAGTGTTTAAACGTTCTAAATGATTATCTAAACAATGGTTTTGATTTGTTTCATGATCCAACGGCTAGATTTTACTCTAGGCATGAATTTGTGTTCTATGCATAAGCGTATGAACACATAATCATGTTTGGGTGTTTACTGTTAAAATGGTTGTGTTAAAATGTTAAAATGATCACCCTTAAACCATTTCTATCATCTAAACTCACCCAGAAAACGATTTAATGATGGTTTAAGGATTAGGGTTTAAGCGTAAAATTGTGTGTTTTCATATGTGAGTGTTTCTGGTTAAAAAGATGGGTGTGTTATGTTCTTAACATGTTTAATTGACCAAAACTGTGCTTGATACATACCCAGAAACATCAATTTTGTGGAAATTAAGATTTAGGGTTCATGTTCATACAAATTAGGTTTTCTTGATTCATGAAGGTTTTGATGTTAAAACTTATTTAAGATAACTAATATGCCCTCTTAGATATCCCAGAAATGATTTGGTACATTTCCAATTGCTAGATTCCTTATTCGTAATTCTTGAATGTTTAGGGTTTAAGTTTTACGCGTAAGCAGTTCCTACGCGTAAACTGTATTGATTAAGACTTCATGTGTGACAGAAAAGGATTGAATATGGTGTTAATAGATGTGTTGTGATTCATTTATTTCAGGATTATTACGCGTGAAAATTCATAATCAAGGTTAATTGAGCATCTACGCATAAGGATCGCCTTACGCGTAGAATGTTATGCGTAAGAGAAATTTTACGCGTAACCTTTACGCTTAAGGTTCTACAAAGGGGACTACGCGTATCCTGTGAAGGATATGCGTAAACAGTAAGCTTTACGCATAGGGTTCACTCTTACGAGTAAGCCTTACTGACGCAGGTTTTACTGACCAGGTCTTAATATTTATAGTGTCTCGCTATACCTATGGTCTACCCTAATGCACTAACGGGCAGTGTACCCGGTCGTGTGTAGTGTAGTAAATAGTAAAGCCGAGGTCGTCCCAAGAGCTATGTGTGTCGGATTATTACTAAGTCTAATTGTCACAGAATTATAATGGTTTCGATAGGTAATTAATTAATTAAACTACTAATGCGAATATAAAGTGAAAGCAAATAAATGGTAAAGGAAATCAACAGAGGAATAGTGGTGCTAACCTAGTTAATCCTCCTAGCTAGTTATGTCTCGTCTACCTACTTCCAATTACTTGGTGGGGTCAAATTCGAGAGGACAACATTTGGTCAATTCGCCTAACCTATCGACAAAGATGCCACCACAGAGAAATCGGGCACACCATCATAAGTCATGTTGTTCTGGTCCCTAAGCCGAGTCATTAAGTTCCGCTACATGCTAGATTCTAAATAGTGAGTGCACGACCGTTAGGAACTTAGACACTACACCCCAATTCTTAAGTTCATCCAAGCGATAGGTGATCGGTTGGTCAAATCGCACAAGTAGAAAGGGTCGTCGGTTGGTCATATCTTACCCTTCCTGTCTCAATCCGCTCACCTAGGGTCAGTTGGTCATATCTCCTAGGCAATTGGCCTCTATCGCCATTTAAAACTACCAAACCAAGGGTGACTACCAAAGAACTATGCATGCATACACTTAGAAATAATTGTACGGAAGTAAAGGTAAACGCAAACAAAACAATTAAGGAATCATAACTAGGCTAGCACCAAAGGGTGCTTAGCCGCTCATATTAATCATGCAAATCAATTCAATATTCAAAGGTACGAAATACATGAATTGAAAGTAAAAGAAATAATAAACGCTAAAGCTTATCGTAATGGTGTGACTTCTCCCTTGGAAGCGACAGTATGCTTCCCTAGACCTCCTTGAGATTTTTCCCACGTTCTAAGAGTGTTGTGTGTGGAATGGGATGCTTTGAAATCTTGGAATTAGTGGGGTATTTATAGGCGGTCAGGTTCAGGCGTAACCAATAGAGGAGTTACGCAGTAACCTTCTATTTTATCGTAAATGCACTAGATCGCTAGTTATGGCGTAAGTATCGCAGTAGAACCTCTTTTGACCTAATAGAGTTACGTCGTAATCTTTGGGAAGAGTTACCAGTAACCTCTTGATAAGTTGGACTTAGGGTCACGCAATAGTTCGGGCGTAATGTGAGAGGCGAGTTACGCCGTAACTTCTTCAAAATAAGCATCTTGTGATAAATCTTTAGTAATGTTTCCATTTCGCGTCTCTTTAGCTCCAATGCTCGTAATTTACACGAAAGTGGAAAACAATGGAAAACAAGCGTAAATCCATATAAATAACGAGCATTATCGGGAGAAATTGACACTTAATATTCGGGACTATTTGATGTTATCAAATATCCCCCACTGAACTCTACTTGCCCTCAAGTAGACCTTATTAGATAGATTCCTAAAAGATATCTCCCAAAACCGGAAAATATGAGTTTACAAATCCCTTATGCTAGAATAAAACAAAGCCGAACACCTCACGAAAAGGAACAAACACTCAAATCATCAACTATTCTAAGTGTCAATTTCGGGTGATCACTCAATCGCACAATTATAGCATGTATTCTATCATAAGCTTGGCGATTACACAAATCTCCACCACTAGAGTTAAGGGATAAACAATTCTCAAGGCAATATGGGTAGACATGACAAAGGTTAAGGTGACTCGTCATTACTAACATGTCACGTGAAGTGGACAAAATCAATGATACATGACCAAATCCATGGCCAAGACACGAGATTGCTCATTGCATCACCTAGACACGCTTCATGACTAAAGGGTAGGATAAGACATGGGATATATAATTGGTGTAAAATGAAAAACAAGCACGTAGTCTATATCTATAACTAAGTCATTACCACTTACCATCCGCCCAAAGTTCAAGCTTAGAAGTCTAGAGACCGGATCATGAAATGCAAGGTAGATCGTCATTAGAGGACGTCTGATGGGCACTCTACCTTTTCTTCTTCGTTGGTATAACTCTAACTCCAATCTTCTAATGTGACCGAGGTGGCCTCCTCGATACTAAACAATAAAGCTCATACTATAGTGCTTATAACATCGCACTTTACAATATCATAACTCAATCAACGTTTCTCTTTTTTTTTTTTTTTTTTTTTTTTTTTTTAATCTAATATAATAACATAACATCCCTCACTTTAGATGAACAATGGGAATCCGGGGGGTCTTCAATGATCTTCATAATTGTTGTCAATGAAAGCGTGATTTCCAAACCTTTCCACTCGAACCTTGAACTTAGGCAAATGATGACTTCCCAATTACAAATAAAGACTCAGGGTAGGCTAAGGTGTAAGGGTGTAACGAAACAATATATTGGGTTGACAAAATGAAAAGAATGGCTCAGAAGGGTGTAGCTAGGGGTATCTTGCAATAAAGGGGAGTGCAACAAAAGGGTTTCACATGGGGGTCGAAAAGTCGAGGTGACTAATCGATAGACTCACAATGGTAGGTGTTTGGGTGATAATCCTATAATCGCCTTCTAAAATTGAAAAGTCCAAATACATCGAGCTAACTCAACATACCTCGTCTATGGTCTCGAAATGATGCAAAGGCCAAGTTCTAAAGTTTACAAGCTACCCAAGAAACTCATAATTTGGTGGATTTGGGGTAAAATATAGGAAACGGATAAGGCTAATCTCACCATATAATGTCAAGGGTTGTATGTGCTCGCTAACGTCTAATCTAGTTAGGTTCGGAAAAACATGTCAAAATTTTAAAATGGCATAATTTTTCAAAATAAACTAGAAAATGAGGGCTAAATAAAGTTCAAGAGATAATTCTACTCCGTCCCCCACTTGAATTGTACAAAGTCCCTTTTGTACTAGGCATTAAAATAAAGGTGAAGAGAAAGGTACAATTAGGCGAGAACTTCCACGAAATTTGCTCCAAAAGAAGAGGGCCGAGAAAGTATCGTGCCTTCGTTTAAGCGTCATGAACAAACTTCAATCCACGAAATCACAATACCGACAAGCATAATTCTAAAAGAAAAAAATGAAAACAAACCTAACTCACTTTCGTAGGAATCACAGTTGCATTTAGCGAATGCAACAAGCCTTTAAACCACTTGGTGTCCCAAGTGGACGAGTGAAGTCTCGTGAGGGTTTCTGAGGAACATACCCACAAAGTTCATTTAAAACTAATACAAGGTTACTTGTGTTTTAAAATGAAAGAATTAAATCGAGAGAGAGTTACGTCGTAACTCCTTTGAGAGATTACCAGAATCGGCAAAACCCGTATGAGTCAGAAGCGAATAGTTCTGGCGTAACCATCGAAATGGTATTACGCCGTAATTGGTAATCGTCAAGAATTCTGCCGCTAAAATGTTGGTTACGGCGTAATCACCAAGATGAGTTCGCCAGTAACTCTGTTCGAATCGACAATCTGCAGCATAATTACTTCTTTGTCTCCTGCAAAAATGGTTAGAAAACACAAACCCAATGAAAGGAAATAAAAACAAAAGAAAGGGATAATTGGGTTGTCTCCGAAGAGCACTTTTTTATTAACGAGTCTTTAAGTTAGACTCGAGTCAGCAGGGCTACCGGTGCTTGTTCGTCATCTCGTGGGTGGGCAATCTCCATGTTGAAGCCACCGATCAAATTCTCATCCGTTTGTATCCTTCCCCATGTTCTAAACACCCTAAGTAAAAGTTTTGATCTTTTGGTAGGGATGATCAAATCCTTTGGCTTTATCTTCTTTACTAATACCAAGCGTGGTGAGCATAACTTAACTATTTTTAGTCCAATTTTAAAATTTTTGATAGTCCTTGGCATTTTGAAAGCAGTTTTATCATCGCCAATCTTTAACCAAACCATCCTTCCTTCGCTTTTATCAAGCCCGGATATCTCTTTGAAAGGTTTCTAAAATTACCCCAGTCACCCATCGACACGAACTCGCTAACATCATCCAAAACCACAAAGTCAACTAGAAGCAGTGAGTTCCTACAAAACACGTATGTTTGTTGCTATTACGAGGAAGTTGTTTCCTTTGTAATCAAGCTCCTTCTCCATGACCTGTTGTAGCATTCCTTAGAGATAATTTTGACTAGGGAATCATGTTGATAAATGGGTGAAAATCAATGAACCCGATTTTGCATGAGATTTTCGGATAATAGGGATTTCTATGATGGATCGTGCCCCATTTCATAAAGCGTGGTTGATCCAATTGCAAGAATGTTTTTCTGAGTTATCTTGCCAATGGGTCATCTCGACATCACTTGAGAGGTCTTGACATTTAATCCTAAGTTATCCTCTTCCTCAAAATTCACGAAAACATCAAAATCCTTCCCAGTCAACCTCTCCGGGATCCGGGGTCGCTAAGAAACTTTTCAAGGGCATCACCAAAATTTCCCACCGGGTCAATTGCATACACCTTCTCCGGGTAGACAAATGTTCATTAGGTCTCGAATGTGGCGATCTCTCCATTAGCTTCGAGTCAATTTTCCGGCAAAGACATCCACTTTAGTGTGAGAAGTAGCAAGTATGGGTCTTCCTAAAATGACGGGTATCTGTTGTCTTCCGAATGTCAAGAATCACAAAATCCATTTGGGAAAAGGAATCTCTAAATCTTCACCAATACATTTTCAACAATTCCTAATGGCGATTGCATGGATCGATCAACCATTTCAATTTTTATCTTGGCGGTTTAAGTTGCCAATTCCCATACATAAAAAAAATCGAACGAGGCATTATGCTAATACTAGCTCCAAGATCCGCCAGAGTGTTACACATGTTTAGGCTCCCGATATAGCAAGGGAGAGTAAAGCATCCTGGATCTTTTTCCTTTTGTGGTAGCACGTTCCTCAAAACCATTGAGCAGATTTCGTTGAGGTGAATAGTCTCATCATAACTTAATTCTCGCGTAATATCATGATGATTAGTATTATCAGAATCATTAGTAGGAGGGTTTACTAGCAAAGTTTGGTCCAAAAGTGATTGTTTCTCCATGCTGATCCATCGCTTAACCTTCTCTGAAAAGGTCAAAGGTTCTTCGAGGATAGTTTCTACAGTGTGGACAACTTCTTCCTCCTGAGCTGCTAGGTAATCAGAGATGGATTCTGAACATGAACAAACACTTTTCTCTAATCTCTTTATCCTATCATCGTGAATTTTAATAGAAGAGATATTATCCACGAATGCTTTCATCATCTTTTCTATCCTATCGTCGCGCTCTCTTGATTCTTTGATGTTTTCAAGAATTTTTTTCTCAAGATTGTTCCCGGTATTGGTCTCAAATATACTTTTAACCTTCTCAACCCTACATGCTTCAGCTTCTCTTTCCAACCTTTTTTTTTCAAAAATTTCCCCGTAATTGTATTCTTGCTTCGTTATTCTCTTCATTACCTTATGATCGAAGTTATCTCTCGGTCCGTATCCTGTATCCATGTGCCACTTGTAGCAATGTTCAGAAATCCGATGAATACATTCCAAGGCCTGATCAAGAGTCATACTAGGAATAGGTCTTGGTGAATCAAGGAGTTCTCGTGTTCGCGTATTAATCCCCGATAGAAGGCGTATACGATCGATGTTTGTTTAAATCATGAGTAGGGCATCGATAGAAGCTCATTAAATCTTTCCCATGCTTGGTGCGGCGTTTCTTCTCCAATCTGCATCGAATTGATAGATTTTCCCGAAGCTTAGCCATTTTGGAGGACAAAATTGTTGGACGAACTCCTTTCTTAGTTTTCCCATGCTTCTTTACTTTCACTAGAAATTTTGTTATACCATCTTTTTCTTTGTTCGGTGAGAGTCATAGGAAAAATCCTTGCGATGTTGAATAACTTGGAGTACCCACGACGTTGAAAAGAGAGGATAAGTTGAGAAATTCATCTACGTGATCCTGAATTGTGACAACTCGTAACTTCAGGACATTTCATATAGACTAGATTTAGTCTACACATCATTAGTAACGTCATTTCATATCAATTTATGCATGGGTTTTGCATTTTACATTAAACCTTTATTTTCTTATTAAATAAGCGCTATGTCGTAAACATTATTTGAACATTTGATCCGACACTTCCAAAATTATTCGATATATTTTTGTACTCATAATAAGATTATAAAATAATATTATTACTTTACCCGATGTTTTCAATTTATTTTGTATATAAATCGTTATGTATAAAATTTTACGACGGTTTTCGTAAATATTACACGATAATTATTATTTCACTCAATTTTTGTAAGAAATGTATTTTAAAATTTTATAACTTCAATATATTTTATTTTGATACGTTAAAATTTATTTTAGCTAACGCTACTCTAAATACTTAAATATGTACACAAGTTACTAATTATTCTTAAATGACAACACTTTTACTTCTACATATGTATATTAAACTACAACAAAATGCATCTACTTTTTTTTTTTATGTATGTCAACCACTAGATGGTGACTCAACCAAAATGAGTACTAAATATCTACTTATACTAATACTATATTATTTTATACTTACAAATTAACACATACTCATATTTATCTCAAAGTGTAAAACAAGAAAGCAAGTCTCTCTCCTTCCTCTTGCTAAGAACCGGCCACATAGGAAGATCAAGAAGGAATTCATAAAAAAAATTTCAAGTCAAGTTCATATCAATCTAGGCACACTCTTAAGTAAGGTTTTGAAATAAAAACCTAGGGTGTTTAGGATTAACCCTTGTTCATTTAACCTCATCAAGTAACTAGTAAGCATCTCATATCCATTTTCATCTTTCATATTTATTTTGTGTTCATTTCATCATATTTAAGAAAAACATGCAAGTCATATTGATGTCTATACCACTTTTTATTGTTTTTAAGTGTTATAAATATATATTCATCATCCTATAATTACTCCTTGAAACATATCACTTTTTGTGATGTCTAGAAACCCATGACACCCTAAGAAGGTGTATGGTAGGATTAGAATAACCGGCGTTGGTTTGAATTGGTTAGAATAGGTTTTTGCGAGAAAAACTCATTTCGACAACTATATTTAAGGGTCTGATCATTTTACTAATTCTGGAAATTTCGCAGTTTACAAAATATTTTGGGCTAGATATTCGAAAATATACTTTAAAACAAAAACGTGGCGCTTGAATGGGATAAAGCGGAGTTATAACGAAGAAGTTATGCTATTTTTAAGTTTAACGATTTAAACTATTTTTCCGAAAAATTCAAAGATGTTGTCCGATTTTTACGGGTCAAAATGAGTCTCAAACGTTATCTAAATGAGTCGATTTATATGAAAAAATATATTAGTATATGTTAATACGAAACCGTGGGTATAAAGAACGTAGAAAACAGACTTATAACGACTAAGTTATTCACATTTTAAACAAGTTGTCGTAACTTTTATTACAAGTATAACTAATATATTTTCTAATAGCCAAAAATTACGGTCGCGTATGACCATGTTGAGGATCGTTTTTAACATTGAAGGAATACTTTTTATAAAATTATGTCTTCTAGTAAAAGTAAGTTCACCTAGCCTATTTTCCAAAATGTTTAGCCGTTCGTCAAACGGAGTTGTAACGAGTAAAATACGGTCACTCAAACTTTGCCGAAAGTTACCCTTAAACAATATTTTTGGTACAAGTACCCTACTTTACCTATGTTTTTATCCATGATCGAAACCTCTATGATGAAAACTTAAAGGCTAAAACTTTGAGATAATGCTACAAGCTTTCCAAAACCGTTGAGTTTGTTTCCTAACACTCGATGTGCACCATTTTACGACTAGCTTTTCGAGGCCATTTAGTCACTTTCATGAATTGTCAAATTATATTGTTTTGCGACGAAAAACTATAAATTCATAATAAATCACATAACGACTATCGTAGGAGGTCATTTCAACGTAAATACTTGTAAAGTATTTTATAATATGACGAGATGACATAAACATATATTTCGACGATAAACTCTATTTTCAAAACTGCACAAGTGGTATAGATTACATGTGGATTTGCTTGCACGACATTGTTTCATGACTTATTATAGATCATATCATTCATAATAGGTCGCGGTTAGAGGTTGCGCCTCATTTCAGTATTTCCATTATATGATCATAAACATTGCACCAGGTGAGTTTTCATAGCCCCATTTTCAATTGTTTTGTACTATTTTCGGGGGAGATACATGCTCAACTATTTTTATTTACTTTCTTAAGTACTTTAAACATTTAAGGATTACAGTGAGTTTCGTAGCCCATACTTTTGTATGTTTTGAACTATTTTGGGGGAGATACATGCTTAACTATTTTTCACAAGTACTTTAGATTTTTAAAGATAACTTCTATCATGATCACCATCGTTTCAAAACCGAATGTTGTACTATTGATTATGTGCTATAGTTCTATGTCGTATAATATTCTAAATCAGTTGACTACTCTGATACATTGAGTCATGTACTATTGATTATGTGCTATATTTCTACGTCGTATAATGTTCTAAATCAGTTGACTACTGATACATTAAGTCATGTGCTATTGATTATGTGCTATTGTTCTACGTCGAGTTAGGTACTATTGTGAATTCATTTGATATCATGTGCTTGAACATAAACTATACACATTTTGGCAGTGGGTTGTAAACACACAGGTTGCAAGTTTTGTATGGGCGGAACTTGGAACTGAGTGGATTTACAATACCTTTGTTGCATGAACATTTTCTAAAGGTTTTTTATTTTAACACAAACTCTATGAACTTACTCAACCTTTGTGTTGACACTTTTAACATGTTTTATCTTAGGTATCTAAGGCATTCACTTCATGGCATGCATATGGACTTATCATAGAGTCGTGGTGACGACGCATCTCACATGGGATTTATACACTTTAAAAACATCGTTTGGCTTGTATCAAACTTATTTCCGCACACGTTGATTTTCATTTAGGACCTATACTTTGTAAACTCTGATTGTTTTAATAAATCAAACGATGTGTTTTCCAAATGACACTTTAGGTCGTTCAATATAACTATAACTTTGATGCTATGACGGTCATCCTCCGAATTCCATTCCACGCAAAATAGGTAATTTGGGGTGTGATGATTGGCATCGAGCTTGATTATAGAGAACTAGGTTGCATCATTGACCCTAGACTATAACTACATCATCATAGCATCTCATCATATCACTATAAGTGCATACTCATTATGCATGCGGGTTTATGATTTAACACCAAACATCATATGAGTCGATTAGTCCAAGCATTGCATAGTTACTCTAAATTATACATAGCCCGATCACCTATGTCTAATTCGGAAGAATCATGCAATGAAGGGAGTAGTAGGCTTATATGTGTAAGCAATTCTATGATCGAGCCAAATTTTCAAAAGACCCGTTACTCAAACCGATTTAGCCTAATCTCATGACGGTTCTTGTTTGATGAGTTCGAGATTAAGTAAAATCGGTTACCTAAAAGTCTTTTGAGGGTTTTCTCGAGAATGGGAAGGCTTGCCTCATCAAACCCTAACCACGAGAGACCAACAAGGCGGAATTCGTGGATCAATTCCTTTTTGGATGGTGAATGTGACAACTCGTAACTTCGGACATTTCATATAGGCGAGATTTAGTCTACACATCATTAGTAACGTCATTTCATATCAATTTATGCATGGGTTTTGCATTTTACATTAAGCGTTTATTTTCTTATTAAATAAACGCTATCGCGTAAACATTATTTGAACATTTGATCCGACACTTCCAAAAATTATTCGATATATTTTTGTACTCATAATAAGATTATAAAATAATATTATTACTTTACCCGATGTTTTCAATTTATTTTGTATATAAATCGTTATGTATAAAATTTTACGACGGTTTTAAGTAAATATTACACGATAATTATTATTTCACTCAATTTTTGTAAGAAATGTATTTTTAAAATTTTTATAACTTCAATATATTTTATTTTGATCCGTTAAAATTTATTTTTAGCTAAAGCTACTCTAAATGCTTAAATATATACACAAGTTACTAATTATTCTTAAATGACAACACTTTTACTTCTACATATGTATATTAAACTACAACAAAATGCATCTACTTTTTTTTTATTATGTATGTCGACCACTAGATGGTGACTCAACCAAAATGAGTACTAAATATCTACTTATACTAATACTATATTATTTTATACTTACAAATTAACACATACTCATATTTATCTCAAAGTGTATAACAAGAAAGCAAGTCTCTCTCCTTCCTCTTGCTAAGAACCGGCCACATAGGAAGATCAAGAAGGAATTCATAAAAAAAATTTCAAGTCAAGTTCATATCAATCTAGGCACACTCTTAAGTAAGGTTTTGAAATAAAAACCTAGGGTGTTTAGGATTAACCCTTGTTCATTTAACCTCATCAAGTAACTAGTAAGCATCTCATATCCATCTTTCATATTTATTTTGTGTTCATTTCATCATATTTAAGAAAAACATGCAAGTCATATTGATGTGTATACCACTTTTTATTGTTTTTAAGTGTTATAAATATATATTCATCATCCTATAATTACTCCTTGAAACATATCACTTTTGGTGATGTTTAGGAACCCATGACACCCTAAGAAAGTGTATGGTAAGATTAGAATAGCTTCGGCGTTGGTTTGAATTGGTTAGAATAGGTTTTGCGCGAGAAAAACTCATTTCGACAACTATATTTAAGGGTCTGATCATTTTTACTAATTCTGGAAATTTCGGCAGTTTACAAAATATTTTGGGCTAGATATTCGGAAAATATACTTTAAAACGAAAACGTGGCCGCTTGAACGGGTTAAAACGGAGTTATAACAAAGAAGTTATGCTATTTTTAAGTTTAACGACGAAAACTATTTTTCTGGAAAATTCAGCATGTTGTCCAGATTTTTACGGGTCAAAAATGAGTCTCAAGCGTTATCTAAATGAGTCGATTTATCAAAAATATATTAGTATATGTTAATACGAAACCGTGGGTATAAAGAACGTAGAAAACAGACTTATAACGACTAAGTTATTCACATTTAAACAAGTTGTCGTAACTTTTATTACAAGTATAACTAATATATTTTCTAATAGCCAAAAATTACGGCCGCGAATAACCATGTTGAGGATCGTTTTTAACATTGAAGGAATACTTTTTATGAAATGATGTCTTCTAGTAAAAATAAGTTCACCTAGCCTATTTTCCAAAATGTTTAGCCGTTCGTCAAACGGAGTTGTAACGAGTAAAATACGGTCACTCAAACTTTTCCGAAAGTTACCCTTAAACAATATTTTTGGTACAAGTACCCTACTTTACCTATGTTTTTATCCATGATCGAAACCTCTATGATGAAAAATTAAAAGCTAAAACTTTGAGATAATGCTACAAGCTTTCCAAAACCGTTGAGTTTGTTTCCTAACACTCGATGTGCACCATTTTACGACTAGCTTTTCGAGGCCATTTAGTCACTTTCATGATTTGTCAAATTATATTGTTTTGCGACGAAAAACTATAAATTCATAATAAATCACTTAACGACTATCGTAGGAGGTCATTTCAACGTAAATACTTGTAAAGTATTTTATAATATGACGAGATGACATAAACATATATTTCGACGATAAACTCTATTTTCAAAACTGCACAAGTGGTATAGATTACATGTGGATTTGCTTGCACGACATTGTTTCATGACTTTTTATAGATCATATCATTCATAATAGGTCGCGATTAGAGGTTGCGCCTCATTTCAGTATTGCCATTATATCATCATAAACATTGCACCAAGTGAGTTTTCATAGCCCCATTTTCAATTGTTTTGTACTATTTTTGGGGGAGATACATGCTCAACTATTTTCATTTACTTTCATAAGTACTTTAAACATTTAAGGATTACAGTGAGTTTCGTAGCCCCTACTTTTGTATGTTTTGAACTATTTTGGGGGAGATACATGCTTAACTATTTTTCACAAGTACTTTAGATTTTTAAAGATAACTTCTATCATGATCACCATCGTTTCAAAACCGAATGTTGTACTATTGATTATGTGCTATAGTTCTCGTCAGATAATGTTCTAAATCGATTGACTCATCGATACATTGAGTCATGTACTATTGATTATGTGCTATAGTTCTCGTCGTATAATGTTCTAAATCGTTGACTCGATACATTAAGTCATGCTCTATTGATTATGTGCTATTGTTCTACGTCGAGTTAGGTACTATTGTGAATTCATTTGACATCATGTGCTTGAACATAAACTATACACATTTTGGCGGTGGGTTGTAAACACACGTGTTGCAAGTTTTGTATGGGCGGAACTTGGGCCGAGTGGATTTACAATGCCTTTGTTGCATGAACATTTTCTAAAGGTTTTCATTTTAACACAAACTCTATGAACTCACTCAACCTTTGTGTTGACACATTTTAACATGTTTTATCTCGGTATCTAAGGCATTCACTTCATGGCATGCATATGGACTTATCATAGAGTCGTGGTGACGACGTCTCACATGGGATTTATACACTTTAAAAACATCGTTTGGCTTGTATCAAACTTATTTCCGCACGTTGATTTTCATTTGGGACCTATACTTTGTCAACTCGATTTTTTAATAAATCAAGCGATGTGTTTTCAAACGACACTTTAGGTCGTTCAATATAACTATAACTTTGATGCTATGACATTCATCCTCCGAGAATTCCATTCCATTGCCAAAGCAGTAGTTTGGGGTGTGACATGAATCCTCATCTTCGTCTCCGAAAACTTAAGCTCATGTAACTCTCGAATAATATGATCCGGGATGGAGTATTCTTGGTAGGAGAATCCTTAGTGAAGCTTCGTTGGCGCTTATCGTTTGGTCGGTCCAAATCTTGCTCCATGGTTAGGTCATCGACATTATTTTCATTGATGACCTCTAGTTACGTGTCCGATTAGTGCGATTCGTAAAATGAGAAGATGTTGTGAATAGGAACCGGAGAATAGATCTTCCTTTTCGAAATTGCTTCTCGGGTCAACAAATGGGGTAGCTAGAAAGGGCCTAGAGTCATGAGTCTTGTATCGACATTATCGGAAAAAATAAATAAAAAATGACTTAATATGAAATCCTAAAATATCTCCCGAACGGCGCCAAAAACTTGATGCGAGTTTCTTGACTGGTCTTAATATTTATAGTGTCTCGCTATACCTATGGTCACCTAATGCACTAACGGGCGTGTAACCGGTCGTGTGTAATGTAGTAAATGGTAAAGCCGAGGTCGTCCCAAGAGCTATGTGTGTCGGATTATTACTAAGTCTAATTGTCACATAATTATAACGGTTTCGATAGGTAAATAATTAATTAAACTACTAATGCAGAATATAAAGTGAAAGCAAATAAATGGTAAAGGGAAATCAATAGAGGAATAGTGATGCTAACCTAGTTAATCCTCCTAGCTAGTTATGTGTACGACTACCTACTTTCAATTATTTCAGGTGGGGTCAAATTCGAGAGGACAACATTTGGTAATGGTGTGACTTCTCCCTTGGAAACAGCTCCGTATGCTTCCCTAGACCTCCCTTGAGCTTTTTCCCACGTTCTAAGAGTGTTGTGTGTGGAATGGGATGCTTTGAAATGCTGGAATTCATGGGGTATTTATAGGCCATGTCTGGGTTACGGCGTAACCAATAGAGGAGTTACGCCATAACCTTCTATTTTATCGTAAATGCACTAGATCTGCTAGTTACGGCGTAACCTTATAAGTGGTTACGCCTTAGTCTTCAATAAACTCGGTTACGTCGTAAGTGATGCAGTAGTTACGATGTAAGTATCAGCGGCGCGGAACCTCTTTTGACCTAATGGAGTTACGTCGTAATCTTTGGGAAGAGTTACGCCGTAACCTCTTGATAAGTTGGACTTCTGGGTCACGCAATAGTTACGGCGTAATGTGAGAAACGAGTTACGTCGTAACTTCTTCAAAATAAGCATACTGTGATAAATCTTTAGTAATGTTTCCATTTCCACGTCTCTTTAGCTCCAATGCTCGTAATTTACCTGAAAGTGGAAAACAATGGAAAACAAGCGTAAATCCATATAAATGATATAAATAACGAGCATTATCAGGGGAAATTGACACTTAATATTCAGGACTATTTGATGTTATCACTTACGCGCAAGCTCCCATATACGCTTACGCGTAAGCTCTATGCTTAAGGCCCTCTTTTCCTACGCCTAACATTTCTTACGCGTATGTCAAGATCCTACGCATAAGCTTATAACTACGCGTATGATTCACTGTTTATGCATAAGCTTGCAAAACCTACGCCTAAGCCTAATTTTAACCAAAATTTGTGAATTGTTACGCATGCAAACTTGTAAATAAATAAATCATAACGTCACGAAACCAAAATGTCACTAATAAGCTTAAATGTTTAATAATTTGTGAAAATAAGTGAAAACTTGGACTTTAAAACTCAAAATTAATCAACTCACGAAACTTATCACGACGTCTTTGGACTATTGGACTAACAAGTGACATTGGACACGTAATATTCGTTAACATATCATATTCAATAAATAGACGATAAAATCAACTTTTGACTAACATAATGTCTTTCGATATGTTGGTTCGTTTGGCTAAATTTCTTTCAGATCACGATATGGACGTTCAAATGGAAAATGTGGATGCACCAAATGTTCTCACTATTGAAGACATCTTTCCCAATGGTTACCCAACGAAGATTGTGAAGAATAATCTCAGAGTCGACTTTGATAACTTCACATGTTTCGAGTCTTCCTATCTGATTGCCGTGGATATTCTGAAGACTCACCCTTACCAGAATATGCTCACGAATTCTGCTACTATTCCGGAGATCTACATTCATCAATTCGGGCACACAATTCAAAAGGTCAAAGGTCAAAGTGCTGTGACGGTGACATTGAACAACAAACAAGTCACAGTCACTCCTACAGATTTGAGAGATGTTCTTCTTCTACCAACTGTCGAGCCTACTGACTTCTCTGCTACTCCTAAAGAAGAGGTCATTCTCTAATTCATGGTCGACATCGACTATGATGAAGCTGTTGGGGTTATCACTAAGCACTCCTCAGTAGATCTCAAGAACATCCCTCAACCATGGAGAACAGTGTACATCATGATTGCTAAATCAGTATCCGGACGTGACAGTGGATATGAGCACCCAAAGCTCATGGAACTTCAAATCATTGGGGCATGGTCAACATGAAACACATTGAATATCTTGCTTTGATGCGGGATGACATGATTATGTACATGAAAAGGCCTGGTACCAAGATTCCCTATATTAGATATACAAAATTGCTGATCAAAAGGATTATTGAAACCAATCCTGATATTCCCCAAAGACGTGAAGATCCAAACCATCACTTCATGCTTCTTGAACCCACACTCAACGTGGTAAGATTCAAAGAATCAACTACGAAGAAACAAGGTGTAGTGTTGCCAGATATTCTTCTCACTAATGTTATCAAAGGACTTTATTCGTACAAACGATATCTGGTAGCAGTGGATGCAGGCAAAGTGGGTTTTATTGATGAAAAGTCTTCTGGGACACCTGTCAGGAAGACAAGGAGAGGCGAGACAGAAGTATAGCGAGCACGAGAGTACTAAAAGGTATCCGAAGATGGAGTCCTTCTCGTAAAAGGAAAGTTCCATTAAAGGAGGCAATCCTTATTCCCAAACACGAACCACAATCAAGGACAAGGATTCGAGGAGACTGACACCGATAAAGAGGTTACCTACTCATAAACTCCCATTGATGACCCACTAACTGTTGCAAAACCTCTAAGTCCAAAAGCTGATAAAGGTAAAACCCCAGTTGCTGAGCCAGAGGAAGAGGAGAGATCAGATGAAGAACCACTGGACAAAGACTATAGGAAAAAGCTGAAGAATCTAAGACTTCAACATGTTGCTCAGGAATTTACCCGTGAACAAACTCGTGGCCCCGGAGGGTCAAGTGGTGGTGCACTATCTACACCAGTTTCCGATGCGGTTAATCAACCCAATAAGGAAACTGGTACCACCACCCACGAGCAACAACAAAGGCAACTTGAGGATTCTATCAAATATGACTTTGAGGAACCAGGAATGGAGAAGTTTGAGAAAATTCCTGATGAAGATGCTGAGGTTGCAGCTAAAGAAAATGCAGAAAAAGTAGCTCAAGCTCAACCAGATGAAGAAGCCAGGATTAAGGCTGAAGAAATGGCTAAATCTGGAAAAGATGACGATATTGATTATGATGATTTTCTTCTAGATAGTCCAAAGATGCTCCAAGGAACTAACCACGAGCCACCAAGGACCACGAGCCTCCTCATGTCTCATCATCATCGACTCGTCTTCTCACTCTTCACCTCCATCATCCAAAGGCACAACCGATCCGCATCCAAGTCGGTATAGAAACCAACCAAATCTTGGATATCGAGCTAAGACAAAGATTGTCAAAGCATCGGACAAGTCGGGAAGAAAGACGTGACCAACAAAAGTGAATCAACTCACGACGGGATCAATCTTCTACAAGGCGGGATAAACGAGATGTTGAGTGAAAAGGAGCATATCTAGAAGCTTCTCAAAGGAGATTTCCAAAGGAAATGGAAAAGACAACTAGAGAATATACTCACAAGTTTCTTCTTGGCGTCGTCCGGGAGTGACAAAGAGATGTTCACGAGATAACTCTATCCGAATCTTATGCGGTTGGCCAAACAAACAATCATATCAACGCCTTAATCGTTACCATCAACCCAACCGAGCCTCGACTTTCTTTGATACAATTGGTTTCCAAGCTTGTACTCCAAATGTCAAACGATCTGGAACGTTTACTTCTTACGAAGGTAAACTGTTTGAAGCATTCTTTGGATTACCAACTTAAAACGAGATGCAGTGGCGGTGAAGCGGCTAAGTATCCTAGAGGCGATGATGATGCGGATAAAGACAAAGAATCGAAGCATGAAGAAGAAGTCTCGTGAACCCTCCTCTATGCCACCACCAACCCAAAGGACTCCAACCGATGCACGATCTCCTCCATGTTCTCTGGCGATAAACCTCGGGACTCTAAGTTACCACCATCCATAGAAAACCGGTGATCATTTGAATACTGGTGGTGACGATGAAGAGATCCCAGAGCCCCACAAAAACCCACCTCTCCCGCCACAACAAAGAAACCAACATCCTCCTCAAAGCCAAAGAAGAAGAAGACAAAGACCAATGTTGTCTCATGGCTAGACGAAGATGACACCGCAGAATATGACTGGTTTTCTAGACTTGTTGATGCTACTCCCTCATTACCTGAAGGTCAAGAAATGGTAGATGGCCGTACCATAGAGCATGTGAAGCTGATTCAGGAACAATTTAAAGTAAAGAAGATGACTAAGGCTGAGCTAAAGAGAATCAAGAATGATGCCTTCCAACTGCTTAAAGACAGCTCAGAAAGTGCAATTGAAGTCGAATACCATCTTGACAACATTGCCGGAGCCATGTCAAACAATATCGATTGGCTCAATCCCGAAGCTAACATCGACTTCTCAAGACAAGAAAAAGCTCCCTACTACACAGACTGGACCAGACCTCTACCAACAATTGGCCGACCGGATCAACCTCAAATTCCATACCGTTACTTCTTCAACAATGACCTCGAATTTCTTCTACACGGTAGCGATGTTACAAGGAATGCGCTCGTCACTCACATTTCCTTTTCCAAAGACAATCTATTCTAACAATCCACCATCGAGGAAGAAGCCTCACATATGTTTCTTTGCCAAAGTGAAAAGTATGACCTTGATGCGATGTATGGGATTCATCATTGGCACGAACACGAAGAATCTTCTCTGAAGCTGCTGGTTCTTCGTCTAAAAAGGAAGTGCTTAGTGATAAACGGATCATTGCAATTAAGCATGTTACTCTGTCGTCAAAGTGGGACTACACATTCCTCAAAAACATTGTGGTCAAACGACAAGACGAAGAGGACTATGACTTATGTGAAGCGGATTTTCCGAGACTATCGCTAAATGACATTGAAGATATGTATCTTGCTAAGGTGCAAGGACGAATGCGACATTTCTCTACAACTGTCCAACGAGAATACATCAAGTCATTACTCATCTACATCAGAAGCATTCTGATCCAAGAACGTGTAGAAGACATACAACTTGCCGTGAAATCTTATAAGAAACGCGTCAATCTCACCAAACCTCAACTACACCTTCCCGACATAAACCGACTTGCTCAGTACACTATTATCAAGAAACCGTTTGGGGTAGTCTACATCAGTGAACTACACCACAACTGCTTCATGGCATTCAAAGAGCTTCATAAGTTTGGGGATCACACATAGAAGAAAGTTAGGGACGGGTTAGCATACAGGTTGAAAGAGATTCATGACGGCATCGGGTCACCAAAGAGATGAAATTCGAGGGAAAGACGGGATGTTAGGAAGATCATCACTCATATCAATGAAAGGTTGTTCAGAAGGGACCAGATCAGAACTTTGGAGAGTTTCGTAGGCGGTCGTCCAAGCATATCTCTCACAGCTACCAACGCCGAGCGCATTCTGTTGTTATTCTTTGGATTACACGAGACTACTGGTACCCTTAATATGTTTCTCTTATCATATTTTGGATGTGTGATTTTAATCGACTATGGCTTGTGCACATAACAATGTACAACCCGTAATAATTTCAAAGCTAGTTCGATAGTAATGTAAACGTGTCTCGAAAGGACTTATCCGAGTAGAATGTACCATTCGAGAAACTCGTGGTAGACATGAACTTTGACGGGTTTGACAACCTTCGAGGTTTTCCACACCTTCAAGGTAGTTATTAGAGCTAGTTGTCACCTAAAAGCTGACAATGTAACTCTTAAACTATGCAACGTAACCGTATCTCGCGGGGGATTGTCTATCTTGAGTTGATCAATTCAAAAGTGTGCGCTCTTCTCTCACCGTGCAGATTTCTGTCAAAATACATAAGCACGTGTGGAGGGGGAGTATTTCTGCAAAGTCTTAAACTCTCAACAGTGGTATTAAATGCTTTTACTCATAACCACTTTGATAGATTTTCATGAAAATGTTTTATGGCAACATAGGTTAGTCATGGAGTTATAAGGTGACTAAGGTTAGGAATAACCGTCCTATGATCCGCCAGAGCCGGAGGGATCTACCTAAGGACACCACCAATAGTTAGAATTAGAAGTCCTTAGGTTTAATTATAAAAAGGAGAAAATGAGAATCGGAGAAAGAAGGAGTTAAAGAATGAAAAAGAAAAGTAAAGAAAGGGTGAAAAGAAATAGCCCTCCAGTTATTCAACTTAGGGCGGACAAGGGTTCAATTCAAATGCTCTTGGTTGTCACTTGATGACGCCGGTATTGAAGATCAAAGTCGTCATAGACCCAGTGACGCATGCACTGAACCTTCTTAACCACTCAAGTTTCTCTCAACAGAAGCTTGTTTCATTCTCACAGGGAACCCTACATAAACTATCGACTTTCTCTTAGAGATTGTTGGTATTGAAGAAGGAGACCCTCTCCCTAGTCTCCACTCAGGAAAACCAAAGCGCGCTATTGAGTCTAGAGCCATGAGATTCATCAAAAGATCTCTTAGGTACACTTGACAATTCATCGCTTGTCGTTCAACAATAAGAACACAAGTGATATATTATTGAGTCCTTCACAGATCTTAGCAATCTGTCGAGAACATTTATGAGGGGTTCACAACCGTGATCCTCGTGAATGAATGGAAACTCTGCCGTGGTCAACATCAAACGACCACGATAGCGGTCACTTGGTAACTCCTTGTGAGCTACGCTTAGTGTGTCTCAAACGGTCTGATCGTGGGGTGACGCTTTGGTGTACCTAAGCGACACACTGAATGTAGGTGTGCTTGTACATCGCGTTATCTCACTTGTGGGAATCCAGTTCGAGAACGACCTTTGTGAGAATTAGAGCGTGTTTTCACACTATGTTGTTAACACTCTCGAAGATCAAACTTGTAAGTGTTGGGTTATTTCTAACCCATGTGTTATGTTTTCTTCTTATGGATGCTTGCCGGTGGAAAAGATCGTGCAGATTCTCCACATGCTCATACCTACAACATCACTAATTGAAGTTCTCTCAAAAGGCCACAAAGTCAGAATGATTCTTCGTTAAAGTCAAAGAATCTACAAAGTTCAAAGACTAAAAGAACTACATCAGTACTGAAATTCATCGTTAAAGAGCGGGTGAGCATGTGGGAGAAAGACGTGGAGACACTGGAGCAACGAAGCGGACCTGACGCAGATAACCACAACATACTATCACTACCATCACAAAGAACAAAGATCAAAGAACAAAGATAATGAAGACGTCAAAACAGAATACTTCAAAGGAAACAATTTCCCTACACTGGGGAGATTGTTCGAATCACGGCACTTCTTCTCACAAGAAAGAAGAATGTCAGAAGACTTCAAAGCTACTATTACATCAGCACCTACAACGTTTAAATGTCAAATCATCAATCATTAACACTTAGGGGGAGATTTTTGGAATCACTCCTAAACTAGAATTCAAGTGTTAGTAATTAATATGTAATAGTTAGCTTAATTATGACTTTTATGTTAGTAATCAAGGCTAGGCTCATGTAGAAAGCCCATGAGCCTATGTAAAGCCCAATAAAGAAAGGATGAGAACTTGGTGTGTTGCCCTAGTTCCCTCCTATAAATAATCTTGTAAACCTTGAAGGTTGGTTGTTCATTTCACTTCATATCCTACGCATAAACTTTCTTTATTTCATACGCGTGTGTTTGTGTCTTGTTCAACTGATCACTCTATTATCTCATTTCTTATATTGATGCTTGTGTTACAATTATGGGAACCTAACAGTCTTGATCAACTTTCTACTGACCAACTTCTACATTTAGAAGTCGATGAACTTGCAATGCAATATATCCTTTTGGGATTACCCAATCTGATACTTCGTAGTGTTGATGCTCAGAAGACTGCTAAAACAATGTGGGAGCATATTCATCTTCTCATGGAAGGCACATAACTCAATCAAGAGGATATGGAATCAAAAATCTACTTAGCATATGAACACTTCATGATTGAACCAGGGGAGACATTAGAGTCATATCATCATCGATTCTCAGACATCATTAATGACTTGGACAAACATAACATCATTATGCCAAGAATTGCTGTCAACACAAAGTTCCTGAGTAGTCTTGGTTCTGATTAGGAAAAGTATGTCATTTTCATCCGTCAAGCGAAGAATCTTCATCATGCTACATACGGATTGTTGTACGACTATTTGAAGCCCCACCAAAAGGAAGTTGATAGAGAAAGAGTCATCCGTGGAAGTCCTGTTTCACCTGCACTCCCGGATAATCAATCTCTTGCTTTGTGGGCTCAAGCTTGTTATCCTCAATTTCCTAATTTGCAAACCGTCTTCACAAATCCTCCACAACCAAGCGCTACAATTACCCTAAATGATCCATCACAACAACAATCAAGAAACTCAATTGGTTCCATACAACAACAATGATCAAGCACTTTACAGTGAATCTAATGAGGATGCAGAAGCTTTTGATGCATTGCAACAAGGGTTTGTCATGATTTCTAGAGCCTTCGGCCGATATTCCAACAAATCCAACAAATCATTCGTACCTAGTCAAACACAAGGAATCAAGCTGTTGTTAACAATGGACGTGTTGAAGTTTAGAATCGTGGTAATGTTCGTCAGATGGGTAGTGGTCAAGGGTTTAATGCTAATGAAAGGAATAACATGGGTGCTCCACAACAACGGGCTCAAGTGGTTGATCTAGTAAATGCTCAGACTGGGGTTAATGGTCTTCATTGTTATAACTGTAATGAGAAGGGTCATCTGGCTAATGCATGCCCTAATCCAAGGACAAGAGGCAACGCTTATCACAAAGAGGCTTTACTCTTGGCTCTCAAGGGTGAAGCTGGTGGAACTCTTACCAACAAGGAACAAAGCTTCATGGGAAATGCAGATTCTGATGATGACATGGAGGACTTGCAGGCTAATGCAGCTGTGATGTTAATGGCAAACATGCAAGAGCTCCTCATGAGTGACACAGCCCGAGTATGACACCGACATTTTGTCTCGTGCACGGATCAAACTATATTCATTTACGATCGATATCTCCGCCAACATCTACATCCGACGAGGCTCGAGTGTTCAACATGAGCCGTCTACATCTCATTCCGATGATAATCAAATAGACCCGTTGTTATATTTGACGATCAAGATGACCTTACAGTTATACCGATAATCAAGTTGACTCGTGGTTATATTTGAGGATCTAAATAATGATCATGTTAAGACTCACGTTGAACAAGTCGAACTTGTGTCTCATCCAGATATTGAGCTCATGACCTTAGTTACGGACCAAAAATCTCGAATGGAAAAGTGCCAAGTCATCAATAAAAAATTACACGAGAAAATTGCACTGTTGACTAAGGATAATGAATGCTTAAAGTACCAACTCAACATTTTTCAAACCAAACAGAAACGTGAAAAAGATTTTGAAGTCGCATTTGCTAAATCTTACCAAAATGAAAAATCATTGGAAAAACATATATGTGATCTAGTTGCATCCAAGAATGCTTTGTTGTCTCAAATAGAACAACTGAAATATGATCATAAACAACAACTTAATGCTCTCACTTTGGAAACTCGAAAAGCCAAGTTTGAGTTGTTAACTTGTCAAAAACAAGTTTTGTGAATACAAAAAGCAATCAAGGAAAAAAAATAAATGACTATCTGGAGGAAATTGTCGACTTACAAAACAAAATCAAAGAGTTTTGAAATGTTGTTTATAAACATGGTGAGTCAATCACAACTATTCAAAAGTTTACTTTTAAACCAAATCCAAATGGATATGGACCGAATCTTTCTGATTACAAACCAAAGTTTTCACATAGAGTATTCAAACCAAATCCTCAAGTTTACGGTGTAACATAGAATTGATGATTCCATTATGAGTGTTGTTGAATATAATCGTATGGAGGAATTAGATGCAGAAGACGAGAGTCAGTCTAAATTAGAAAATGTTATTTATAACAAACCATTTAACTATTCAAAAGCCATTACTTTCGTCACACAACAAGATAATTCTAACACACCTTGGGTTATCACACCTACTCCTGAGTTTTCTTCAAATGATAGTCCCCTTTCCAATTCTGCACAAATTAATGGTCCTTTACCTTCACTCAGTGAAGTTAAAACAATACCAGAACAATGTCAAATCCTTAAATATTTTGAAACATTCTTATCGGACATCAAACCTTTGGAACATGAAATTGAAATCAATTATGAAATAAAAGTTGAACATTTTCAATCGCCTCATCTTGTGAGCACAAAGAAATATTTTTCTTAAAAGAATTTTACCTCATGTCCGAAATTTGAAAATGTGTGCAATATATTGGGAAAGGATTTTCACAAGGAGCTTGGACTTATGAAAAGAGTTTTAAGAAAACGTAAACATCGATTTCAAATACTAAACGTAAAAGAAAATGTTAAGAAAAGATGTTGATCGACTCTTGGAAGATGTTATATGTGCTGATACCATAAATGTTGTGTTACTACATACTGTTGCATATACATTTGATTATATTGATGTTGATTCTGTTGAAAATGTTGAGAATACTGATATTGTGTCATAAATCAAGTGTTTAAAAGTTGAAAATGAGTGATTGTTAAACGAGCTTTCAAATGCTAAACTTCGTCTTCAATGGTGTCAAAATCGAGAACTCGCTTTGCAAAACAAAATCAATCAGTTGCATACAAAAAATCCTAATCCAAAACTTGAGCAATTGGATGATGCAAACGTGTCTTTGAAGTGTCAAATTTCAAAATATGAACAAGAAATTTCAAAAGTTAAAAAGGAATATGGTGTCATATTTGATTTACTCAAAAAGACTCGTGCTCAAGCGTCAAAAGATGTTGATGATCATCTTGCATATACCAAAGATATTTTACGACGAAATAGAAACATGCGTTCTGAAAATCTAGATTTGTTACACACTATCCATGATCTAAAAGCTCAATTGGTGAAACTCAAGAAAGATAGGCCTAGTAACACAAACGTAACTGCACCAGGAATTCTTAGAATGCCTAATGACACATCACAAGAATTAATGTGCTTCCCTTTACTGAAACAGGAATAGTTGCCTCTTTTCCCAACGCTAGCACTTCACAGCTTAAGAACACCACACGGAAGAATAGGAAGTTGCGATGTAAGAAAAGAACAATAAAGACCTCTCAAGTAGAAGAACACCTTAGGAATTTGAATAAGACTCAAGTTGCACACTTTAGATATTACGTCGACAAATGTAATGGAAAAAGTGATGTAACGAATCTTGAATCTTTAAGTACTTTAAATGTTATGTTTGAAGCTTCTTGTGTTGGTTGTCATAAAAGCATGTTTTCCGTTGTCATGATAAATGTGTTGCTAATTCTATCTTATCTAAATAAGCGGAATAATAGAAAACGGAATACCTCTAGGCCCACTAATGCTTCTAAGTCCATGCTAGGTAAACCACCCTCTAATGTTCCGGCTACTATCATTGATGTACCCATAGAACCTCATTCACCTCCTAGGAAGAACTTATCACCTAGTGCGTTTACTAAGACCAAAGCTAAGACTAGTTGGAGATGGCAGAAATGGTTACATAATACACTTGGCTTTAAATGGATACCTAAAATCATAAACGTGTGTATTTTAACTATGACTGCATCGGAACCCTCTAACTCTTCGGGTTCCACATCTACTTCTATTCCATCTGTGTCGTCTGTGTGTAATTCAGGTGATACAGATCATCCTCTGGGTTGTTGATAGCAGATGTTCCCGACACATGACAGGAAATCTTAAACTGTTATTAAACTTTATTTCAAAATTCATTGGCACTGTCAGATTCAGGAATGATCACTTCGCGGCTATCATGGGCTTCGGATATTACATCAATGGGAACATCGAAATTAGTAGATTTTATTATGTGGAAGGTCTTGGTCACAATCTCTTTTCAGTCGGTCAATTTTGTGATGGAGATTTGGAAGTTGCATTTAGGGAGAAAACTTGTTTCATTCGTGATCTAAAAGGAAACGATCTTATGTCTGGTCAATGCACATCAAGTCTATACATAATCTCAATGCAAGACATGATTGCTTCATCTCCCATCTGTCTACTTTCTAAGGCAACATCTACTAAATCCTGGCTATGGCATCGTCGTCTCTCACATCTAAACTTTCAAACCATAACCAACCTTGCACGTTTCAAACTTGTTGAAGGTCTCCCACGATTTTGCTATTCTAAAGATCATCTATGCTCAGCTTGTGAACAAGGGAAAAGCACTCGTGCTCATTTTTCTTCAAAGGTGGAACACAGCTCTCAGCATGTGCTACATCTTCTTCACATGGATTTGTGTGGCCCGATGCGTGTACATACGATTAATGGCAAACACTACATTTTGGTAATTGTTGATCTCAAGATGGACTTGGGTTTATTTTCTTCGAAGTAAAGATCAAGCTCCACAGATGATCATCACCTTTCTCACGAAAATTCAAGTTTAGCTCCGGAACATAGTGAGACAAATCAGAACAGAAAAAGGAACTGAATTTGTGAATCAAACTCTTCTTGTACATATTATGAGAAAGTGGGAATTGAGCATCAAACATCTATTGCACGAACACCAGAATAAAACGGAGTTGTTGAAAGACGAAATCATACGTTAGTGGAAGCTGCAAGAACGATGTTGATAAATGCAAAACTTCCAGATTACTTGTGGGCAGAAGCCGTGTCAACTACATGTTACACTCAGAACCGTTCAATGATTACTAAACGCCACAACAAAACACCTTATGAGATTATCCACAATCGTAAACCGAACCTCAAACACTTTCATGTATTTGGATCCCTTTATTACCCAAATAATGATCGTGATGACTTTGGTAAGCTCAAAGCTAAAGCTGACATTGGAGTCTTTGTTGGATACTGTGAAAACTCTAAAGGTTACCGGATCTAGAATCATCGTACAAGGGAGATTATGGAAACGCTTCATGCCAATTTCGACGAGCTTACAGAAATGGCTTCTGAGCAAAAACAGCTTGGAACCCGGTCATAACCGTCTAAACTTCCCCCAAACCCTATCATCAGCTGAACCAAGCTTACAGCTTACTCGACTTACTCGAACAACGAATGGAATCAACGTGTTCGATGTATATTTTCAACCCGATAATACATTGGGTTTTAGGTTCCTTGTATGATGAATTACTTTAAGTGATGGAACTGCGGACAAGCTTGAAGATAACCACGGACGTAAGAAGAGTAACCAGCGATGAAGATAACCGCGGCTAGTAGTATTGTGTAATCACGATAGTATTGTAAGCAATCGCTAGTTCTATAGAGTCGGTTAGTTTATTGTATCGATAAATATGGAAAAGATATTTATCTTGTAGGATACGTGATTGTATATTGTATAGGACTCCTTATCCTATAAAAGGAGGTCCTTGGCTAGGTTAGATATACGTGTGTTAGATATCTAAAGTCGTTTTCACTTCAAGGTTGCAAAACCCTAATACCGTAAGAGTATTCGTATTAATAAATAATATTGAGGTGTTGAAAGTTAATTGTTCTTCTTCTTAAGATCAAGTGTTAAATTCGCGTAATACTTGATAAGTTCTTTGTTTAAGTCGGTTTCTATATTAGATCGTTTGCTCAACTGGGATCAACAAGTGGTATCGAGCTTGTGATCTAGAAACCGAATCAAGAAGAATTACGTTAATTTGTTCTTAAGGAAGTTAAGATGTCGAAGAAACTCATATGGTGATCGCTTCTAAGGTTCCCATGCTCAAACATGGTGAATATCAAATCGGAGGATGCGAATGAGGCGAGACATTCGCATGATTGATTATGCTCTATGGGATGTTGTTGAAAATGGAGATACTCTTCCTTTGAAGGGTGAGGATGGTAAGGAGATTACCATTGTTAGTGAACCCGATAAAGCTAAGAGGAAAATGGAGATCAAAGCTCACGCCTTCTCTCCATGGGAATACCTAATGAATTTGCATTGGACTTTGATCGGATGAGTCCGCTAAAGAACTATTGGATGCTCTTGAATTGAGGTTTCTTTGGTAATGAAGCTACCAAGAAGTCAAGGATGAACATGCTTAAGCATCGCTTGAAACCTTCACCGCTCAAAGTGGAGAAAGATTGATGGCACATACAATAGGCTTCAAAACTCATCACCAATCAAGGCGGTGGGTTACAAGTTCCTTCAAGAAGATATTAATTTGAAGTTCATAAGGAGTTTATCATCCGATTGGGCTATTCATACAATTGTGTGGAGAAATAAGACGGACTTTGCTACAATGACTCTAGACAATCTCTTCAATAATTTGAAGGTCTATGAATCTGAGAATAACTTTTCCAACTCGTCTTCTTCTAGTCAAAACATTGCTTTTGTATCCACAAATCACAAAAGCTCACAAGATGTATCCACTGCTGCCTATGGTATAACCACGGCTATTGCAAACAATACCACTGTTAGTGATAATGTCAGTGATGGTGCAATTTGTGCTTTTCACGATTTAACTACTAGTGTTGATGTTTTGAATCAAGATCTAGATCAAATTGATCCCGATGATCTTGATGAAATTAATCTTCAATGGCAAATGGCAATGTTGACTCTCCGTGCAAGGAAGTTTCGAGGAGGACCGGAAGACATGTTAGGTATGATGGTCAAAGGAGAGTGGATTCGACAAAAGCAAGATGGAGTGCTTTAACCGCAAGAAGAAAGGTCATTTTGCCGTGGAATGTCGAGCTCCTAAAAGACTTGAGGGTATTAAGAAGACAATGTAAGAACCTACTAGTTCTTCGACTTTGGTTGCTCGTGATGGACTTGGTGATTATGATTGGGTGATCAGTTGAAGAAGGTCCAAATGCAGCTTTTCCGGCTAGTGAAGCTTCAAAAGAGCATAACTTTGCTCTAATGGCCTATGCTTCATCTTCCGGTTCGATTCGAGGTATCTAATGATTCTAAAACATCTACTTGTTCCTTTAAATCATGTTCGATATCTTAGAGTCTCAAAAGCTATCAATGAGAGTATGAGAAAAGAAGTAGAGATTGACTCTAGATAACTTAGGATATAGAGTTGGTTTAGAGGTGTGGAAGAGAAGCTAAAATTACAGATTAAATGTGAGTTTGAGTATGTAGAAAAGATTAATATACTAGGTGGTGAAATTGATCTTAAAAGCAGAGAGATTAAAATGCTTAAAGATAGACTAGCGAGCGTAAAGTGTAAAAGTTAAGGCCCTAGAGGAAAAAGAAAACATATTGTTAGGGTTGCTAAATTACAATATGCTTCGATCTTGTATGTAAACCAATTGGCCAAAAGCGCTTAGAGAAGGTACCGTATAGGATACAATGATATGCCACCACCCCTTTAATGAAACATGCACCACCGCTTAAAGAACTGTCATTTAGTAGTGAGTTCGCTTTAATAAACCTGTTGAAGAAGTAAATAAGACTGAATTACCTAAGATATGTTCTGCTAAGTTATCTGGTGCTCCCATAATTGAAGATTGGGAATCAGATTCTGAGGATGTTAGTACTGAATCAACTAAGTCTGAAAAGATAGAGCCAGTTAAGAAAGTTGATTCTAAGCAAGTCAATTCTGTACCAAGATTTGGAGCTAAAGTTACCAAAAGAGTTGTAGAGTACAGAGAAATTCCTAAGGAACATATGAAACAATTTAAACCTAGGGGAAATCAAAGAAACTTAAATGGTTTAATTTCTAATAGATTAGGTGATGAGTTTCAATGTGTTAACAAGGCTTGTTTTGTATGTGGTAGTTTTGATCATTTACGAGGAATTGTGATAAAAGCACCACAAGTTTGGAATCAATGGAGGAGGGTAAACCATAAAACTTTTCAAAAGAACACACCTCATCCTAAAAGAAACATGATTCCAAGAGCAAGGTCTTGATGAGGAATGGGAATACAAAATCAATTGTCATCGCTACACAAAATGGATTCCAACCACGCTAAGCTAAATGTAACGCGCTAGCAAAGTCAAACCACCGATAAGCCAAAATCACCACCGATTCAAAAGAAGTTTTAAAAATTCCAAAGGTGATAAGCGATACGGTGGTTGGAAATCATTTTATGTCATTAAGGCCTCAAAGAAGTTGGCAATGGAAGCCTAAGACAAAGGTTTTACCATATGTCAACTGTGCATCAATGGACCTAACAAAATTTGAATATTTTGATGCAGATGCACTCCAAGTCAAGATTGACTTGGGTCCAAAAGAGAACTAATCTTTGAAATCTTATGTGCGGGCAATCTTCAAACCGAGCTAAAAGATAAAGGAGTATTTGATAGTGGTTGCTCTGGGCACATGACTTGGGATGGAAGCAATTTGGAAGATTTTGAAGCTTATGATGGAGGATATGTGGCATTTGGCAATGATCCAAAGGGAGGAAAGATTCTTGGCGAGGCACAATCGTAATGTGGAAGCTAGACTTTGAGAAGGTCTATTTGGCATGTGGACTAAAGTACAATTTATTCAAGTTTCTCAAATGTGTGATAAGAAAACTGGGTACTTTTGGGAAACCGAGTGTGTGGTGTTATCTCCCGAGTTTAAGATGCACGATGAGAAGTTTATACAACTTAGGGTACCTAGGAAGGAAAATATATACTGTTTTGATCTTAAAAATGTTCTTCTTAATAGGTCCTTATGTTTGTTTGCTAAAGCATCCGTTGATGAGTCAATATTGTGGCATAGAAGGCTAGGTCATCTAAATTTCAAAACAATCAATAAACCGGTAAAAGGAAACTTAGTGAGAGGTTACCTTCAAAGGTTTTTGAGTGTACGGAACTGTGTGGCCTGTCAAAAGGAAAACAACATAGAGCCTCTTGTAAGACCAAAACTCAGAAACACTATAACACAACCATCGCTTTTATGCTTCATATGGACTTATTTGGACCAACTTTTGTTAGAAGCTTGAACCATAAGCGATGTGCCTAGTTATCACCGATGATTATAGTAGATTTTCTTGGGTATACTTTTTGGCTACTAAGAATGAGACTAGTGAGATTCTTAAGAGTTTCATTACTAAGATAGAAAATCTAGTAAGTCATAAGGTAAAAGTAATCGATGTGATAATGGAACCGAGTTTAAGAATAATGTGATGAATCATTTCGTGTAGATAAAGGTATTGAAAGACAGTTTAGTGTTGCTAGAACACCACAATGAATGGTGTAGCCGAGAGGAAAAATAGGACACTAATTGAGGCCGCAAGAACTATGTTGTCGAATCTAAGTTACCAACTACCTTTTGGGTGAAGTCGTAGGTATTGCATGTTATGTGCAAAATGTAGTAAGGTAGTGAAGCCTCATAACAAGACCCCCTATGAGCTGTTACATGGTAGGAAGCCAATGATTGCATTCCTAAAACCTTTTGGGTGTCCTGTTACCATTTTGAATACCATTGACTACCTAGGCAAGTTTTCAGAGAAAGCTGATGATGGATACTTTTTAGGCTATTCTACAAATAGTAAAGCCTTTAGAGTATACAATAGGAGGACTAGACTTGTTGAAGAGAATCTACATGTTCAATTCAGTGAAAAGACTCCTAGTGTTGAGACCAAAGGACCAGACTGGTTGTTTAACATTGATATGCTAACCAAATCTATGAATTATGAGCCTATCATTGCAGGAACATCCACTAATGTTGATGCGAGTTTACGTAGGATTCAAGTAGATAATTCTTCAAAGGAAGTCGATTCTCCAACGAGTTCTATTTGATTGAAAAGTGGAAAACCTGTCCTGCTCCTTCCATCATTCACAAGCATGGTCCCTCTGATGATGATGTACACAATTCTAGTGGCAAAGTTGATCATCATCAAGCTAAAGATGAGTTGGTGCAAGATAACTCAGTGTCGGTAGAAGAAATTGAAAAGAAGAAAAAGCGATGCAAGCAATCGCTAAGCCTCTTGTAGTGTCCGATAGGCCATCGTAAATGCTGACAAGCACTCTTCTCCCACTGATAGTTCAAGTGCAATTCCGGCTACAAGCACTGATGATAGTACTTTCTTTGGACCTTATCCAAAGCCACTATATCATAATGAGGAGTATCCACATGATCCTGATATGCCTGAATTAATAGAGATTGATACTCCTACTGATGATGAAGACTTGGATGAATTCTTCAATGCTAATTTGACTAATTTGGACACTGTTATTAATGAAAGTCCAATTACCTCTACCAGAATTCACAAAATTCATCCCAAGGAATGATTCTTGGTAATTTGAATACTCCAGTTCAAACAAGAAGCGAGTAAAGAATTCGAACCCTTTCACGAACATGGGTTCTTTGCAAGATCTCTTCACAAAAGAAACAATCATAAAGATCGCAAAATTGCTTGTTTGCTTGTTTTCTATCTCAAAAGGAGCCCAAGAGAATAGAAGAAGCTATAATGAAGAAGGATGGGTAGAATCAATGCAAGAGGAGTTTTTTGATTCAAACTTCAAGAAGTTTGGACATTGGTTGATCTTCCAAATGGGAAGAGGGCTATTGGAACTAAATGGGTATTCGTAAACAAAAGGGATGAAAGAGGAATTGTAGTGAGGAACAAGTCAAGATTAGTTGCTCAAGGATACACACAAACCAAGGTTTGGACTATGATGAAGTATTTGCACCAGCTTGCTCGGATAGAAGCTATTAGATTGTTTTGGCTTATGCTTCATTCAAGAACTTTGTTGTGTATCGATGGATGTTAAAAGTGCATTCTTATATGGCACTATTGATGAGGAGGTATATGTTTGTCAACCTCCGGTTTTGAAGATCCCGATCATCCCGATAAGGTTTACGGTGAGGAAGGCTATGTATGGACTGCATCGTGCTCTAGGGCATGGTATGAATGCCTATCTACTTATTTGATGGACAATGGGTTTAAGAGAGGACTGATTGACAAAACTTTGTTCATTAGAAAGCACAAAGATGATATTTTACTTGTTCGAGTTTATGTAGATGACATCATCTTTGGGTCTACAAACAAGGAGCTATCAGATTTTGAGAAACTTATGCATGATAAGTTTCGATGAGTTCTATGGGAGAACTCACTTTCTTTTAGGGCTACTGTGTTCAACAAAGGACGATGGTATTTTATTAGTCAAGACAAATATGTAGCGATGTGTTGAAGCAATTTGGGTTTCAAGATGTAAAAGTGCAAGTACACCTATGGAGACTCGTAAACCTATACTACCGATGATGGAAGTCCCAAAGTTGATCTAAAGTTGTATGGATCCATGATTGGATCTTTGATGTATCTGACGCATCTAGGCGGACATTATGTTCTCGTGATGTGTGTGCAAGATTTCAAGTAACACCCAATACCTCACACATGAATGTCATTAAGAGGATCTTTAGGTATTTGAAAGGTCATCCTAAACCGGGCCTTTGGTACTCTAAGGATTCTCCTTTTGATTTGGTGGCCTACATCGATGGTGACTATGCCGGAGCTAGTCGGATAGGAAGTCTACCACCGGAGGATGTCGGTTCTTGGGAAGCGATTAATTTCTTGGCGGTGTAAAAGCAAACTATTGTGGCAAATTCTACAACCGAGGTGAATATGTGGCGCCGCTAGTTGTTTGTGGTCAAGTTCTATGGATTCGTAATCAATTCTTTGGATTTTGGGTATAATTTTATGCATACTAAGATTTACATTGATAATAACAATTACAATTTGCATTATCAAAATCTGCTTTTACATTCTAGAACTAAACATATTGAGATAAGACATCATTTTATTAGAGATTGTAATGAAAAAGGTTGATACAAATGGTAAAATCCATACCGATTTCAATGTTGTCGATCTTCTCACAAAAGCCTTTGATGTGGGAGGTTTCAGATCTTGTTGTTAGTATTGGAATGCTCATTCTCTAACTTTCTCAAATTGTTTTGTACACGATTGTAAAAGTATTGACCGTTATTATGTAATCTTAAGTATTGCTTTCTCTTTATAACCATCGATAGTGTTGCTTCTAACAACGGATAGTGTTGCTTCTAACCACCGATAGAGTTGGTCTATCCTCGCTAGTTGTTCTGTTTTCTCTAATCATTGTGCAGAAAATGCTAAATCATTAAAGAGATGCAAGAAGTATTGAAATTTCATTGTTCATTCAACAAAATAGTTTACGACTTACGACACAATGAAACTTCAAGTCTTCGAATAACGACTACAACTATACATGATTTTCTCCTAATATTTCTACTACTACTATCCTTGCGATATCGTTTGAATGTTTGGATATGCATTTATCATATGCAAACGAAGCAACTAAGGATCAAAATGGAAAGGATGGATTGATGAAAACGAAGAAGTCAAGTCGATATTGGCGGATAGATGGTCGATATGATAATCTTCTTGTGCTCCATCTACTTCTACCATCATTCAAAGAACTTACTCCATCTTCCTTTTCCTTCCACGGTTACGATGTGTGAAGAAGTACCATGACTTGGTACTCTCAGACCAAGAACCACCTCTCTGTTACTAGGGAGTGGTGGGTTTCTTGCTTGAGGTCTTGGTTGGGGGTTAGAAGATGAAGGTTTGGAGTTTGCAGTTCTCTTCTTAGAAGAGTCATCGAGTCTTCAAGCATCACTTGGATCCACCACACTATCATCTTCTGATGATGGGAGAAATGGAGATTTTCTTGGTCTTGGTTCGAGTGGAGGCAAATAGGTTAGCCATGGGTTTCCATCTTCACTTGATGATGAAGATGATGAAGAGGATGAGGTGGTGGTTAGATCAACCACTTCTGGTTTGTTCCAACTAGGGTTCCACATTTTGGTTGATTGGGAATTTTGGAGCAATTAGGGTTTTATCTCTTGATTGGTTTGGGCGTTCTTTGATATATGGGTGCTTTTTATAAGTAAGGATTAGGGTTACTAAAGTAACTAATGTGGGCAGGTTAAATGTGGTTGGAGAGTTAATGAAATTCTTGGGGATTGGACTGAGATATATTCTAGAAGTTGACTATGTTGACTTTACTGTTCTAACCTCGGATAGGTCATTTGTAACCACTTCTGGCTATTTCTAACCACTGACAATCATAATCTTTGTCTTTGTGTTTGTTTTGTGTTGTCTTGCGGAAGAAGGATGTCTTTGCATAAGGAGCTAGTATGTTTCTTGCTTATGTTTGTGTTAAAAAAAAAAAAAAAAAAAAAAAAAAAAATTTTGAGTTATTCTTGATTGTTGTGTAATCCTTCTTATCTTGTGAGATACTACTCCTTTGGCATGGATTTGTTTGCTCTAATGATGTTGTGCGAGTTGGAAGGAGTAGTTATCGCATCCACCGATGGTGTATTCCAACTACGGACGAGATGTTGTGGAAGCACGGATAGTATGCTTCTCTGTTTTGATACTTGAGGGTTGTTTTGACACTTTGGCAAAAGTATATCTTACTTATCTAATCACGGATGGATCACTTTTGCTAAACTTATAACCACTTCTACTTCTCCACATCCTTAAACCCTAATCACTTTTATTGATTTCTTCACAAACCCACCTTAATCACCTCATTCATGGAATCACAGAAAATGCCTGAGACGTACTCCACTTCCCATAATCTTGTTGCTCTTCTTATCAAAGATGCTCGCTCTGAAGGGTTTCATCAAATGATTGATTTCCTTTCTCATAGTTCGATCCATTTTGCTTTAACGGTTGAACCTACCATTTTTAAAGCTTATATTCGCTCGAGCTTTGGAAGAATGCTACTCTTGAAGAGGTTAATGGGTTGGAGGTTTTTCGTACTAGGGTGGATGAGCATGATATTTACATTTACGAAGAGCTTATTCGAGAGGTTTTGAGGCTTGATGATCTTGATGGTGTCGATAATCTTCCGATGGTGAGATTGTTCTTGGTTTAGAGCGCTTAGGTTACACACACAGGGGTAATAAGGTACAATTTTTTAAGAATCTGTTTTCT
The DNA here is from genome assembly GCA_022545495.1 of Chrysanthemum lavandulifolium. Classification (NCBI taxonomy): domain Eukaryota; kingdom Viridiplantae; phylum Streptophyta; class Magnoliopsida; order Asterales; family Asteraceae; genus Chrysanthemum; species Chrysanthemum lavandulifolium. The sequence goes on along the minus strand of CM040244.1, from coordinate 230,720,138 downwards.
CAACAATGGAAGTTTTTGATTCATACTTTGTTGATGTGTATGAGTAATAAGACCACAGGTTTTAATGATTTTCCTTCAAAGATTGCTCTGCTATTATTTGTTTGTCGGATGGGAGGAAATTTAATTGGTCTAGAATGATTTATGAGGGGTTAGTGCAGAATATTAGGAAGAAGGGAAAGTATTATTTGTATCCTCGATTTGTTCAATTGCTTGTGGAACACCAAATCCAGGATCCTATTGAACATGTTAGAGTGTATGATATCAATCGTATGATTCCTCGAGTGTTTGCATATATGAGGAATTTGCCACAGAACGTTGTTATTCCAGATGTTCCTTTGTTTCCTCACATGTTAAATTTTCCTACTGCTTCTGAGGTTCTTGAGGTTAGTAGACCAGAGGGCATTCAGCTTCCTCAGGCTAGTGCTAGTGGTGTGGTTAATGAGGCTGTCACACGGTGTGGAGGTGACATGATTGGAAGGGCTTCCACTACTGCTCCATGCTTAGATGCTGGTCAGGATAGTGGAAACATACATAAGACCCAACCTTTGGCAACTCCTAATGTGGAAAGTTCTTTGGAACTTCACACAGGTGGAGGTATCCCTAGCCAACCGGGCTGCTATAGGGTGCATAGATGATCGTGCTCGATGCGGTGCTATGTCTTTTATATCCAAGGATTCACCGCTCGGAGCGCTTAACACAGCTCAGTGATGAGGATAGATTGGAACCCGATGATGAATTGACGGTTGATGATTATGTAAATGATGGCTTTTCGATGATCCACCTCTCGGACCGCTTAACACAGTCGAAGTGGGAGGATATACTTGAACGTAAAAATGAATTGACGGATCGGTGTGCTAAGATGGAGGATAAGATTTCGGTCTTGAGGAGTTAAGCGTAGCTTGTGGAAAAACTATTCGGAGGTTAAAGCATAGGGTCTTGGTTTTGGAAAGAGTGAAAAGACACGGTCTTGCGCTTTGAAAGCTTTGAGGCGTCCGAAAAGAAGGTGAACTCTTCTCCTACTCGAATGTGGATGATGTATCCAAACAGGGAGGAGTGATGGCATGACTTCGGGGAGGCCGGAAATGTATCTCGTTGGTGTTACTTTGGAAGAAGATGTTGACATGGTGATCTCGACTTTGTAGTTTCGATAAAGCGGGAATGTTGTTGTTCTTGAAGAATTGAGGAATGTTGACATAGTACGAACACTACCATCGATGGTATATCCGAAACCCGGTTAGTAATTTTGTAACCACCGATGTTGTTTCGATTTGGCTATTGATTCTCATCTCACATACCAACTGCTATTACAACTACTTCTACTATTGTTACCACTATTTACGCATTACCATCTAAGCCTAAAGAAGTAGAGAAAGAGGCAAGCACATTGATTAATTTGAGCAAAACATTATCAATACCTACATCAATTATTGCACCTACTTTATCTAGTCACCATCGCTACTAAATCAAAAGGTAAACCAAAAGGTAAAAGTTTGGTTATTGGTGAACTGTGAAGAAGAAAATGGTCAAATCTAATGTTGGAAAAGGCAAAGAAGTAGTCTTGAAGTTCAAAAATAAAGCGTAACAAGAGGCTTATGATAAAGAGTTTGCTAGAAGTCCGGAAGAGGAGGATAGAGCGACTTTGGAAAGAGAAAGAATGATGAAGAAGAAGCTAGTCGGAAGATATTGGCTATATGGTATGAATCTCAAAATTATCTTAAAGCTTGTAATTGATCAATGATGAATATCTGATACAAGAATGGGCTTTGTTCGATGATGAAGAAAAGGCTAGACTTAAGGAATGTTGGCAAAGAAAGTTAGTAGAGGAAGGAAGAAAATTGTAAGAAAGAAACCTCCTTCTATTGCTCGCTTAAGGAATGTTTTGATGAGGATTGTCAAGAATTACGGTATATATGTTTCGATAATCTTAGTACTGTACATTTATAAGAATGGTGGAAATCTATGAGAGATGTATGAGAATTAATAATGATGATTTACGTCTATGGATTCTCAAAAGGAAAAAGTGGGAAAAAGATCATGATGCATGGATGGAGAGTAAACGAAAAGAAAATCAGTAGTTCAGAGACATCGATTCTAAGAAGTTGAAAGTTGTTCTTGAAGTGAATCCAATTGTTTCTTATGAGTTTAATCTTTTAGATGGCGATGAAGGAGTTTGGAAAATTCAAAGACTCAATAATGATGTTTCGAGTATAATAAATTTTCTCAAATGCTTCAATATTTTGATAGAGATGATTTGATGAATTTTGGGTTCTTTACAAGAAATATTTTGGTGAAGTACATCCGATGATTATCATGAGAGGTTGATGTATCATAATTTGAAGATTCTATTTGAGCCTACTCATGATGAACCGTAATGGCAAGGACTCTACAATGGTCAAGTTACTCGTTGGTTTTTATATCAAACTTGTGGAGTTCATGTCTTAACTGCTTCGGACAGATTATTTATATGCTTGTAGAAGGTGAGTATCCTAAACCGAATAATCATCCAAGAATAATTACTCGGATGTTGAAGTCGTTGTTTCAAGATGTTATTGTCCTATGATAGTCAAGCTTATGACTTCTTGAAGAAGTATGAAAAGATACTTAAAAGTAAGTGTTTGGCTACATCCTCCACATCGATGTTTTGAGTTTAAAAGAAACTTGAGAATTACATTGGAATTTGTCAAGTTTAGGGAGGATTGTTGGGTTTTAGGTTCCTTGTATGATGAATTACTTTAAGTGATGGAACTGCGGACAAGCTTGAAGATAACCACGACGTAAGAAGAGTAACCATGATGAAGATAACATGCGCTAGTAGTATTGTGTAGCTCAGCGATAGTATTGTAAGCCTTGCTAGTTCTATAGAGTCGGTTAGTTTATTGTATCGATAAATATGGAAAAGATATTTATCTTGTAGGATACGTATTGTATATTGTATAGGACTCCTTATCCTATAAAAGGAGGTCCTTGGCTAGGTTAGATATCGTGTGTTAGATATCTAAAGTCGTTTTCACTTCAAGGTTGCAAAACCCTAATCTTGTAAGAGTATTCGTATTAATAAATAATATTGAGGTGTTGAAAGTTAATTGTTCTTCTTCTTAAGATCAAGTGTTAAATTCGCGTAATACTTGATAAGTTCTTTGTTTAAGTCGGTTTCTATATTAGATCGTTTGCTCAACTGGGATCAACATTTTCTCCTCTGTTTAGCGATGATATTGATCAACGTGCTCGAGATGTATCAAATGTTTCATTGCTCAACCTGATAATAATCAAATACCTGATACACCTGAAACAACAACAACTATTGAAGAAGCACCTCCAATTAATTCTACAACAACAGCCAAACAAACCGCATCCAATGATGCTGAACCAGCTGATGATCTTCTAAACCATGACGTACCCCAACCTGCAGATTATGATCCAAATGCGTTCTTTAACCCTTTTGCAAATGAAACTGCTACTTCTTATGTTGCGGAATCATCTACAAGTCATTTGAATCATCCTAATCTGCAGAATGTATATCAACATCAACCCTCCACACATCGTTGGACTAGAGACCATCCTCTTGTGAACATTATTGGAAACCTGAATCAACCAGTCGTAACTAGACAACACCTTCAGACTGATGGTGAACATTGCATTTATGCACTTACCGTCTGCCAAGTTGAACCCAAAAATATTAAAGAAGCCATGACATATGACAATTGAATTGAATCCATGCAAGAAGAACTTAACCAGTTTAAACGTCTTGAAGTATGATAATTGGTTGCAAAACCAACAGGAGTCTATGTTATTGGTCTGAAATGGATTTGGAAAAACAAGTTGGATGTTGAAGGTACGGTTATCAGAAATAAGTCATGTCTGGTGGCTAAGGGTTATAGACAAGAAGAAAGGATTGACTACGAGGATTTTTATGGCATTCGCGGCTCACATGAACATCACGGTCTTTCAGATGGATGTCAAAACTGCTTTTCTGAATGGTAAACTGAAGGAAACGGTCTATGTTAGCCAGCCAGAAGGATTTGTTGATCCAGAGTTCCCTAATCACGTCTAAAAACTAAACAAGGCTCTCTATGGTCTCAAACAAGCCCCTCGTGGGTGGTATGATAAGTTGTCATCCTTTCTTATCTCTCATAATTTTATCAAAGGATCGGTCGACCCAACACTTTTCATACAATATCACGGGGAAGACATTTTAATCATTCAAATTTATGTGGATGACATCATTTTTGGGTCAACACATCTAAAGTACTCAAACCCTTTTTCAAAACTTATGAAAAAATATTTTGAAATGTCCATGATGGGTGAACTTACGTTCTTTCTAGGACTGCAAGTTCATCAATCACCCCGTGGTATTTTCCTGAGTCGGTCAAATATTCTCTTGAAATTTTAAACAAAAATGGAATGCAAAGCTGTGATACATATGCCACACCAATGGCACATACCAAGAAATTGATTGCCGATTTGCATGGGAAATTGGTCGACCCTACCAAATACCAAGTATCATTGGGTCTCTCATGTATCTAACGACCGATGAGACTGACATTGTATTTCTCAGTATATCTTTGCTCTCGTTATCGATCGCGACCAACCGAAACATACCTCTCGAGGCTAAAAGAATCCTCCGATACATCAAGGGAACCATTAACTTAGGAATCGGTATCCGAAGGATTCGGTTTTGAACTAATAGCTTTTTCGACACGATCACGCAGTTGCTTAGATTCTCGGAAAAGTACATCGAGAGCTCTACAATTTCTTGGTAATAAACGGTGTCATGGCAATCGAAGAAGCGAGGATTTTACATCGCTGTCCTCAACCGAAGTAGAATATGTAGCCATGTCGTGTTGTGCTCAAGTCATTTGGATGAGAACACAACTCAAGGACTATGGTTACGTATTTGACATAATCCTGATGTACTGCGACAATCGAAGTGCTATTGCGATCTCGTGCAAGTCTGTTCAACATTCAAAGTCTAAGCACATCGATCTTCGATATCATTTCATCATGGAGCATGTAGAAAAGGTTATCGTTGAATTATACTTTGTGGGTACTGAATATCAACTGGCAGACCTTCTCACCAAAGCCTTAGCTCCTGCTAGGTTTAATGAGTTGGTCCACCGGATTGGTATGAGGTGTCTGACTCTAGAGGAACTGGACGAACTTTTAAAACATTCTTAAAACCAGTAAAACACCAAAGTATCTTTTGTAAATATTTTTCTCAAAAACAAAATACAAAAATATAAAATCTATAAACTACAAAAATATTCTTCTATCCAAATTTCTTTCAACATGGCAAGTACAAATCTTCCGTCAACACTTCACTCTTTCAAAATTTCAATATTTTCTCGGTTAAGTGTTGAGGGGGAGAAAGTAAATATTTTATGTTTCATAAAACCTTGTACTTACATGTTACCCAGTTTTGGTAGTATCTTTGATAATGGTGGTCACGTTTCTTGTTTCTTGACACTCCTCGGACCCAAATTTGTAAAATTTCTCTATTTTAAAAGTCGAGGGGGAGTGTCGTCATGTTTCTTTCCAAACTTACACTTCATTCTTAACCTAAATGGAAATTATAGGCTATGGATGAGAATGAGAATGGTTAAGGTGGAGGGACCAAAGTTGTCAAAAGTCTAAAGTTATTTTAACAAAGCCTCTCCACCTAAAAATCTTTTACATTTATTACTATCATTAATTTCTTCAACCACCTCATCCCACGCATAAGAATCAATCCTTGTTAGAATTCAAATATTATGTGTTTGATGAGTCGGGTGGTCTTGGGAGATCAAAATACATGTTTGCCATTTTAGAGAGAGAAAGTAGAGAGAGAGAGTGTTCTTGCTAGAGGTTTACACAAAAGTTGAATATTAGATTATGAAGCACCACCCTTCCATGGATGGAAGGGTATTTATACTACGACACAACGACCTCCTATCGGCTGTGGATCGGGGATACGATGGGTAAAGACCCGTCCTTCCTCCACGGTGTTGCACTAAACTATTTTACGCTCTCGACTAACTAATAAAACAATAAATAACGTGACTAACGACAAATCTACGAGCTAACTTATGCTAGATAACATTTGGGGTGACCGACTCTTCACTAAGAAATTTTCCAATTCCTAACAATCTCCCCTAAGGAGGTCACCCCATGTTTACATTTCGAATCCTAGCATTCTATTCTTGACATTGTTCTTGAGCTCGTGACTTGAATTCTTCATTTCGCAATCTTTGTGCTTATGTAGTGCAACTTCAAAGTCCGCATTGATCTGTACTTTCGGTGGAGGTCTTTGGCGATCCACATCTTGATGATCTTGAGCTTTCTTTGAGATCATCGACCACGATAAATCTCGGATCACCCTTTATTGTGTTGCCATCATGTGAAGTTGTGACTTTTAGACCGACATGCTCACACTTTTGAATCATGACATCTTTCCATCGAGTAGCGGAAGCCTTCTTGGTTCATGATATTTGCGGGAAGCATAAGCATAGTATAAAATATCGAGCCGGTTATGTAGATATGCACCATCATGATTTCTTCAAATTAAGTGTGGAAGCTGTGAGCATGCGGCTTTGGATTGACTCCTCAATTACGATCGGTACAACCGTCAAATGTACCGCAAACAACAGTTAGCAATAAAACACACGAAAGTGTCTTTGATCACTTTATTTGAATTGAGTACTGCGGCCCACGGTTCCCCGTTGATCGATATAAATCTTACTGTGATCGGTAGGATTCCTAAGAATCTCCTTGACGGGGTTTCGCAATTGTTCTAGTTGTTCTCAAACCGGAACGTCTCAAAGAAGACAACACGGAGTGAGTGAACCAAATGAATTGAGATTCAGCGATTGATGAAAATGATTTGAAAAACAATCGTGTATTGCTTGAAGAAAGAGTTTTGCAATACAACGAAGGTTTTATGAGAAAGATCAATTTTCAATCAAAATACTTTTGTATTAGAGAATGAGTACACATTCGACGTGCTAGCGAAAAGAAGAGATTCGCACATCGAGCGGTTTTTCTAAAAGTATTTTCAATCGGATATACTTTTGAATTTGAAATGAATACACATTCGACGTGCTAGAGAAAAGAAGGTTTGCACATCGAGCGGTTTTTCCAAAAGTATTCGTCAATTTCATTCTGGACCAAGGTTGATTCAAGAATGAATCTCCCATCGTTTCTATCCGGTTGTCACAAGCTTGATCTTACGAGAAGATCTCACATGTCACCCACCAAGAGCTTGTATGAAGTTGGCTCTAGAAGGATTTCCATCTTCATCGTGAATATTTTCATATCACTCGGATGTTACGCAATACCACAAGGATAATCGTGGGACTCTTAATATATACTTACTTTCCACATTGTGTGAAAAGCAAGTCTTCAAGAATTTAGTGTCCTAACGAGATATTGTGGATGATCTCTTGGCTCTAGACTCAATCGTGCACATTTGGTTCTGTATCGGAGACTAGGGAGAGGTCTCCTTCTTCAATATCAACCATCTCTAAGAGAAAGTCGATAGATAATGTCGGTTCCCGTGAGAATGAAACAAGCCCTTTTAAGAGGAACTTGAGTGGTTTGGGAAGTTAAGTGCATTGCATCACCGGGTCCATGATGTCTTGTCTTCAATACCGGTGTTACCTTAGTAACCACCGGTAGCATATGAATTGAACCGGTTTACGCCCTAAGGTTGAATTGATGGAGGCTATTTCTTTTCACCCTTTTCACATTCAGTTCTTTTCATTCTTCAACCCCTTGAAGCTTACGAGACTTCATAACTAGAACCTTGTTGGGTTTATTCCATTACTAGCTACTGTCTCGATCCGCACTCTTCCCATATTCTCATTTTCTCCTTTTTCAATATTCCTAAGGACTCTACACTATCTAGTGGATTGTCCACAGGAAGATCCCTCCGATTACGGCGGATGGTGGGAACAAATACCTAACCTAACCATCCTTATAACACCATGCATAAAGTAAATTTGGTCGGTCTTTTGGTATTGTTCATACCTTCTCGAAACCAATTGAAAATCATTTGGAAAACCAATCAAGGTACTTGTGATACGAGATCAAAGCATTTTGTACCTTAATAGTTTTGATCATTTAGAAAACCTCCCCTCAACATGTGCATATGATTTAGAAATTGTTTAGCACAAGGAGGCAAGAGGACTTTGAAATATTTTCTTTGATCACAATTTTCATACTGAAAAAGCCATTTGATTTTCATGGTAAAATTCTCCCCTCAATATGTGCATAGGATTTTGAAATCATTTTTATCACATAGAGGCAAGAGTTCTTTGAAGCACATCCACAATCACAAAATCCATTAAGAAAACCATTTGAAAAGCAGAATCAAGGTACTTTAAAATCTCTTTTAAAAAACTTTTGTACCTCGATGGTTTTGCTCCCCTCAATATGTGCTTCGAGATTCTAAAGCGTTTAGCTTTGTCTGAGAGAGCACTGCACAATTGAATCAAACGATCACCTTTTATCAAATTTCATTATTAAATAACAAATTCTCCCCGATCAAAATATCAAACCCTTGAGATTTTGGATCCCAAGTAATTTAATAAGGTTTAGAAAACATGGGAGAAAATGTGGCCTTGTTTAAATACTCATCCGGTTTTGGATAAATCCTCCTCCTCAACATGTGCATTATGTATATTGAAATCGTTTGGCACATGGAGGCGGGGAGTGCCTTTAAAGGACTAAAACCAATTCCATTTAAAACAGATTTGAGATTTAAAACACGATATTTACCCCGATCGAAATATCAAACCATTTGAGATTTGTGATCCCAACGATTAAATCATTTAGAAAAATTTGGGGAAAGGCGTGGCAAGATTCAATTTTGAAATATGATGATAAGGACCATTTTAAGACATTAAAGATTGTTAGTGTCGGTATGATAGTTTTAAGAGATCTTTTAAGTAAAACAAAACAATTTCACAATCAAACAAGAACAGAAAAAATTTCATTTTGAAAGACCTTGATTCTAAAGAAAAATCATACCATGACATAACATTAAATCTTTAGATCACCACTTTTGTTGTACAAAGCGGACTTTTGAAGATATATTGTATGAAAATATTTTAAATTAAATCACTCTCCCCTCAATCGATGACCAAGTCGATAATTGAGTGACTTAAGTTTTGATAAAATGAAGTCCGGTGATTTTCAAAATTTAGTCAATATATTTTCAAAACAATATATTCCATTTTCAAAACAATTTATTCAAATTTATTCAAAATTGTATAAAAATGGTATCCCGCACAAAGATACGTTAGTGGTGAGAAGCTTCCGTTGTTGTTGTTGTAGGGTTGGAAGAACAACCGTCGCAAATTGCGGTGAGACTTCTTCTTCGTTGCATTTTGAATGCCAACCGAGGTCCAATTAAGCTCGCTTTCTTCACTTGTCAAGAAAACCATCTCACGATGCAATAAGACCTCTTCGTTGCATTTCATGCCAACTCTCCATTGAAGTCCAATTAAGCTCCGTTTCTTCATTTGTCAACCTAAGATATAGTTACCCTTTCCTTTCGCATCCAATCATCTTCAATTTTGGGATCCGGATCGGGAACATTCTTATAACCAATATACCGCATCGTTAGTGAACACACATACTGATATATGGTGGTCGACATCACCCATAACAAAGAATCGACTAATTAAAGTCAATTTCAACATATCAATCGGATCATATGAGGTATGGGAATAATGTGTTAATCAATCTATAATCATCTAAACTTAACGATGCATCCTAGAAACCTAGTCCTTCAACATAGGCAATTATATTTTATGAGATAAGCACGTGGGATGATTAAGAAAGTCCGTTAGATGATGTAAATTTGAAAAATATTCTCCTTTCAATTTTTTCCAAAACTATGAACCCGATTGTTTTAAAGCAACTCATTTTCCACCATTTTGAAAAACAAGAAATATTTTTCTCAAGAATTTTAGACGGAAAAACATTTGTGTAGGAACAATGATCCTTGACATACTTTCCTTGTTTTGTTTTTAGGATAAGTGCACGAAATATTTTGAAAATAGGTTTAGCGCAACACTTTCCTTCCTTTAAAAGAGCGGGTTGCTATCTGAAATAATAGCAAGCCATAGTTTAAGCACGGGTTACGAGTCATAAGTAGCGCAAGCCATGATTTTAAGCCGGGTTCTGATCTGAAATAATCAAGCCATTTTGAGACATGTTTTGGAAAGAATATTTACACCTCCTGCTCGAACTTCATCTATGGTCCCGTGCCATTATTGAATGACATTTCTAAGACCGTAGATGTTATCGATACCGAAGACATGTCTTGAGAAAAACATATTTTTGGTATTTTGAAATTTTCGATTTTTATGGTTTTGAAGGTTTTATATTTTATATTTTCTTTTGTTGGTTTTATAATTTTGTTTTGGTTTTTAATAAATATATACAAAGATAGAATAGATGATATAGTTAAAGAGGATGATGATACGAGTACCGAGATAAGGATATCGAGCGACGTCGTAGAAGATAGAGTTCGTCATCTCTTAAACATCCACCACCAAAGCTTCGTGGCTCTTGAATCAAGAAAGAAATTGAACCATCCGAAAGTGAGACTCGCGACTTCCCCCAAACCAAAAATCCTTAAGATGAGCGATTTGAAGCTCTATTTCAAGCTTGCTTTAGCCAGTGCACAAGTAAGCACACCATTATCATAAATCCATTGCTCCAATTAAGAACGATAATCGAGGATCTCCATTCGGGTTTATATCATCCAATAGAAGAGCAACAATGTTTCATCCCACACTAAAATAATCTTCTCAAATTTCCTTTTCCACTTTGAAGTCTCAAGCGATCCATTCCAAAAGGTGTCAAGAGAACACTTCCCCAAGTAGTTGAAATAATGTAGTCGACCTCTTAGTATAATGCTCAAGAACTCTCCCTAATACACTTCATGAGGGGAATGAAGAACACCTTCCATGTTCACATTTTTCTTCCGAGATGAGCGTGTATGAAGCTCAAGAACCAAGTACACCAATATCCAAGAACTCTCCCGAATACACATCAAGAGGGTAATGTAGAACACCTCCCTATGTTCACATCTTTCGTCCTCGATGAATGTGTATGAAGCTCAAGTATCCAAGTATACCAATACACAAGGAATGAATAATCGATAACATTGAAGAAGCGAGCCAAGTCATCGATTATCTCTGCGGGTGACAATCTCTGCGGATGTCAACACCGAATAAGTGATTATATCTACGAATCATCGATTAAGCACTCAAGTGAAACAAATGAGCATCCCCAATGTACACATTCTCTCTCCCCGATCATTGCGATACCATCGAAATCACCACATACTAGTGTACCTCTGTTATCTTGAAACTTTCTCTAACATCACTTCCCCACGTAGTTGGAATAATAACACAAAAGCCTTGATGAGTAAAACCTTGAGTTTCTCTGCGGTCATGACAATTGTTTTCCGGGATATCTTCAATCACTTAGAAGTATTAAGCTCATCAAGTTTACTCGCCATGAGTCAAACCTTGAGTTTCTCTGCGGTACTAACATTTGTCTTCCGGGATGTCTTGATTACTTAGAAGAGTTAAGTTCATCAAGTTTACTCGCTTTGTGTTTATATGTGAGTCTCCTTACGCCTTGCTCGGTTTTTGACACTTGAATCGGAACTCTTTGTAAGCCCAAATACTTGAAATTTGTTGAGAATATTGCTTGAAGTCTTTGTGAGAATCAACATCTTGAAGACTCTCTCGACTATTTATATCAACCCTTACGTAGACAATTTGAAGTGACCATTGAAGAAGAAACCCGCTATACCATACTTGAAACCAAGTCAACTTCCCACATTTGTATCTTAAGCTTGCACTAATGATGGAAGAGCGGTGTAGAGAATTTATGCTTCAAGCAAATCTCTAAGTACTCACTACCCAAACAAAGTATGAGACATTAACACCTCTTGCGATTATCCACACCGTCATATCGTGTGTGACCTTTGAGTAAAACAAAGTAACTCCTAGTAGTGATAGTTAACCAGGTCTTCAACCATCCACCTCGACTGCTGGTAACTAGATAAACCAAGTCTTCAACTCAAATTCTTAAGCCCGAGCAAGTTATCAAATAAGAACACGCCTTTGTGAAAGTCAACTTCAATCTCAAATAAGTGATAAATGATTAACTCCAAAGTAATCAACTTGTGTCAAATGTCCAACAATAGTCAATATCAACGTCTCGAGTAGTCACTGCTAAAGAATATGAGCACGTCTAATTGGGAATTGAATATGACTTATAACTTTCTCCCAATTAGTGCTCTCCCCTAAACCGACAATTTGTTTGATAAATGCCCAAATTAAGAAGAAGTCTTTAGATCGTTAAATGCAACTCGTCTTTTAGTCTTCTAACATGTAGCGAAAATGTAGAGCATGATCGTAGACTCGACCTTCTTCAAGATTGTGCGGTTGGGAATAGATAGTTAACATCTTCAACTCACCAAAACAAGAACATCACCAAAAGCATCCCAATCAACTTACATCTTGCAAATCCCTTAACTAAAATCCTCCCAATCAAACAAGAACGAAAGATGTTCCTCAAGGAAATCGACAATCGGGCCATAGCGAACACACGAAATGGTAACGCATGAAACTACGGTCGCATCAAACAAGAACGAAAGATTGTTCGGAATCATCATGTTGATGTATCGTGAGGCATTAACCGGAAGCACTTTGTCGATAAACTCATCAATCCGAGTGAAGATGTCAACCAACGGCTCTTAGAAGAGAAAACTCCATGTGAAGATTACCCGATAATAAGAAGCTCGGTTCTTACATGAGTTTCGAGCCGTATGACCATTTAAATTCTCAAATATCAATCGACAATGCAAAAATTCACACTTCTTCTCCCCTCAAGAATTGCATACGAGATGCCATTCTTGACTAAATAAGTGAAAATCATCCGAATGTTCTATTCACACTTCTCTCCGTAAAATCGCACGAGATGTCGCCATCTTCATTATAATCGAGCAAGTGGAATGAGAAAACAATCGATGGTAGCCGGTTCACTTTATGACCAAGCGCATGGAAAAGTATGAAGCATGTTGATGAGAATGGTCATAATAGAGAAGATTTCTCTTCTTGAAAGATAAAGCGCACCGACACGTACACTTTTCTTTTCTTTAAGAACGAGGCTTGAACCGATGTGTTCAAACGTCATAAGAAGATTTCTCTTCTTTGGAAGATAATGCGACCAAACGCATACATTTCTTTTCTTTGGAGTACGAGGCCCGAATCGATGTGAACAGACGTCATAAGAAGATTTCTCTTCTTTCGAAGATAAAGAGCACTCAAACGTACACTTTTCTTTTCTTTAGAGTACGAGGCCCGAATCAAGTGAGCAGACGTCATTATCTCTCTCTTTTCGCTCTCTTAGCAAAACATGTAATCATCCCCATTATCATTCAAGAGGCTCTTTGTTGTGACGGTGATGGAGAAACCCAATATGATGAATTTGACCCGTAGTAAACTATCCCGAACTCGTGACTTATACTTGCACATATGTAACAAAGAGCGGTGCGAGACTTCATCCTCCATTGAATCTCTAAGTACTCTATACTCTTCAACCAACCAACCATCAAGTATAAGACGTACATCACCTCTTGAAAATCCACAATTGAATGTGACACTGAGCACTACAACGTAACTCCTTAAAGTGATAGTTATTTTGAGATGATAAGAGCCCAATTTCCCCAAGCGGTAAAAGAAAAGGTAAAAGTCACTCAACAATAACTAGATTTCCAAGTCTTCGTTTAAATAACAAGCTTGAACAAGGATCATGAAGAATCTTCATCCAACCATCCCCGATACCTTCAGATACTAAGTACACTCGCCCGTGATCATTCACTTCAACCTCAAATAAATAATACCGAATTAACGCCGTTGTCACATTTTCTGAACTGCTCAAATCTAGCCTTCTTTGACATTTAAATGAACTTTGATAATGGTTTCATCCCGTCCATGGTTTAGTGAGCATACCCCCGTAAAACCTTGTAATAACCAAACTGCCATAAAGACAACCCAAACACACATCCAATTCATGAAGTACACCCTTTTATCCCTTCTTCGAAGCAGAAACCGTGGCACCAACATCAAAAGATCCAGAATTACACTTTCTCTTCTCCAAGATGGTTCCATCATTACGGATTTTACAACTCTATGGTTTAAACCGAAATAGTTTCTTTCATGGGATTTTACAAAACCAAGAATAAACCGTAAGATAGATCCGAAATGCACTTTACTAATACCAGGATGTTTCCATTATCACGGGATTTTACAAGTCTATGATTTAAACCGAGAAATAGGTTCTTTCGCGGGAGTTTACAAAATCAAGACAAAACCGTAAACAATGTCAGCTTGAATGTGTTACGACGACTTTGGTTTCAGAGAATATCTGTTTTAGGGGAACATGCAGCGGTTCATCAACGGTTCATTATCCAACATCATCCATATCATCAACCATCCAATTAAACACTTTGGAAAATACATCAATCACGCAATCTGTCAGCAATTGTAGTGACCACATGGAGAAGTAAGTCCGATATACCAAACTCGATCATGAAGTAGAATTCCCCAGAGAGTTTTTACTTAACCTTGTACTAATCCTTGTGATGAAGAAACGGTGTACCCAATGTACAAAACCTCTTGACATATCCTCAACTGCGTGAGACACCGAAGTGATAGCTACGTTGTGGGTTAATCGAGAAAGAATCACAAACGCAACTAAATATCCAAGTCTTCATCACCTTCTATAAACGCCCAAACAAGTCATCTTCGCGGAAGGGTAGAACGAAAGAAGATGAAATAAGTAAACGCGCCCGGAAAAACCTCACTTCAAATTCAAATAAGAAATACCATCCAAACAACCCCGTAGTCAACATTTTCAATATCAATTTAAACCGTGACGTAATATCTTCCAAAGTATCAATCAGCATAACACAACAACTCTCATCAACACATCAAATCAAATCATATCATCAAAAATCATCATCAACTTTTAAATTGCCCATCTCAAATCTCATCATTAGGTCTCATGATCATCAAATTTCATAACTACGATCCAATATAGAGAAGTTCATACCGGATCCAGTTCAAGCATATGTCGATTTCAACACACGGTTACAATAATCCGGATCAAATCAAAAGCTCATATAACCACAACAATTTAACATTAAACTAACTTCAAAGGTCCAAAATGCTCTAAATTCTCACATCTCACATCAAGTCAATGTCGATGCAACCCCTGAAAAACAACTATCCCACGGTCCATATTACCAATTGTAAATATCACACGATCCAATAATATTTAATACCCACTTTCAAAAACAAAGACTCCAACAGTCCAACGTATAACCATTATGCACCACGAGCCCATATCAATGTAAGAAGGCCCATTACCAATCTGTTAATCCACAAGTGAATACCTAAAATTTTGGGTATATAATACACTTATCACACACGCAGGACCTAACAATCAGTAATAATTCAAACCCTAGACACAAATAGATCCGCCCCCTTTCATCACATTCTTAGTGCAGACAAATAAAAATCACACAACCCTAAACGTTTCAATAAATAATCACGTATAACACTCCCTTTCTTCAGCCATACCAAAATATAACACTCCCTTTCTTCATCAGAATCCTCTCGTCTAGCCACAGGGATGGTTACGAGGACATAAGAGCCACAGGGTTGGCTGGAGTTGAAATATCGTTACGGATTAAGCCAAGGTAGGTTCTTTTCGTTTGTGTATTCGTTTGTACATTCGAAGAATGGAAAAGTATTAACAATAAATGTTAAATACTCTTCATTTGTCGAACATAGGTTGAAGTAGAACTAGACAAAGGCAAAGATCAATGATGTTGAACCTCTTTCAAAATACAAACCTTCAAGGTTTTGTTGTGTCTTAGTGATATCACGAAGAGGTGAGTGAGATCATTGTTCCTTTATGTTAACATTGACACGAGTCGTGATGACATCTGAGATTCATTTGTAGTTTACTTTCATGTGTTTGCTTGTAATGAATCAAAAGAAGGAATGAAATGGTATGTTTTTGTTCCTTCTTTGAAGATATTCGAATATAAAGAATTTGATCAGTGATGATTATGGATTGGTAAACTTAATAGAAAGTTGTATGCTTTAGAAACCAACCACAAACTGAGATCATTGCTTTCTTGCATTCTTGTTCGAGTCTTGGTTTAGTTTGTTGAGGATCGATGATGGATTTGTTGGTATTGATCTAACCAGATCATTGAACTCTCAAATGAGATTCGTTCTACCACAGAGCTGAGATCTAATGACTAGTTTTTCTTTATCATGGATCTGTGATGATGCTATTTCAAGGGTTTGGATCCTTTGATCAGGTATTTATGTAGCCAAGAATACCCTTGAGATGCGACTGAGATTTCTATGATATTTGTCGAGACTTATATTAGATGTAGATGGGTTCAGAGTTGAAGGACCTGGTATCATGGCTGAGGTATACATCTCCTTTGCACTCCTTAAGATTTGTTTGTTGATATTCATGGGCTGGTGATGGGTTTAACTTGATGTTATTTTGAGTCTTCATGGTATTTGGTTTGTGGTGTGTGGTCTTTTCTTTTTCATCCTTTCTTCAATAAGTCGCTACCAATTTTTGAGTTAAGTTGCTAGTAAATTTTACAAAGCAAGTCGCTACCATATAATGCACCAAGTCGCTAGCCTAACTTTTTCAAAAACAAGTCATCAAGTCGCTAGACCTTTTCAAAAGCAAGTCGCTAGACTTATCAATATAAGTCGCCAGGTCATTTAGGTATGTGCCAAGTCGCTAGCGATTATGTCAATTCGCTACTTGAGTTGACTAAAGAGTCAACTCGCTACATATCATAACTCGCTACTGTTTTTCATTCACAAATGACAACTCGCTACAAATCACAACTCGTCTTTGACCATTTGACCATACACTGAATCTGGACAAAAAATAAGGACAAGTCGCCACCAGTATCATTTCAGTATGATAAGTCGCTATGAAGAAAGTTATGACCTTTTTTTTTCGACCAAGTTGCAAAACCCAGAAAGTACATAAAAAGCATAGCTTTTACCCATTTTGACCACTTGTTTACACTATTGGTACAAAAAAAATCACAAAGTTGATGACACAAAAGTCAGTTGAGACAAGAACTTGACACAAAGGCAGATGCTATAACCATTTGAATATCAGGACCATTAAGTATTTAACCAACGAAAGGATACAAAAGTTATAACATGGTAAAAACTGTTTTCAGAAAAAAATAAGCCAAAAAAATATATTTTTCCGACAACTAACATGATGTAAAACCAGTTTTAACAATAACCAAAAACCACCATAACCATGATATTAAACCACACAAATCAACACAACACAAAAAACCATGGCTCTTGATACCAATTGTTAGAATTCAAATATTATGTGTTTGATGAGTCGGGTGGTCTTGGGAGATCAAAATACATGTTTGCCATTTTAGAGAGAGAAAGTAGAGAGAGAGAGTGTTCTTGCTAGAGGTTTACACAAAAGTTGAATATTAGATTATGAGAAGCACCACCCCTTCCATGGATGGAAGGGGTATTTATACTTACAGACACAACGACCTCCTATCGGCCTGTGGATCGTGGATACGATGGGTAAAGACCGTCCTTCCTCCACGGTGTTGCACTAAACTATTTTACGCTACTGACTAACTAATAAAACAATAAATAACGTGACTAACGACAAATCTACGAGCTAACTTATGCTAGATAACATTTGGGGTGACCGACTCTTCACTAAGAAATTTTCCAATTCCTAACAATCCTCAATTCCGTGTGAAAATCTTCAACTTTGTAAGTGGTTTAAGGATCTTTGTGTAATTATAAACATTGGTTTTTAATTTCATGAAAATCCAACGGCTAGATTTTGAGATTGGGATGATTTTGTGTTCTACGCGTATGCGTATGAACATGAAATCACCATTGGGTGTGTATGATGAAAAAAATTGTGTCAAAATGTTTAAACATAAGTGTTATGAACATTTCCATCTTCAAAATCAACCCAGATACTTCAATTAATCATCTTCAAAAAATTAGGGTTTATGCGTGGTTTTGGGGGTTTTCATTTGTGAGTGTTTCTGAGTAATTAGATGATTGTATGATGTTTGTTACATGCTTAATTGACCAAAACCAACCATGAATCATGCCCAGAAACATGGATTTTGCATAATTAAACTTTGGAGTTTAAGTCTCGTTAAACTTGGGTATTTTTTATTCTTGAGGCTTTTGATGTTAAAACTTGTTGTATACAACTCAATAGGCATCTAAGACATTCCAGAATGAATTTGGTGCAAATCCTATGGCTAGATTTCTTATTCGTATGAATTGATACTTTAGGGTTTTAGTTTACGCCTAAGGCTAACTTTACGCGTAACTGATATCTAGTGTGATTCCATGTGAGGATGAAAGGGATTGAATAATGTATTAATGAAAATGTTATGATGATATTATTTCAGGTTATTACGCGTGCAAAATCAGATTCAAGGTTAAAATAGAACTCTACGCATAAGGATCATCTTACGCGTAGAAGGTTACACGTAAGAGAAATCTTACGCGTAACTCTTACGCGTAAGGTTCTACATGGTCTTACGCATAAGGTTCACACTTACGAGAAAACCTTACGCATAAGCTCCCACATACGCTTACGCGTAAGCTTTATGCCAAGAGCTCTTTTCCTACGAGTAATATTCCTTACGCGTAAGTGGAGTTTGATAACGCTACACGCGTCGTTCGGGGTCAAAGGAACTTCTTTTTCTTCGAGCAAGTTTTATAACACCCTACGCAGTGAACCTAATCGTTGTAGTATAGTATTAGGGTAAGCCACGGGTATTGATATCGTTCTCTAGGGGAATAGGAATGGTAGTAAGAAGTTACTACGCTACGGTTGGGGTTGAGGAAGATTATTTTTTATCTTTTTTATGTTTTTTAGGAAATGGAAAGGTACGAATCTCGGGGTTTGGATTTGGAGGTTGGTATTTCTACCGATTACTCTAATTATCTAATCTAAGGTGTATGTAGTCTATGTCTAATTATTGTGTGCTCGTATGATAGTTTAAATATGTGTTCACTTAGGTTTTATTACTCCTTAATTATCTCCTATTGATGGTTGAATTGTCACGTCCTCATTCTTAATCGCGTTGTGTGTCTAAAGTTGTAGGGTATGCGTTTATCCCTAACTCTTTGAACTTACCAAAGGGTCTCGTCTACAAAACCCACTAGGGATTATAAACTCTAACTCTAAGGCCTCTTTGGATGGTTTAGCCTACAACCGCTCTAAGTGCTATAGCCTAAGGGTCACAAAGATTAATCAAGCATTAATTACACAACGAATGACCTATCGCATTACTAGATCATTAATAATTAAGATAAGAGACAACCAATCAATATTCAATAATTAAGTTTCATATTCCCTAAGCAAACGCACAAGTAAATTAGCCGGACATGGAGAACATGCAAGCATACACACAAATAATCAAAGACATAATTGAATTAATGAAGTAAAACACTTATCTTGTTGTAAGATAGGGTTTGAACCCTAAAATACTTGTACAAGACAGCCTTGGTTCGGTTTAGGTTTTACTCCAAAAGACTACACACAAATCTTGAAAATTCAGATTCTATATATAAGATTACATGTGCGTGGCGTCACCTTATGTTTTGTGATGCCGTCGGGTCGCCGTCATTAGGGTTTCTTCTTGCCACGTTAGTCTTGCGACGGCGTCACCTTGTGCTTGTGACCGTCCTCTTTAGCTTCGGCCGTCTGGATCAAATCTAGGTCGTGCGAGTTGCGACGGCCTACTCTTTTAAAGCCCGACACCGCCACTTGAAAATATGAAATTTGGCTTCGTGTCGTCACAAAATGCTCCGACGGCGTTGCGGTTAAGCGATGGCGCCGTCACCTTGTATTTCAAAGACTTGAGTGTCTCGATTCTTGACTTTGGCCATTTTCTTCAGATATCCGCCTTTTCGTCCAAATAAGTGCCATTACTGAAATTTTCCTTCAAGAGACCTAAAAGTGAAAAGGAACGATATTAAGTATTAACGGATACAAAGTGATCAAATAAGGGCTTAAACGACCCTCAAAAGGTACATTTAAAACCTTATCAAATATCCCTACACTTGGTATTTGCTTGTCCTCAAGCAAATGTGCTTTTAGCCAATTAATTTATAAGTTAGGGGTCATGAAGCATTGGTTTAAAACAATCCACAACACATATAAGCCCCGCAAAAGTCATAACAAGCACGAAAATTACATACTAGCACCTCACATGGGGTGTTTGGATACTCACATCTCTCTCGGGTGTATATGAAATATAACAAGTTGGAAATGGAAGATTAAACACTAATTAACCGATCCTAGTACATAGATTACCATAGGCTTGAGAATAGATCAAACCTCCATCGCTTTGGCGTAAGCACCTAGGAAAGACTATCAAAGAGGTCTTTAAAGGGTTGTAATGTTAGGCTTACGGTAGGGAAACAAAGGGTTTGGTGGGATAGGCTATTTAGTGGTGGTAAGTCAAAAATATTTTTGTTACAAGCATACGAAGAATGGCGTTGCTAAGCCAAGACTCGACACTCTAGACTCTAGCTAACTGAAACAAACAAACATAAATTTAAAGGATAGATGTAGAATGGTAGCCCGTATGTTTTTTTTTTTTAATCATACACTTTTACTCTACCATCCTCTACGGTAACATCAAAATGATAGGGATTTATAGGCACATCCCTAAACTTGAGTTATTATTTCTCTAACACTAATTTGACCCGAATTGAAAAGATCAAAACACTTGGGGTATGTGATTACGTAAATAAAGGAACTTAACGTTCCCTTCCACTCATTTTATAAACTTTAACTTTTTCCCATGAGTCCCAATCGTCTCAAAACTGTGTACAAAGGATATGACTCGACTTAGCAACTCATGCAAGCAACTAGATAATTGAACTAAGGGTTTGGGGTGATAACAATAATGCACTAAAAGTGAGTGCATACAAGGTAGGCTAAGGCGATTTGGGTGTATATTTGGGGGTGGGGTGTAAACAATGCTCTTCATTGATATTCCGGAAAACCGAAACATCACGAGAACGTCGAAAAGGATAGGCTCTGAGGGGTTAACTAGGGGTATCGTGTACTAAAGATGAGTACAACACAAAGGGTGTGGGGGAATTACTCAACCGATGTGGAAGAAGTAATTATATTACGGGTATCAAACAAGGGTTATCCTAATGCCTCTTATCATTTAGTTA
Source organism: Chrysanthemum lavandulifolium (assembly GCA_022545495.1). Taxonomy (NCBI): domain Eukaryota; kingdom Viridiplantae; phylum Streptophyta; class Magnoliopsida; order Asterales; family Asteraceae; genus Chrysanthemum; species Chrysanthemum lavandulifolium. The sequence continues at coordinate 230,698,812 of CM040244.1, read as the reverse complement.
TTCCTAACTACACAAGTGTAGTCTTACTAGCGATCTCGGGATGCATCACAAAACAAGTTCTAGAATCTAATATACTACCGGTTCACACTCTAAGCATTAAAGATGAATGCTTTAATTCCTACTAATCTAAGGGTGATCCTCACATTTTGGGTGGAATTTAGGTGGTAAAGGGTTTTTGTGCCAGTAATACAACTTCCTATCCGTGAGACGCTTTTGTTAAGACTAATGGCCCACTCCTATATGTCATAGAAATTTTCAAATTTGGTGCCAAAATTACCCTAACTGACATTTTCTCATGGTTTATTACACAAATACAATTGGACAAAGTAAATAATCAAGGATAAGTATAGTTTCAAAGTTCCCGTTTTATTTTCCCTCCCTACACTTAAACTGAACATTGTCTCCAATGTTCCCCGAAAGTATCAAAGTTATGATAATGGAAGGTAATTAAAAACGAAAGAAACTAGTACTCCCCTGATTAGCTCGGTAGGATCCGTGTGTGAAGTAGTGGTTAAATCCTTTCCAAGAAGAATGTGTGCATGAAAAGCTCCTTCCAATCTTTTGTTTCTTCTTCTTGATAAATAAAACCTGCACATTCGAAGAAAACAAACGAAACCTTCGCGTAAAATCAGCGGTAATAATATAAGACTCTACTAAACTAAGATATAATGCTTGTGGAATGGATGTTTACGAATTTCGGAAAATTAAGACACGGAAAATTCCAAAATTCATAAGTAGCTCGAAAACGAGAAAAAGTAATTTGTTGTTTTACTCCTTCCCGACGCCGTCAGTTGTAATCTCGACGTCAGTTATCCCGACTAAAAGCGGTCTGCGATTTTCGGAAAAATTCGGAAAATTTACATCTTTAGAATCGGAAAATTTCGCAAAACATCCATTATGACTTGATACAAGCATTTGACTCGAACAAACACACATATGTATCTTTTAATGAATTGCTATTCTCATGTTTACGTTTCTTTTGAAAACGTGTGTAATCCTCGCTACACTTATCCTTTATGTAAAATACCTTTATATGCAATTAAGACGAGGTTAAAAACAAAATAAAGCATTTTTACAAATTTAAACATGAGAATAAACAATCAATAAAAGATATACGACACTAACAAGCAAACAATTAAGCATGGGTTGCCTCCCGAAGCGCTTTTCTTTATTTAAGAGTCTTGTAGCTAGACTCGTAGTCGTGCTCCTCGTTTTCCTAATCTTAGAGGCCCATTCGATCTCCTTAACCCTTCTCTCATCACGAATGTATTGGGGCCTAGTTCAAGACAAGCGATGTAGTAAACCTTGTTTTCCAGTCTACTTCAAATGCCGGAATGTTATCCACATCTAAATTATCCATACCTTCAAACCTCTTGTTTTGTGGGGCATTATATATTTAACACTCTCGGCTCCAATTGAGAACTCAACTATTCCTTCCTCTCGATCATAAACCATCTTAGACTCCTCTATAAATGGTTTCCCAAGTATCACATCTCCTAAAAACCCATCAATGATGCCCTTAACATTTTCCAAGATCATGAAATCACACCTATATGTGAAGTTACCTACGAAGACATGCAATTCTTTAACCCTCCCCATATAGTTACTTGCTTTCCTATGGCGAAAGGGGTCCCTCATAGGTTCTAGCTTTTTGCTCATGATCCAATTGTAATAGAGTCTAGACATTATATTCATGGGTGCCTTATAGTCAATGTAAGTGTGATCCCTATATAAGTATCCAATCATACACGGTATCTTGATGTTTTTAGGGTTTCCTTTCCTTATGTGATGCTCGAAAGGTGGTCTTGGGAAGTTAACCACGTTATAGTGATACGCGGTTTCCTTCCCTTTAGGGTATGAATCGAAATACTCCCTAAGTTCTTCCTCCTCCTTACTACCCTCCATAATTTCTAACACCTTATAATCTCCATCTTCTAGGTCATCATCCGAATCACTTGAGGTCGAATCACTATCTAAAGGGTGAGTAGATTCCTTAAGGGCTTCCATGCGTATTTTCAATCATCCTATTTAGTTTCCTAAGCTCTCAATTTCACTAATAATTCGAGCTCGAAGTTGGTTGGCGAGGTGGGTCAGTGGTGGGTACTTGTTTGGTAGTAAAGTGTTGTTTGGTGGTTTATCACCTTCCATGATGAAAAGTGATGGGGTTACGAACAAAGGTTACGAAGAAGGGGATGACTACGAGAGCTAAAAATGAGAAAATTTTACTTGATAGGAATCAAGCAAAGAAACCTAAGCGAGGTGGACTACTAACTAGCTATTCTATTCCCCGTGGCGCTAAAAACTTGATAACGCTACACGCGTCGTTCGGGGTCAAAGGAACTTCCTTTTCTTCGAGCAAGTTTTATAACACCCTAGGCAAGGTGAACCTAATCATTGTAGTGTAGTATTAGGGTAAGCCACGGGTATTGATATCGTTCTCTAGGGAATAGGAATGCTAGTAAGAAGTTAGTACGCTAAGGTTGGGGTTGAGGAAGATTATTTTTATCTTTTTATGTTTTTAGGAAATGGAAAGGTACGAATCTCGGGGTTTGGATTTGGGGGTTGGTATTTCTACCAATTACTCTAATTATCTAATTATCTAATCTAAGGTGTATGTAGTCTATGTTTAATTAATGTGTGCTCGTATGATAGTTTAAAGATGTGTTCACTTAGGTTTTCTTACTCCTTAATTATCTCCTATTGATGGTTGAATTGTCACGTCCTCATTCTTAATCGCGTTGCGTGTCTAAAGTTGTAGGGTATGCGTTTATCCCTAACTCTTTGAACTTACCAAAGGGTCTCGTCTACAAAACCCACTAGGGATTATAAACTCTAACTCTAAGGCCTCTTTGGATGGTTTAGCCTACAACCGCTCTAAGTGCTATAGCCTAAGGGTCACAAAGATTAATCAAGCATTAATTACACAATGAATGACCTATCGCATTACTAGATCATTAACAATTAAGATAAGAGACAACCAATCAATATTCAATAATTAAGTTTCATATTCCCTAAGCAAACACACAAGTAAATTAGCCGGACATGGAGAACATGCAAGCATACACATAAATAATCAAAGACATAATTGAATTAATGAAGTAAAACACTTATCTTGTTGTAAGATAGGGTTTGGAACCCTAAAATCTTGTACAAAGACAGCCTTGGTTCGGTTTAGGTTTTACTCCAAAAGACTACACACAAATCTTGAAAAATTGGATTCTATATATAAGATTACATGTGCGACGGCGTCACTTATGTTTTGTGGCGCCCGGTCGGTCACCGTCATTAGGGTTTCTTCTTGGCCACGTTAGTCTTGCGGCGGTGTCACCTTGTGCTTGTGACGCCGTCTCTTTAGCTTCTCGCCGTCTCGATCAAATCTAGGTCGTGCGAGTTGCGACGGCCTACTCTTTTAAAGCGACACCGTCACTTGAAAATATGAAATTTGGCTTACGTGTCGTCACAAAATGCTCTGGCGTTGCGATTAAGCGATGGCGCCGTCACCTTGTATTTCAAAGACTTGAGTGTCTTGATTCTTGACTTTGGCCATTTTCTTCAGATATCCGCCTTTTCGTCCAAATAAGTGCCATTACAACAATTTTCCTTCAAGAGACCTAAAAAGTGAAAAGGAACGATATTAAGTATTAACGGATACAAAAGTGATCAAATAAGGGCTTAAACGACCCCTCAAAAAGGTACATTTTAAAACCTTATCAGAGTTCCTACGCATAAGCTTATGTCTACGCATATGGTCTCAACTATTTACGCATAAGCTTGTAACTTTACGCTTAACCACAATTATGAATTGTTACGCGTACAAACTTGTAAATAAATAAATCATAACGTCACAAAACCAAAATGTCACTAATAAGCTATAATGGTTAATATGTTGTGTAAATGAGTGCAAATTTGGACTTTAAAATTCAAAATTAATAAACTCACGAAACTTATCACGACTCCTTTGGACTATTGGACAAACAAGTGACATTGGACTCGTAACAATCATTAACATAACATATTCAATAATTGGACAATAAAATCAACCTTTGACTAATGTAATGTCTTTCGATATGTTGGTTCTTTTAGCTCAATATCTTTCAGATCACAATATGGACGTCACAATAGAAAATGTTAACGCACCAAACATACTCACAATGGAAGATATTTTCCTCACCGGTTACAACATGAAGATTGGAAAGAATAACCTCAAAGTGGACTTTGATAACTTCACATGCTCTGAGTCTTCATGTCGTATTGTTGTGGACATTCTGAAGACTCATCCCTACAACAACATGCTCACAAATTCTGCAACTTTACAAGACATCTACATCCATCAGTTCTGGCACACTATGAAGAAGGTCGATGGTCAAAATGCGGTCACGGTGACTCTCAACAACAAACAAGTCACCGTCATTGTTGTGGATTTAAGAGCAATTCTCCTGCTCCTTGCCATCCAGCCTGCTGATTATGTTGCTACTCCATCGGAAGAGGCTACATGGTAACGCTACACGCGTCGTTCGGGGTCAAGGAAACTTCCTTTTCTTCGAGCAAGTTTTATAACACCCAAGGCAGTGAACCTAATCGTTGTATTGTAGTAATTGGGGTAAGCCACGGGTATTGATATCGTTCTCTAGGGGAATAGGAATGCTAGTAAGGAGTTACTACGCTAAGGTTAAGGTTGAGGAAGATTATTTTTTATCTTTTTATGTTTTATGAAAGGGAAAGGTACGAATCTCGGGTATTGGATTTGGGAGGTTGGTATTTCTACCGATTACTCTACTATTATCTAATTATCTAAACTAAGGTTGTGGGAGTCTATGTTTAATTAATGTGTGCTCGTATGATAGTTTAAAGATGTGTTTACTTAGGTTGTACTACTCCTTAATTATCTCCTATTGATGGTTGAGTTGTCACGTCCTTATTCCTAGTTGCATTGTGTGTCTAAAGTTGTAGGGTATTCGTTTCTCCCTAACTCTTTGAACTTACCAAAGGGTCTCGTCTACAAACCCACTAGGAATGATAAACTCCTACTCTAAGGCGCTCTTTGGATGGTTTAGCCTACAACTACTCAGGTAATTATATTCTAAGGTTCACAAAGATGAATCAAGCATTAAGTACACAACGAATGACCTATCGCATTACTAGATCATTAATCAACTAAGATAAGAAACAACCAATCAATATTCAATAATTAAGTTTCATACTTTCTAAGCAAACACACAAATAAATTAGCGGACATGGAGAACATGCAAGCATACACACAAATAATCAAAGACATAATTGAATTAATGAAGTAAAGACTTATCTTGATGTAAGATAGGGTTTAAAACCCTAAAATCTTGTACAAGACACCTTAGGTTCGGTTTTAGGTTTTCACCCAAAGACTCTCCACAAAAGACCGAAAAATTCGATTCTATATATAAGATTACATATGCGACGGCGCCACCTTATGTTTCGTGGCGCCGTCGTGTCGCCGCCATTAGGGTTTCGTCTTGGCCACATTAACCTTGCGACGGCGTCACCTTATGTCCGTGACGCCGTCCTCTTGACTTCGGCGTCGTCGGATTGCATCTAGGCCGTCCGAGTAGCGACGGCCTACTCTTTTACAACCGGACGTCGTCGCTTGAAAATCTGAGTTTGGGTTACGGACCGTCACAATAATTTTGGGACGGCGTCGCCATTAGCACCGACGCCGTCGCCTTCTAGTTTCAAAGAATCGTGAGTGTCTCGATTTTGACTTTGGCCATTTTCTTCATATATTCGCCTTTTCGTCCAAATAAGTGCCATTCCAAGATTTTGCCTTCAAGAGACCTAAAAGTGTAAAGTAACGATATTAAGCAATAACGGATACAAAAGTGATCAAATAAGGACTTAAACGACCCTCAAAATGGTACCTTTAAAACCTTATCAAATATCCCTACACTTGTTATTTGCTTATCCTCAAGCAAATGTGCTTTTAGCCAATTAATTTATAAGTTAGGGATCATGAAGCATTAATTCAAAACGGTCCACAACACATATAAGCCCATAAAAGTCATAACAAGCATGCAAATTACATACTAGCACCTCACATGGGGTGTTTGGATACTCACATCTCTCGGGTGTATATATGAAATATAACAAATAGGAAATGGAAGATAAACACTCATTAACCGGTCCTAGTACATAGATTACCATAGGCTTGAGAATAGATCAAACCTTCATCGCTTTGGCGTAAGCACCTAGGAAAGACTATCAAAGAGGTCTTTTAAAGGGTTGTAATGTTAGGCTTACGGTAGGGAAACAAGGGTTTGGTGGGATAGGCTATTTAGTGGTGGCAAGTCAAAAATCTCTATGTTAAATGCATACGAAGAAGGCGTTGCTAAGCCAAGACTCGACACTCTAAACTCTAGATAACTGAAATAAACAAACATAAATTTAAAGGATAGATGTAGGATGGTAGCCGTTTTTTTTTTTTTTTTTTTTTTTTTTTTTTTTTATTAACTTTACTCTACCATCCTCTACGATAATATCAAAATACTAGGGATTTATAGGCACATCCCTACACTTGAGTTTTTATTACTCTAACACTAATTTGACCCGAATCGAAAAGATCAAAACACTTGAGGTACATTATTATGCAAACAAAGGGAATTTGAATTTTTAACGTTCCCTTCTTGTAGTCACCTGGAAAATTTCGCCATTTTAAATCTTCATATTTATGAACTAGACTGTTTATCAAAGTTATTTGATCTAAATTGGGCATTTTAGCATGTACATTTCATCTTTTCTTGCTTAAAAATTATGCATATCCGAGTAGTCTTATTTAACCATGCCTGATCTTTACTGATTTTTAAATCAGTCTCACAAGAAAGATTTTCTTGTCTTATGAGTCCGCACGCGTACCAAACTAAAATAAAAGAAAACGCGAGGAAATTAAAACAATCTAATAAAAATCTAAAACTTCGTCATCGTGACGGTTTATTTATAACGCGTTTAGAAAGATAAATATTACAACTTTCCGTTTGAAGTTATATATTTACGGGTTAACAACGAAGAGCCACGTGAAGGCCTAGTATCATTACCCAAGAGAGGTCTTACTTCATCCCCACACTCGATTGACCAAGTCAAACTACTCTTTTTACTCCTTTAAATACCCTCACCAATCCACAGTTGATACCACAACTTTCAAATCAAAGAAAAATTTAAAAGAGTGCTTGAGGTGTTTAAGTGGTTCCTGTGGATTCGGCTTGGTGGGTTTTCCTTTAGTTGTTGTTTTCACTCATACCGATCGGCTCTCATTCTTGTAAGGTTTCATTAATCTTTGTTCTTGTAATATTCAATGTCAAGATGTTAATAAGATAGATGTTCTAATTTGATTTTGCGAAATGTTAACTGATGTTGTTATTGATTTGTAATGTGTGGCGCAAATAAATGAATCCATAAATTAAACTCTAGGATTGGCTCATGAGTGAAAGTACTCAAATCTTGTTCTTACATATTGTTTTGCGTTTGGTTTTGGTCTAAGTCGAACCACATTAGAAGCCTTAATCGACTAGTTTTTCCCTAGTTTGTTTGTTGGTGTACTCGACGTACCATCTTGCTTATCTCCATGACTTGTTCGTGTCTTGTTACGGCTGTGGCTAAGCCCTCACATCGTAGGTGTTTGTTTGGTCATTGGTATCTTTTGGAGTCTCGCTTAAGGGGTTGCCGCCAAGTACATATTTAGAACATAAACATGGTGTAAATAACTAAGATAGTTGATGGGTTAAAGAGCTTGAGGAGAGTGTATGTCATGTTTGAGTTGTTGTCGGGATGGTATTTGATTTCCCTTGGTCTTCGTCACCACAAAAGCACCCCTCGAAAACTACTTCTTATAATGTAAAAAGTTGTGTTTTAAACCTGGTCTTTTCAGCCCCTTGGGGTGTTCGTCTCGGCTTATTTTTCAGCCAGCAAAAGGGTGCGTTTGGTACAGCAAAAGGGTGCATTTGCTGGGCGTGTTGCTGCTGATTTCTGCACCATATTGGTGTGTTTGTTCGCTGCAGTTCAGCCCCCCAACGGGGTGTTTGTTTCACTTATTTTCAGCCCAACAGATGGGTGTGTGTGCCCGCTGGAATACAGCCACCCAAAGGGTGTGATTGGTAGCGAGTGACGGGGCTCAGTTTGACAATCTTTATACCTTTTTGACGTTAGTATTTTAGCGTAATTCCTGGTCACTAGTTATGCTAGTTGGCTAATGTTATTGTTGTTGTTTTCGGGGTATCAAAGAACTCTCAAGAGTGTCGTAAACCGCGTCTAGCTCAAAACCTTGAGTGACAAATGCTGAACCGAAAGAACCTTCGTGACCTCCTGTTGCATTCCTTCTCGTTCCAATTTGAATACCCTTGTAAAAGGTCCTTTACTTCATGAGTCAAGATACATGTCTTGCCTAGACTTCCTTCTTTTTCCTTCTTTCAATAATCATCTAATGAATTTCCAAGCTGATAAATATCAACATGAACATGTCAGTTCTATTAGTATGCATGACTAGATATATGTATATAAAGTAGAAATTGGAAACAGATTGAGACTTACAACAATTCCTTTAATGTTAATAACAGTTTGATTAGCGATCTTGTTTTTTTTTTCTTTGGAGAATTGAATATGCAAGCTGAGAAATGTAATGCGCTGCATATGCTTCTCCCGCGATATAAAAATCTCTTTTTTTTGTATTCTGGAAATCTTTCTAGCCAATCTAGTAGAAATGCATATGAATCATTTGCTATTATTGCATCTCCAGTTTCAGACATGTTTGGTGCGTTTGGTTGGACAGTTGGGCCACGACCCAATGTCTTTGCTTATCATCCAACTATTGGGCCAAAACCCATTTAATGTACATCTGATTTCGAAAAACTGTTATATATACACAAAGTTAACTTTGAAACATAAGGCTCTACAAAGTTAAGAACAAACATATAAATAGATTGCATAACATTGAGTATAACAAATCGTCATTTCATTACTTGTCTTTTGATCTTTCCGCGCCCCGTTCACAACTAGATATTCAACCCTTTTCGACATTACTTCTTCCAATATTATTTCACGATATCTCATTTTACAAGCTTATGATACAAACGGATAGCGAAATACAATTAACTTCTAAATCATACAAAACGAGACTTATTTTAAAACAATAATAATTTCCTACATTTCGTCATCAAATATATTTTTGATATATAAACAAGTCATACCCATTTTTCTAAAAGACAATTATAACATATAAAACGGAATTTATTTTATTTTCACCATTATAATAAAACTATTACTTTTCTTATATTTTAAACCACGTCTTTATAATATAAATACGTTACTATTTATTTATGATATTTTTCGTACGTCATCATCTTCCGGTTACGACAAACCCACGACTCATTTGTTTTAATATTTTTGTGTGTGTCTAAGTACTTCCATGAGCCAAAGTAATCATGTTCAATAATAAACGATACACATAAATAACTTAAACTTTTGGAGTGTATAAATATTATTGAGTCAAAATACAAAGGTATTAATTAAAGTATTGGTACAAAATTATAGGTCGCGTGACGGTACTCGGTGCACTACTTACTTGATTTCTTTACTACTCGGATACTGCTCTACTAAGGTGAGTTCATAGCCTCGCCTTTACTCATTTATTTCAAACCCCGCGAGGGAGATGCATGCTATAAACTAGAACACAAGTCTTTCTTAAACCAGATGTCGCGATCATTATTATTATAGCCTAAGTTGCCCGCCATAAGTCCCTTACATCATGAACCATTAATCACTTGAGTGAGCGAATATTGTGGATAGTACTATGGAATTAACGACCCGACGACTCGGTTATCGGAAATAACCGGGCGCACTATATTTGGTTAACTATGGAATTGGCAATTCCATCTCGAGGGCAATATTATTACTTACACCAAGAATTAGGTGTATGCGCTAGTTTGGTGTCATGAGCTTAGCGCATAATAATAATCTATGTTTTCCATGGTGATTGTATTCAAGCAATTATCATCTTTACTTGTGTTCAACTAATTATTTAAACCTATGAATATCACTCAACATTTTGTTGACCTTTTAAGCATGCTCATCTCGTGTACAAATTAGACTTTCATGAAGGCGTGGAGCGGACGCCATGGGACACTTGAAGTGGTGTTATATTTCAATTAAAGTTATCATTTCGTAAAACTATCTTTTATGTAATTTCAAACATGTGGTATTTTACTTTGTGTTCCCAAAACACCGAATTTTATGAAATGGTAACTACTTCTTATTTAAAACGCCTCTTTAGAGTCGTTTTCTATAACTTGTGACTATGATCCTCTAAGTAATACCCCAAATAGTCTTCCTTTGTCACTTTGTGATTTTGGGGTGTTACAGATTGGTATCAAGAGCCTAGGTTATAGAGAACCAACTTGTATTTTCAAAACAAATTGGACTATAACCACGCTTTCAAATGGACCGCTTTACACCACCACTTCATGTCCTCCGCGCCTACTTCGTCCGATTGCACGTATGAGATTCGCTTAGCGGATATTACGTAACTACTAAAACTTGTATGATAAAACTTATAAATGCTAGCTTTCATTTAGTTAGGCATTTAGATTTGCGTGGCGATTATGCGCGACTAACTAAAACTTATTTATCGCATGACTTTATTTACTTATAAGTGCACATTTTCTTTTGGTTGTTACAGCACCATGTCGACCGCCACTCACCCTATCGACTTGACCTCCGACAAAGGTGAGATGGAGGATACTATGTCCTCCGCCTCTACCCCTTGGCACCGGCCTCATCACACCTATGTCTTCCGAGATCGAGCCCTTCGAGGAGGGTGAAGTCGTTGTCACACCACCGCTTTGACCACACCCGAGCACCGCCTGCCTTTGGTCCCCCACTTATGATGATATTTGAGTCACAGCAGGGCTATCACCCTCGATGTTATGTCCCGCACACACTCATCCACCGATTCCGTGTCTTCGCTTGCCCATCACCATCGCCTATTCGCCGAAGGCGGCGAGCTAGGTTCTCAAACCCTACGAGCCCGCCGCCATTTGGTCGACCATTCCGCTACCGTGAGGATGGTGCTACTTTTATGCATACCGCTCGAAACGAGCGAGGCACCCATCACTTTCATTCCACCATCCGATATACCATCATCCTCTCGCTTTCCACCATCACCGCACTGCACCACCACTCATACCTGTTGCACCACTACCACCACCTACCACATTCATTTATCAGACCACCACTGTACCGGTTTCATCCTCACCCCGTGTATCATCACCCTTGGTGATGCACACTGGACCGGTGACATCTCTTGGGAGAGAGTCCATCTCACCCGCACCTTCTAACCCATATTACCGTGCTATGTTTGCTACCTCCGAGCCGAGAGCCCGTAGGAGGGTCGATGCTAGACGCCGGTCTTACATGATGCCACTCATTAGTCGATGGAGGTCGGAGGAGGCGCACCTAGCACCGCTGGAGCTTGAGAGCACCCGCTTGTCCGCCGAGACTCTCCTCGTCACGGAGAACCACTTCATCATACCATTCCGTTGTTAGCCGCCTGAGTGTCATGAAATGAGGATCACTTGAGGATGTTGTGGCATTTGTTGATGAGGTTCCGCTGGTACGTGACGAGAACATCGAGGATGAGGTTGAGAGCTCCTTAACGGGAGGGCCACGACGAGAGAGCACTTGATAGGATTGGTGCCCGAGTGAGAGAGCTAGCGGAGCGATTCTGAGTTAGAGAGGAGGATGGAGTCGATGATTAGGACCACCGGACGAGTTGAGATATTGAGGGAGTTGTGCGACGACAATGGAGAGGATGATTATCATGGAGACTCGTACACGCTTTAGAGCGTAGATTGGAGGCACGAGATAGAGAGGTGGATGAGTGGCGAGCTAGTCCGTGACCTCAATACCGATTGAGGGGCACACCCGACAGCCTCTAGATTAGTGATTCATCTATTTAGTTTTCTGGTACCTTAGCCTGCCGCATGTGGCACTAATGTAGGCTTTGTATTCGCATGTTTTGTAAACTATCGAACAAGCTAATTATGTGACATTGTATGGTATTGTATCACCATGTATGGATGGTGAACCTATGGCATTATGGTCGTTGTTTCTTAATATTCTTATGTATGATGATCTTCCTATTTATCGGTTTATGTGAATCGAAGTGATCATTTATACATATTCTCTTGTGTGGTTCAAACACGTTGTGATTCTTTCTTATGATGATTATACTCTATTGATATAATGTGAAGATTTTGACTATTATGAAACCATTTTATAATAATTCACAATTATGTTGAATGATTCAAACCGAGTGTATGTTTTAGAAAATGGCAAGAACAAGAACTACCTCTACCCCTACTCAAACTCCCGAGATGACCCCTAAGCAATTCGGAGGCTAGTTACAAATGAAATTGGTGTCGCTTTGTCGCAAGACCACCGAGGCAGCTCGAACAAATGAAGCCCCAAATCAAGCCAACCGAATCAAGTCGTGGTGAATCGCAAATGTGGATACAAAGAGTTCATGAATTGCAAACCTACTTTCTTCAAAGGAACCAAGGCGTCATGGCCTTATCCATTGGTTTGAAAGATCCGAACCGTGTTTCTTCTAAGTGATTGCTCGTAGATTGCAAGGTGAAGTTTGCTACCGGTACTCTACCGGAAGATGCATTGTCTTGGTGGAAGGCTCATGCCCAACCTATTGGCATGGAAGAATCCTACAAAACCACTTGGACCGAACTAAAGCAATTGATGATGAAGCAACATCGTCCAAGGACCGAGATCAAGAAACTTGAAGATGAGTTCTACCATCCGACTACTAAGGGCAATGATCTCAAACCTACTTCAAGCGCCCAAGAATTGAAAGCTCTATGCCCTTCCATGGTTTCGATGAGGTTAAGTTGTCGGAAAATCTCATTGGGGATTACCCCAAACATTGAGGGCAATGTTACCGCATCAAAGCCCAAGACCGTGGAAGAAGTGATCACGATTTCCTATCAACTCATGGATCAAGTCTTGAAACATGGATCCGCAAGGCAACAATGACAACAAGAGGAAATTTGATGACCGCCGAGGCAACACTTCAAACAACTTCCATCACAACAACTCGCTCCATCACAACAATAACCAGTAATAACAACAACCAAGGCCGCAACAATCACAATCAACACCGCAACAACAATCCCAACTCATACCACCAAAACCGAAACAACCACCACAATCAACAAAACTGTAGACAAGAAGTTGCAAGGGCTAATGCTGCTACCCCCGCCACTGGAAGAGGCTATGCTGGACCACACCCTTTGTGCACTCGATGCAACCTGCATCATGTGGGACGTTGCACCATTAAGTGTGGAAAGTGTAACAAGGTGGGCCATACCCACAAGGATTGTCGAAGCCCTGCTACTGGAGGTAACCTTCAACCCATTGGGATAACTTGCTTTGGATGTGGAGAAGCTGGACATGTCAAGAGTAGATGCCCAAAGTTGTACGGGAACAACAACAATAACAACAACAACCCTGCTAGAGCAAGAGCTTATGTGCTAGGAGATGGAGATGCACAAGAGAACCCGGATGTCGTTACGGGTACGTTTTCACTCAACCATCATTTAGCTAAAGTGTTATTTGATTCTGGAGCCGACAAAAGCTTTGTGTCTCCTAAGTTTGCACCTTTGTTAAAAGTCACCCCAACTACCCTAGATACCACTTATGAAGTAGAGCTAGCCGATGGAAAATAGTAGAACTAACACTATCCTTCGAGGTTGCAACCTATCCTTATCAAATCACCCGCTCGATATAGACCTTATGCCTATCCAACTTGGTAGCTTCGATGTCGTCATTGGCATGGATTGGCTATCCAAGAATCGTGAAAGAATCATCCGTGACGAGAAAGTCGCTCACATTCCTCTCGATGGCGAAACTCTAATCATTCGGGTAATCGTAGTAAGACCCGATTGAACATCATCTCGCAAGAAAAGCGCAAAGTACATAGAAAAAGGATGCCACATTTTTCTAGCACAAGTAACGGAGAAGAAGGAGAAAGCGGACGAGAAGCAACTAAAAGACGCCCCGTGGCTAGGGACTTTCCCAAGTATTTCTCAAGACTTGCCCGCCTTCCTCCAATTCGGCAAGTAGAATTCCAAATCGAGCTAGTGCCGGAGCGGCACCGTGGCACGAGCACCCTATAGATTGGCACCTTCCGAACTACAAGAACTGTCTCGACCAACTTCAAGAACCGTCCAAAAAGGATTCATTCGACCGAGTTCTTCGCTTTGGGAGCTCCGGTCTTATTTGTCAAAAGAAGGACGGATCTTTCCGATGTGTATTGATTACCGAGAGTTGAACAAACTAACGGTGAAAAATCGCTATCCATTACCTAGGATTGATGATCCGTTTGACCAACCGCAAGGGTCAAGCGCCTACTCAAAGATTGATTTGAGATCCGTTACCATCAACTAAGGGTTGAGAGGAGGATATTCAAGACCGCTTTTCGAACACGATACGGCCACTATGAGTTCCAAGTGATGCCATTTGGTTTGACAAATGCACCCACGGTATTCATGGACCGATGAACCGAGTGTGTAAACCCTACTTGGACAAATTTGTGATTGTGTTCATTGACGACATTCTCATCTATTCCCGCAACAAGGAAGAGCATGCGAACACTTGAAAGCCATCCTAGAGCTTCTCAAGAAAGAAGAATCAGATGCTAAATTTTCCAAGTGCGACTTCGGATTCAAAAGTTCAATTCCTTGGTCACGTGATAGATAGTAATGGTCTTCATGTTGATCCTTCAAAATCGAAGTCACAAAGATTGGTCATCCCCTACTACCCCTACCGAGATACGCCAATTTTAGGTCTTATGGTTATTACCAAGATTTATCAAGGATTTTCAAAAATCGCTAAACCTCTAACGGAGCTAACCCAGAAAAAGAAAAACTTTGACTGGGAGAGAAACAAGAGTTAGCCTTTCAACTCTTGAAACGAAAGCTTTGTGATGCTCCTATCTTAGCCTTACCCGATGGAGTGGAAGATTTTGTGGTCTACTGTGATGCATCACACCTAGGGTTAGGTGCGGTATTGATGCAAAGAAACAAGGTGATCGCTTATGCTTCACGAAAACTCAAAACTCACGAGAAGAACTACACTACCCATGACTTGGAATTGGGAGCCGTGGTTTTCGCTCTCAAAATATGGAGACATTACCTATATGGAACCAAGTGTACGGTGTTTACCGACCATAAAAGTCTCCAACACATTCTCGATCAAAAGGAGTTAAACATGCGACAACGCCGATGGCTAGAATTGCTTAGTGATTACGATCGTGAAACCGCTATCACCCGGAAAAGCAAATGTCGAGTCGATGCTCTTAGTCGAAAGGATCGACCTAAACCTCTTCGAGTAAGATCCTTGGGAATGACAATTAAGTCACCCCTTCCATCAAAAATCCTTGAAGCTCAAACTGAAGCCCTAAAACCTGAAAACCGTCCCAACGAAAGAATCTTTGGAATGCCGGAAAACGAGAACGGCTTTGCACAAAGATCGGATGGAACCTTATGTTTTGGCGATAGAAGTTGGATACCACTTTGTGGAGGAATACGAGAACTCATTATGCATGAGTCTCACAAGTCTAAATATTCCATTCACCCGGGATCCGACAAAATGTACCAAGATCTCAAGAAGCTTTATTGGTGGCCAAACATGAAAGCCGAAATTGCAACGTACGTTGGAAAATGTCTCACCGTTTCGAGTCAAAGCCGAATGTCAAAACCTTCCGGATTGTTAACTCAACCTCGAACTCCCGCTTGAAGTGGAGAGAATCACTATGGACTTCATAACCAAATTACCTAAGACCGCTAGAGGTTACGACACCATTTGGGTCATCATTGATCGCCTTACCAAATCCGCCATTTCCTACCCATCAAGGAAAATGATGAAATGGAAACCCTTGCTCAACTATACCAAGGAAATTGTATCTCGTCATGGAGTACCAATTTCCATCATTTCGATCGCGATACTGCTTTACTTCACACTTATGGAAATCTCTTCAAAAGGCCTTAGGTACTGCTTGATATGAGTACCGCATATCATCCTCAAACCGATGGCCAAAGTGAAAGGACTATCCAAACCTTGGAAGACATGCTTCGAGCTTGCGTGATCGACTTTGGGAAAGGTTGGGATAAACACTTACCGCTGGCGTAATTCTCCTACAACAATAGTTACCACGCGAGCATCAAGGCAGCCCATTCGAGGCACTTTATGGTCGAAAGTGTCGATCACCCGCTTGTTGGGTGAAGTTGGAGATGCCCAACTCATCGACCTCGAACTTGTCCAAGAGACAACCGAGAAGATTGTGCAAATTGCCAACGACTTCAAGTCGCTAGAGATCGACAAAGAGTTACGCCGATGTTAGAAGGAAGCCCATGGAATTTCAAGTTGGTGATCGAAGTTATGTTGAAAGTATCACCTGGAAGGAAAGGTCCGATTCGGAAAACGAGGAAAGCTACATCCTCGATACATTGGCCCTTTCAAGATTCTCGAAAGAATCGCCCGGTTGCTTACAAACTTGATCTCCTAAGAACTTAGTAGAGTTCATCCTACCTTTCACGCCTCAAATCAAGAAATGCTTGTCGGATGAATCTCTTGTCGCTTCACTAAAAGAGATTAAGCTCGATGACAAGCTCAACTTTGTCGAAGAACCAATCGAAATCATGGATAGGAAGTCAAGCGACTTAAGCAAAGTCGCATCCCCATTGTCAAGGTTAGATGGAACCCAAGAGAGGACCGAGTACACGCTGGAGCGCGAAGACACCATGCGTGTCAAGTACCCACATCTGCTTGCTAATCCAACTCCGACAACCACTAAAACTAAAATTCGGACGGAATTCTCTTAAGGGTTGGTACAGTAGTCACCGGAAAATTTCGCCATTTTAAATCTTCATATTTATGAACTAGACTGCTTATCAAATTTATTTGATCTAAATTGAGCATTTTAGCATGTACATTTCATCTTTTCTTGCTTAAAATTTATGCATATCCGAGTAGTCTTATTTAACCATGCTCGATCTTTACCGATTTTTAAATCGCCTCACAAGAAAGATTTTCTTGTCTTATGAGTCCGCACGCCGCACTCAAACTAAAATAAAAGAAAACGCGAGGAAAATAAAACAAACTAATAAAAATCTAAAACTTCGCCATCGTGACGGTTTATTTATAACGCTTTAGAAAGATAAATATTACAACTTTCCGTTTGAAGTTATATATTTACGGGTTAACAACGAAGTGCCAAAATACATCTAATACCTAAAATAATACCCAACTAATAAATACTTACTACTCTTTTAAATTTTACTAAATACAAACTTACAAAAAAAAATAAAATAAATAAACCAAAACCTTATCCCACGCCCCCTTCTCTCTCCCGATTTCTTCTCGAAACCCCCACTCACCCTCACCTCCATTTTCGCCTTTCTTTTCCACTCCCCGAAAACGCCGCCCCTACTCCAAAAGAAGATAACCTCCAAACTCCTTCCCAACACCATATGCAACTTCAAACCAAGAATAGCTAACCTTGGCTTATCCTATGAAGCAAATCGACAAGATAGAGTCCCCATCCGATTCCTTGTCCCTAGGAGTTTCGGTTAAAGGCAAGACAAAGAAGAGCCACGTGAAGGCCTAGTATCATTACCCAAGAGAGGTCTTACTTCATCCCCACACTCGATTGACCAAGTCAAACTACTCTTTTACTCCTTTAAATACCCTCACCAATCCACAGCTGATACCACAACTTTCAAATCAAAGAAAATTTAAAAGAGTGCTTGAGGTGTTTAAGTGGTTCCCGTGGATTCGGCTTGGTGGGTTTTCCTTTAGTTGTTGTTTTCACTCATACCGATCGGCTCTCATTCTTGTAAGGTTTCATTAATCTTTGTTCTTGTAATATTCAATGTCAAGATGTTAATAAGATAGATGTTCTAATTTGATTTTGCGAAATGTTAACTGATATTGTTATTGATTTGTAATGTGTGGCGCAAATAAATGAATCCATAAATTAAACTCTAGGATTGGCTCATGAGTGAAAGTACTCAAATCTTGTTCTTATATATTGTTTTCGCTTGGTTTTGGTCTAAGTCGAACCACATTGAAGCCTTAATCGACTAGTTTTTCCCTAGTTTGTTTGTTGGTGTACTCGACGCACCATCTTGCTTATCTCCATGACTTGTTCGTGTCTTGTTACGGTGTGGCTAAGCCCTCACATCGTAGGTGTTTGTTTGGTCATTGGTATCTTTTGAGTCTCGCTTAAGGGTTGCCGCCAAGTACATATTTAGAACATAAACATGGTGTAAATAACTAAGATAGTTGATGGGTTAAAGAGCTTGAGGAGAGTGTATGTCATGTTTGAGTTGTTGTCGGATGGTATTTGATTTCCTTGGTCTTCGTCACCACAAAAGCACCCGTCGAAAACTACTTCTTATAATGTAAAAGTTGTGTTTTAAACCCGGTCTTTTCAGCCCTTGGGTGTTCATCTCGCTTATTTTTCACCAAAAAAGGGTGCGTTTGGTACAAAGAAAGGGTGCATTTGTCGGGCGTGTTGTCACGATTTCGCACCATATTGGTGTGTTTGTTCGCTGCAGCTCAGCCCCAACGGGTGTTTGTTTCGCTTATTTTCAGCCCAACAGATGGGTGTGTGCTCATTGAATACAACCACCCAAAGGTGTGATTGGTAGCGAGTGACGGGCTCGCTTTGACAATCTTTATACCTTTTGACGTTAGTATTTTAGCGTAATTCCCGGTCACTAGTTATGCTAGTTGGCTAATGTTATTGTTGTTGTTTTCGGGTATCAAAGAACTCTCAAGAGTGTCGAAACCGCGCCTAGCTCAAAACCTTGAGTGACAAATGTCGAACCGAAGAACCTTCGTGACCTCCTCGTTGCATTCCTTCTCGCTCCAATTTGAATACCCTTGTAAAGGTCCTTTACTTCATGAGTCAAGATACATGTCTTGCCTAGACTTCCTTCTTTTCCTTCTTTCAATAATCATCTAATGAATTTCCAAGTCGATAAATATCAACATGAACATGTCAGCTTCTATTAGTATGCATGACTAGATATATGTATATAAAGTAGAAATTGGAAATGATTGAGACTTACAACAATTCCTTTAATGTTAATAACAGCTTTGATTAGCGATCTTGTTTTTTTTTCTTTGGAGAATTGAATATGCAAGTCGAGAAATGTAATGCGTCAGATATGCTTCTCCCGCGATATAAAAATCTCTTTTTTGTATTCGAAATCTTTCTAGCCAATCTAGTAGAAATGCATATGAATCATTTGCTATTATTGCATCTCCGCTTTACATGTTTGGTGCGTTTGGTTGGACAGTTGGGCCACGACCCAATGTCTTTGCTTATCATCCAACTATTGGGCCAAAACCCATTTAATGTACATCCGATTTGAAAACTCATATATATACACAAAGTTAACTTTGAAACATAAGGCTCTACAAAGTTAAGAACAAACATATAAATAGATTGCATAACATTGAGTATAACAAATCGTCATTTCATTACTTGTCTTTTGATCTTTCCGCGCCTGCTCACAACTAGATATTCAACCCTTTTCGACATTACTTCTTCCAATATTATTTCACGATATCTCATTTTACAAGCTTATGATACAAACGGACAAATAAATACAATTAACTTCTAAATCATACAAAACGAGACTTATTTTAAAACAATAATAATTTCCTACATTTCATCATCAAATATATTTTGATATATAAACAAGTCATACCCATTTTTCTAAAAGACAATTATAACATATAAAACGGAATTTATTTTATTTTCACCATTATAATAAAACTATTACTTTTCTTATATTTTAAACCACGTCTTTATATTATAAATACGTTACTATTTATTTATGATATTTTTCGTACGTCATCATCTTCCGGTTACGACAAACCCACGACTCATTTGTTTTAATATTTTTGTGTGTGTCTAAGTACTTCCATGAGCCAAAGTAATCATGTTCAATAATAAACGATACACATAAATAACTTAAACTTTTGGAGTGTATAAATATTATTGAGTCAAAATACAAAGGTATTAATTAAAGTATTGGTACAAAATTATAGGTCGCGTGACGGTACTCGGTGCACTACTTACTTGATTTCTTTACTACTCTGATCATCGCTTACTAAGGTGAGTTCATAGCCTCGCTTTACTCATTTATTTCAAACCCGCGAGGAGATGCATGTTATAAACTAGAACACAAGTCTTTCTTAAACTCAGATGTCACTGATCATTATTATTATAGCCTAACTTGCCGCCATAAGTCCCTTACATCATGAACCATTAATCACTTGCGAGTGAGCGAATATTGTGGATAGTACTATGGGAATTAACGACCCGACTCGCTTATCGGAAATAACCGGGCGCACTATATTTGGTTAACTATGGAATTGACAATTCCATCTCGAGGGCAATATTATTACTTACACCAAGAATTAGGTGTATGCGCTAGTTTGGTGTCATGAGCTTAGCGATAATAATAATCTATGTTTTCCATGGTGATTGTATTCAAGCAATTATCATCTTTACTTGTGTTCAACTAATTATTTAAACCTATGAATATCACTCAACATTTTTGTTGACCTTTTAAGCATGCTCATCTCGTGTACAAATTAGACTTTCATGAAGGCGTGAGCGGACGCCATGGGACACTTGAAGTGGTGTTATATTTCAATTAAAAGTTATCATTTCGTAAAAACTATCTTTTATGTAATTTCAAACATGTGGTATTTTACTTTGTGTTCCCAAACACTAAATTTTATGAAATGGTAACTACTTATTTTAAAACGCCTTTAGAGTCGTTTTCTATAACTTGTGACTATGATCCTCTAAGTAATACCCCAAATAGTCTTCCGCTGTCACTTTGTGATTTTGGGGGTGTTACACTTCTCGTCATTTCATAAACTTTAACTTTTCCCATGAATCCCAATCATCCCAAAACTGTATACAAAGGATATGACTCAACTTAGCAACTTATGCAAGCAACTAGATAATTGAACTAAAGGTTTAGGGTGATAACAAACATTTGCACTAAAAGTGAGTGCATAAGGGGTAGGCTAAGGCGATTTGGGTGTATATTTGGGGTGG
Organism: Chrysanthemum lavandulifolium; assembly: GCA_022545495.1. Lineage (NCBI taxonomy): Eukaryota > Viridiplantae > Streptophyta > Magnoliopsida > Asterales > Asteraceae > Chrysanthemum > Chrysanthemum lavandulifolium. The sequence goes on along the minus strand of CM040244.1, from coordinate 230,677,640 downwards.
GGTGTAAACAATGCTCTTCATTGATATTCCGAAAACCAAAACATCCCGAGAACCGCGAAAAGGATAGGCTCGAGGGTTAACTAGGGTATCGTGTACTAAAGATGAGTACAACGCAGGGTGTGGAGGAATTACTCAACCGATGTGGAAGAAATAATTATATTACGGTATCAAACAAAGGTTATCCTAATGCCTCTTATCATTTAGTTATTCCTAACTACACAAGTGTAGCCTCACTTACGATCTCGAATGCATCACAAAACAAGTTCTAGAATCTAATATACTACCGGCTCACACTCTAAGCATTGAAGATGAATGCTTTAATTCCTAATAATCTAAAGGCGATCCTCACATTTTGGTGGAATTTGGGTGGTAAAGGGTTTTGTGCTAGTCATATAACTTCCTATCCGTGAGACGCTTTTGTTAAGACTAATGGCCCACTCCTATATGTCATGAAAAATTTTAAATTTGGTGCCAAAATTACCCTAACCGACATTTTCTCATGGTTTATTACAAAAGTGCAATTTGGACAAAGCAAATAGTCACGGATAAGCATAGTTTCAAAGTTCCCGTTTTATTTTCCCTCCCTACACTTAAACTGAACATTGTCCCCAATGTTCCTCGAAAGTATCATAGTTATGATAAAAGAAGGTAATCAAAAACGAAAGAAACTAATACTCCCCTGATTAGCTCGGTAGGATCCGTGTAAAGTGGTGGTTAAATCCTTTCCAAGAAGAATTTATGCGTGAAAAGCTCCTCAATCTTATGTAACTTCTTCTTGATAAATTAAACCTGCACACTTGAAGAAAACAAACGAACCCTTCGCTTAAAATCGGCGGTAATAATATATATAAGACTCGATTTAAACTAGGATATAATGCTTGTGGAATGGATGTTTACAGAATTTCTAAGAAAATTAAGACCCGAAAATTCCAAAATTTATAAGTGGCTCGAAAAACGAGAAAAAGTAATCGATGTTTTACTCCTTCTCGACGCCACAGTTGCAATCTCGACGCCAGTTATCCCGACAAAACCGGTCCGCAATTTTCAAAAAAATTCGAAAATTTACATCTTTAGAATCGAAAATTTCGCAAAACATCCATTATGACTCGATACAAGCATTTGACTCGAACAAACAAACATATATATCTTTTATGTAATTGTTATTCTCATGTTTACGTTTCTTTTGAAAACGTGTGTAATCCTCCCTACACTTATCCCTTATGTAAAATACCTTTATATGCAATTAAGACGAGGTTAAAAACAAAATAAAGCATTTTTACAAATTTAAACATGAGGATAAAAAATTAATAAAAGATATAAGACACTAACAAGCAAACTATTAAACATGGGTTGCCTCCCACGAAGCGCTTTTCTTTATTTAAGAGTCTTGTAGCTAGACTCGTAGTCGTGCTCCTACGTTTTCTCACCCATCCTCTCGTGCTCATACTTAAGCCATTCCAACGCTCTTTCATTCTTTTTGTAATCATCTCCTAATTCAAGGCATTTTTTGTAATACCGCTTAGTTTTCTCATATGGGTACCTAAGCCCACTCTGCTTATCCCTTTCACTAAGCAATGGAATAGGGTCATTCTATTACAAACCTCGATGTCCTTATGTTTAAACCTAGGATGAGCGTGGCATTTGGTAGATGAAATCTTCAACTTCATCGAGAATGTAATTAGACCATCAATCATCCTTTCATTCAACCTAGTCAATTTTTGAAAGGTTTTCCAAAATTACTTGAGTGAGGTCCTTATCTATAAATTCTCCTAAGTCTTCTAAGACCATGAACTCTACCAAATAAGCAAAACTTCCGACAAACACGTGCAAATAAATGACTGCTTCAACAACATTGTTCCCTTGATAAGTTAACTCATTGACATTGATTTTGTTGTATAGGTTCCTTGAGATTAAGTTTAAAGGTAAGAATGAATTCAAATAAGCATCGAACCCTTCTAGTCCTATTTTGCAAGGGAATTGCATGTTAAAGGGGCCATCTTTCTCAATCCTACACCTAGGGTCAAAACATTGGGAGGGGTCTTCCTCATCAATGACCTATCCGCTATCAAGTGCCTCACCATAATCAAATTCCTCATCAGAATCGGAGTAATAGAAAGGACTTTGTTGTTGCTAATTTATCTCATTATGCCCTAGGTGATTACCAAAATGGTGAGTGGGTGAAGGGTTTTGTGGGATTGCGTTCTCAATCTCGGGATTGGGAACGGGTAGAGTGAAGAATCTTCGATGGAAAATACGGATCATGGTGAATGATGGTTTTACGAACGAGGTCACGAAGAGGGATAGACTAAGAGAAAGCTAAAATGAGAAAACATTTACTTGATAGGAATCAAGCAAAGAACCTAAACGAGGTGGACTACTAACTAGCTATTCTATTCCCGCACGCGCCAAAAACTTGGTAATGCTACACGCGTGCTCGTGGTCAAGGAAACTTCCTTTTCGAAAGCAAGTTTTATAACACCCTAGGCAATGAACCTAATCGCTGTAGTGTAGTAATTAGGTAAGCCACGGTATTGATATCGCTCTCTAGGGAATAGGAATGCTAGTAAGGAGTTACTACGCTAAGGTTAAGGTTGAGGAAGATTATTTTTATCTTTTATGTTTTATGAAAGGGAAAGGTACTAATCTCGGGTATTGGATTTGGGGGTTGGTATTTCACCGATTACTCTACTATTATCTAATTATCTAAACTAAGGTTGTGGGAGTCTATGTCTAATTAATGTGTGCTCGTATGATACTTTAAAGATGTGTTTACTTAGGTTGTACTACACCTTAATTATCTCCTATTGATGGTTGAGTTGTCACGTCCTTATTCCTAGTTCCATTGTGTGTCTAAAGTTGTAGGGTATGCTTTTCTCCCTAACTCTTTGAACTTACCAAAGGGTCTCGTCTACAAACCCACTAGGGATGATAAACTCCTACTCTAAGGCGCTCTTTGGATGGTTTAGCCTACAACTACTCGTAATTATATTCTAAGGTTCACAAAGATGAATCAAGCATTATACACAACGAATGACCTATCGCATTACTAGATCATTAATCAACTAAGATAAGAAACAACCAATCAATATTCAATAATTAAGTTTCATACTTTCTAAGCAAACACACAAATAAATTAGCCGACATGGAGAACATGCAAGCATACACACAAATAATCAAAGACATAATTGAATTAATGAAGTAAAGACTTATCTTGATGTAAGATAGGTTTAAAACCCTAAAATACTCGTATAAGACACCTTAGGTTCGGTTTTAGGTTTTACCCAAAGACTCTCCACAAAAGACCGAAAAATTCGGATTCTATATATAAGATTACATATGCGACGGCGCCACCTTATGTTTCGTGGCCGCCGTGTCGCCGCCATTGGGTTTTGTCTTGGCCACGTTAACCTTGCGACGCCGTCACCTTATGTCCGCGACGCCGTCCTCTTCGCCTTCGACATCGCTCGATTGCATCTAGGCCTTCCGAGTAGCGACGGCCTACTCTTTTACAACCGGACGCCGCCGCTTGAAAATACGAGTTTGGGTTCTGATCGTCACAATAATTTTGGGACGGCGTCGCCATTAGCACCGACGCCATCGCCTTCTAGTTTCAAAGAATCGTGAGTGTCTCGATTTTGACTTTGGCCATTTTCTTCATATATTCGCCTTTTCGTCTAAATAAGTGCCATTCCAAAGATTTTGCCTTCAAGAGACCTAAAAGTGGAAAGGAACGATATTAAGCAATAACGGATACAAAAGTGATCAAATAAGGACTTAAACGACCCCTCAAAATGGTACCTTTTAAAACCTTATCACTACACTCCAATTCATGGTCGATATTGGCTATGATGAAGCTGCTGGGATCATTACTAAACATTCCTCAGTTGACTTAAAGAACATCCCTCAGCCATGGAGAACATTATACATCATGATTGCCAAGTCTGTTTCTGGACGTGATAGCGGTTATGAGCATCCTAAGCTCATGGAACTGCAAATATGCTGGGGCATGGTCAACAAAAAGCATATTGACTTCGCAAGTCTGATTTGGGAAGACATGATGTCTTACCTCAAGAAGCCTGGCACCAAGGTTCCCTACATCAGATATACTAAGCTGTTGATCCAAAGGATACTCGGGAATAATCTGGACATTCCCTTGAGTCTTGATGACCCCAACCATTACTCCGCATTGTTTGAGCTTACACTAAATGTTGTCATATTCAAATACTCAACAACAAAGAAACAAGGTGTTGTACTAACACATTGCCTTCTCACTGATGATATCAAGAATCTTCAATCATACTCACGATATCAAGAAGCAGTAGCATCAGGAAAATTTGGCTTCATGGATGAAAATTCTTTAGTCATACCAGTTAAGAAGACCAGGAGATGTAGTAGAGGTAGTACTGGAAGTGTTGCAAGCGCTGGAAGTGCCCTTAAGTATCCAAAGAGAAATCCTTCACGAAAAATAAAAGTTCCATCAAAGGTTGCCATTCGTAATCCTCAAACGGCACCTAAATTAATGGACGAAGACTCCGAGGATACTGAAACAGATGAGGAGGTTCACTATTATGAGTCTGTTACGGATGAAACGACAACAGTTGAGAAACCTTCTAGTCCTAAAACTGACAAGGGTAAAACTCCAGTTGAAGAACAGGAAGAAGAAGTTAGTTCAGATGATGAACCAAAATATGAGGATAAAGACTACAGAAAAACACTGAAGAATCTCAGGCTACAACATGTTGCTAAGGAATTTAATCTTCAACAGACTAGAGGCCCTGGAGGTTCCAGTGGTGGTGCACTTACCATACCAATTCATGATGCGGTTAATCAACCCGATAAGCAAATTGGTACCACCGCTAAGGAATCCACCGAGCAGCAGCAGAAATCCTATGTAGTCCCATTCACCTTTGAGGAGGAAGAAGAAAAGTAAAAGGATGAGAGGATCACAGATAAAGATATTGAGGAAGCTGCTAAAGAAAAAGCAGAAGAGGAAGCACAAGCTAAAGCAAAAGAAGAGGCTAGGGTCAAGGCTGAAGAAAAGGCTAAAGCTGAAAAAGAAGCTGATGATTATCTTTTGGATAATCCTGAACATAACCCGGAACAAACTTCTGAGCCACCAAATGACCCAGAGCCTTATCATGACTCATATTCGTCTGACTCATCATCTCATTCATCACCACCACCATCCAAAGATGCCACCACAAGATCCACATCCAAATCGGTTAAGAAACCAACTGATACTTCGGCATCACGGGCTAAGACTAAAATTGTGAAAGCTGTCAGGCAAGTAAGGAAGAAAAAAATGGTCAACAAGAAACTGAATCAACTTGTGGACATAATCAATCTACTTCAGACTGTGATAAACGAGTTTTCGGGAGAAAGGGAACAGATTCAACAGTTTCTAAATAGAGATATCCAAGGGGAAATGGATACGACGATCAGAGAATATACTCACAGGTTTCTTCTCGACATCGTCCCTAGAGTGACAATAGAGATGTTCACCAGACAACCATATCCAAATCTCATGCGATTGGTTAAGCAAACAATGGAATCTACTCCTGTTGCAATGCAAATCAATCCAGTCCCGCCTATGGTTGTCTCCGATGCAGAATTGATTTCCAAGCTTGTTTTACAAATGTCTCAACGATCCGCAACATTTACTTCTGACGAAGCTAAACTATTTGAGGCATTGCTGGAATATCAACTTAAAACTTCATGCAAAGAGTCAGCCGAAAGGGCTAAGCATCCAAGAGACGATGATGATGCGGATAAGTATTCCGAGCCTAAACGTCCAAAGAAAAATGGCGAATTCTCTTCTATGCCTCCACCAATCCAAAGGACCACCACCACAAGAAGATCTCCACAATGTCCTCCTTCTACAGATAAACCTTAGGACTCCGAGTCTCCACCACCAACGCAAAAAATTGGTGATCACTTTGAATACACTGGTGGTGATGACGAGGATATTCCTGAGCCCAAACAACAACCTCCTTCTTCTACATCAACCAAGCAACCAGCATCATCCTCCAAGCCAAAGAAGAAAAAGTCAACATCAGTTGTATCATGGCTAGATGAAGATGAAACTAAAGAATATGACTGGTTTTCAAAGCTTATTGATGCAACCCCTCAATTATCGGAAGGCCAAGAACCGGTAGATGGTCGAACTCTGAAGCATGCCAAGTTAATTCAAGAGAAGTTTAAGGTGAAGAAGATGATGAAAGCAGAGTTGAGATGCATCAAGAACGAAGCTTTTCAACTGCTAAAAGACAGCTCTGATAGTGCAATTGAAGTCAAATATCATCTCAACCACATAGCATGAGCCATGTCCAATAACATTGATTGGCTCAACCCTGAATCCAATATCGACTTCACCAGACCTGACAAGGCTCCATACTACACCGACTAGACAAAGCCTCTACCCACCATTGGCCGACCTGATCAACCGAGGATTCCCTACCGATATTTCTTCAACAATGATGTTAGGAATTAGAAAATTCCATAGTGAAGTGTCGGTCACCCCAAGTATTATCTAGCATAAGTTACGTTATTTGTTAGTTTATTAGTTAGTTATTAGCGTAGTTTAGTTTAGTGCAACACCGTGGAGGAAGGACGGGTCTTTACCCATCAGACACCGATCCACAGCCGATAGGAGGTCGTGTATTGTGTAATCTATAAATACCCCTTCCATCCATGGAAGGGTGTGGCTTTTGAATAAACCTTTCATTTCATATAGCAACTCTCTTTCAAGGAACCTCCTCTCAACTCTCTTCATCTCTCTAAAATGGCTTTCTTGTTTAATCACAATCCTAGACCACCCGAATCATCTAACAACATAAATATTGGATCCTAACAATTGGTACCAGAGCCAAGGTTGTGTTGTTTTGATGATTTACATGGTTTGTAGCTGGCGGTTTGATGCGGTTTGATTCGTTTTTGGTGTTGTTTAAATGAGTTTGACATGATCTTGGTGTAGTTTGTTGTTGTATTTATTTGGTTTTTAAAGCTATGGTTTTAACTGTTTTTTTTACAAACTTATTACTAGTTTTGAATGTTTATTCATTTAAGCGAGTTGGTTTTGAATGGTTATTGATACAGTCATTTCTAGTTCTATGTGTTTCATCATGTCACTTGTTCCTTAACAGTTTCACATAACTCTCAAACATGGTCTAAACGGTAGATTTGTCTAATATCATGGTCTAAACTTCTTCTTGGTTTTGGGTCTAATATCGGTCATATTCTTGAAAGCGAGTAGGTTAAACCGATGCGAGTTGCGACTTGCTCTTGAGCGAGTTGTCTAATCTGTTAAAAATGCGAGTTGAGATGTTGTCCAGGTTCAAGGAACCTGATGCTAGTTGTGGACTCGCATTATTGAATGCGAGTTGTCTTTTGGACAATGCGAGTTGGTATGATGCGTGTTGCACTTGCTCTTTAGCGAATTGCTTAATAATGTCAAAGCGAGTTACTGTCATACTGTCCAGCTACAATGAACATTAAGCGAGTTGACTCAGAAAACCATATGCGAGTTGAGTACTAATGTTTATTAAGCGAGTTGGGTTACAAGATTAGGGTCAAATGGGAGTTGATAACAAGAAGAAAGTTGGGACAAGATGCGAGTTGGTTGCCAGATAATGCAAGCGAGTTAGACAGGTTAAGAGGCAACTTGATAGTAACAGAAATGAAAAGAAGATGTTTTGACTAAAAAGACAATGACAATGACCATAATACAACTTCACCTTGATCTCAAAACCTAATACCATATTACATCTACACCAAAGAATATGTACAAGATTCGACACAACATCAACAGATTTATCTCTTCATTCGACTTGGTGTCTAAATGAAAAAAGTTAGATTGAATCTCAGTCTACTCACTTGGGTTATTTCTGCTTCATCAAAGACCTTGGAGGTCAAACCCACAAGTAAAGTACTCATCACTGATTCGTTTAATGTACACTAAATCTTTCAATCTCAGACCATTCTCTTCGTGTGATACCAAATGAATATCTAGACCAATGAGCCATAACACGATAAGAAAGTCTGTTGGGTTTTAGGTTCCTTGGATTTGATGAGACAAAGTAAATAGAAGAATGAAACATCAAGGGCTTAAAGAGAAAGAGAAGAAATCTACAAAAAGATGGAAGGACTTGCTTGCAAAAAAAGATTTACTTATTAGTCCTTCGTAGTATCTTGTAAATCCTAATCCTCTAGTATATAAAGAGGACATGTGGTGTAGGTTTTATATATAAGTCTTTCACAATGTAGATGTCTAATAGATGGTGTGTGTGTAACCTAGACGTGTTTCTATAAACTTCTAGGGTTAGTGTTTGTTTTGTTTATCCCTAAGATCCGAGATGGCTTAGATCCTCATTATGCTTAGGTAACACGTTATATTCTGATCAATATATAATTGGGGAGATAATGATGAAAACCTTGTGTCAATAACACAGTTATGTTTGTTTAATTCCGCTGCGTATAATGTTTATAATCATTGTTATTGTCAAACCCTAGAGGCTCAAAACGATTCAAGGAGTTTTATCAAACTCAACAAGTGGTATCAGAGCTTGTGATCTAGAAACTGTAACCAAGAAGAAGTCTGTTAATCTTTATTCAAGTAAGTTAAGATGTCTGACGAAACTCACATGGTAACTGCTTCAAAAGTGCCCATGCTCAAACATGGTGAGTATCAAATCTGGAGGATGCGAATGAGGCAATACATTCGTATGATTGATTATGCTCTCTGGGATGTTGTTGAAAAAGGAGACACTCTTCCTTTGAAGGGTGTGGATGGAAAGGAGGTTGCTATTATTAGTGAACCTGATAAAGCTAAAAGGAAAATGGAGATCAAAGCTCATGATTCTCTCTATGGGAATACCAAATGAGTTTGCCTTGACTTTGATCAATATGAATCGCTAAAGAATTATTGGATGCTCTTGAATTAAGGTTTCTTTGGTAATGAAGCTACAAAGAAGTCAAGGATGAATATGCTCAAGCATCAATTTGAAACCTTCACCGCTCTTAGTGGAGAAAAGATTGATGGAACATACAATAGACTTCAAAACTTATCACCAACTCAAGTCGGCGGTTACAAGTTCCTTCAAGAAGATATTAATTTGAAGTTCATTAGAGTTTATCATCCGATTGGGCTATTCATACAATTGTGTGGAGAAATAAGACGGACTTTGCTACAATGACTCTAGACAATCTCTTCAATAACTTGAAGGTTTATGAGTCCGAGAATAACTTTTCTCACTCATCTTCTTCTAATCAAAACGTTGCTTTTGTATCCACTAATCACAAAAGCCCACAAGATGTATCCACCGCCGCTATGGTATAACCACGGCTATTGCAAACAATACCACCGTTAGTGATAATGTCGTTGATGGTGCAATTTGTGCTTTTCGATTTAACTACTAGTGTTGATGTTTTGAATCAAGATCTAGATCAAATTGATCCCGATGATCTTGATGAAATTAACCTTCAATGGCAAATGGCAATGCCGACTCTCCAAGCAAGGAAGTTTCGAGGAGGACCGGAAGACATGTTAGGTATGATGGTCAAAGGAGAGTGGATTCGACAAAAGCAAGATGGAGTGCTTTAACCGCAAGAAGAAAGGTCATTTTGCTGGGAATGTCGAGCTCCTAAAAGAATTGAAAGCATTAAGAAGACAACAAAAGAGCTCGCCGCTTCTTCGCCTTTGGTTGCTCGGATGGGCTTGGTGATTATGATTGGGTGATCGATTGAAGAAGGTCCAAATGCGCTTTTCTTGCTAGTGAAGCTTCAAAAGAGCATAACTTTGCTCTCATGGCCTATGCTTCATCTTCTCGTTCGATTCGAGGTATCTAATGATTCTAAACATCTACTTGTTCTTTTAAATCATGTTCGATAACTTAGAATCTCAAAAAGCTATCAACGAGAGTATGAGAAAAGAAGTAGAGATTGACTCTAGATAACTTAGGATATAGAGTTGGTCTAGAAGGTGTGGAAGAGAAGCTAAAATTCAGATTAAATGTGCGTATGAGTATGTAGAAAAGATCAATATACTAGGTGGTGAAATTGATCTTAAAAATGAGAGATTAAAATGCTTAAGGATAAACTAGCAGAGGCGTAAAGTGTAAAACTAAAGGCCCTAGATGAAAAAGAAAACATGTTGTTAGGGTTGCTAAAACACAAGATGCTTCGATCTAGTAAAGAAGCCAATAGGTCAAAACTGCTCAAAGATGGTACCGGTCTAGGATACAATGATATGCCACCACCCCTTTGATGAAACATGCACCACCGCTAAAGAACTGTCATTTAGTAGTGAATTTGCTTTTAATAAACCTTGAAGAGATAAATAAGATGAAACACCTAAGATAAGTTCGATAAGTTATCCGATGCTCCCATAATAGAAGATTGGGAATCGATTCGAGGATGATAGAACCGAATCAACTAAGTCCGAAAAGATAGAAAGTTAAGGAAGTTGATTCTCAAAGAAGTCAACCTTGTACCTAGATTTGGAGCTAAAGTTACCAAGAAAGTTGTAGAGTACAGGAAATTCCTAGGAACAGATGAAACAATATAAACCTAGGGGTAATCAAAGAAGCTTAAATGGTCTAATTTCTAACAGATTAGGTGATGAGTTTCAATGTGTTAAAAAGGCTTGTTTTGTGTGTGGTAGTTTTGAACACTTACGAGGAATTGTAATAAACCGCACCACAAGTATGGAATCATTGGAGGAGGGTAAATCATCAAAACTTTTCAAGGAAAACAAACCTCATTCTAACAAAAACTTGATTCCAAGAGCGGTCTTGATGAGGAATGGGAATACAAAATCAATTGTCATCGCTACACCTAAATGGGTTCCAACCATCGCTAAGCAAAATGTAAACACGGCTAAGCGAGAATCAAACCATCATACAAAATATCACCACCGATTCAAAAGAAGTTTTAAAATTCCAAAGGTGATAAGCGATACATGATGGTTGGAAATTATTTTTATGTCATTAAGGCCTCAAGAAGTTGGCAATGGAAGCCTAAGACTAAGGTTTTACCACATGTCAACCGTGCATCAATGGATCTAAATAAATTTGAATATTTTGATGCAGTATGCACTCCAAGTCAAGATCGGCTTGGGTCCACAAGAGGAACTAACTTGTGTAATTTTATGTGCAGGGCAATCTTCAAACTGAGCTAAAAGATAAAGGAGTTTTTGATTGTGGTTGCTCTGGGCACATGACATGGGATGGAAGTAATCTAGAAGACTTTGAAGCTTTTGATGGAGGATATGTGGCTTTTGGCAATGATCCAAAGGGAGGAAAGATACTTGGCAGAGGAACAATCAGAACAGGGAATCTAGACTTTGAAAAAGTCTATTTGGTACAGGGACTTAAGTACAATTTATTCAAGAGTTTCTCAAATGTGTGATAAGAAAAAGCTGGGTATTTTTGGGAAACCCAATGTGTGTGTTGTCTCCCGAGTTTAAGATGCCCGATGAGAAGTTTATACAACTTAGGGTACCTAGGAAGGAAAATATATATTGTTTTTATCTTAAATATGTTCTTCCTAATAGGTCCTTATGTTTGTTTGCTAAAGCATCTGCTGATGAGTCAAAATTGTGGCATAGAAGGCTAGGTCATCTCAATTACAAAACAATCAATAAACCGGTAAAAGGAAACTTAGTGAGAGGGTTACCTTCAAAGGTTTTTGAGTGTAAGGAACTGTGTAGCCTGTCAAAAGGAAAACAACATAGAGCTTCTTGTAAGACCAAAATCAGAACACCGTAACACAACCACTTTGCTTATGCTTCATATGGACTTATTTGGACTTACCTTTGTTAGAAGCTTGAACCATAAGCAGTATTTCCTAGTTATCACTGATGATTATAGTAGATTTTCTTGGGTATTGGACTGAGATAAGTTCTAGAAGTTGACTATATTGACTTACCTGTTCAAAACCGCGGATAGGTCTTTTGTAAACACTTATGGCTATTTCTAACCACTGACAACCATAATCTTTGTCTCTGTGTTTCTTTTGTGCTTTTGACTTGTAGGTATGAAGGATTTGTATACATAGGAGCTGGCGTGTGAGCTGCTTGTGTTTGTTTAAAAAAAAAAAAAAAAAAAAAAAAAAAAAAAAAGTCATTATGGAACCTTCATATTTGTGTGTGCTCTTTCACTGCCTTACTTGCTCTATCTCTTGGATATTTGGAGGAGTAATCATCTGTATCCACTGATGGTTTGTTACAACTACGGATAGCTGTTATGGAACCGCGGATAGTATGATTCTGTGTTTTGGATACTACAGGGGTTGTTTCGAAACTTTGGCAAAAGTATATCTCTCCCCAAAATCACGGATGGATCAATTTATTTGATCTTCTAACCACTTCCAATTGGCGCTCAAATTTAACCCTAATCACTTTTGTTGATTTATTCACAAAACCCACTTCATATCCCTCATTAATCACGATGGCTGACACGTATTCCACTTCACATAACCTTGTTGCCATACTCATAAGGATGCTCGATCTGAAGGGTTTCATCAAATGATTGATTTCCTAGTTCACAGTCCCATTCACTATGCTTTAACAGTTGAACCTACCATTCTTAAAGCCTATATACATCAGTTCTGGAGGAATGCTAAACTTGAAAAGGTTGATGGATTGGAGGTGTTTAGTACTGTTGTGGATGAGAATGTTATTTCTGTTTCTGAGGAGATCATTAGAGAAGTTTTGAGGCTTGATGATGCTGATGGTGTTGATAATCTTCCAGATGTTGAGATTGTTGTTTGGTTTAGAGAGATTAGGATATACACACAGGTGAAAAGGTACAATTTTTAAGAGTTTGTTTTCACAACAATGGAAGTTTTTGATTCACACTTTGTTGATGTGTATGAGTAATAAGACCACAGTGTTTTAATGACTTTCCTTCCAAAATTGCTACCGCTATTATTTGTTTTCCGATGGAAGGAAATTTAACCGGTCTAGGATGATATATGAGGGTTAGTACGTAATATTAGGAAGAAGGGTAAATACTATTTGTATCCTAGGTTTGTTCAACTGCTTGGAACATCAAATAGTGGAACCTCGTTGAACATGCTAGAGAGTATGAAGTACATCATATGCTTCCTAGAGTTTTTGCACATATGAGGAATCACCACGAATGTTGTCATTAGAGATGTTCCTTTATTTCCTCACATGCTAACTTTGCCTACTGATTATGAGTTTAATGAAGGTCTTGCATCATGGACTAGGAGAACACAGACACTAAGCTTCCTCGTGCTAGTGTTAGTGGTATGGTTAATGAGGTCACACATGGAGTGGAGGTGACATGATTGGAAGGGCTTCCACCATCGATTTATGCTTTGATTCTCGTCGATAGTGGAAACATCAATAAGACCCAACCATTGGCAACTCCTAATGTGGAGAGTTCTTTTGAACTTTACATAGGTGGAGGTATCCCTAGCCAACCGGGTCGCTCACAGGTACATAGATGATCGTGCTCGATGCGGTGCTATGTCTTCTATATCCAAGGATTCACTCTCTGAGCGCTTAACACACCAAGTGATGAGGATAGATTGGAACCCCGACATTGAATTGACGGTTAATGACTTTGTACATGATGACTTTTCCAATGAACCACCTCTCGGACCAGCCACACAGTCGAAGGCTGGGAGGATATTCTTAAACGCTTAAATGAATTGACGGTTAAGTGTGCTAAAATGGAGGATAAAATTTCGTGTCTTCGTGGTTGACCGTGTTTCAAGGTAATGATATTTGGAGGTTGAAGCACGTGGTGTTCGCTTGAGAAAATAAAAGACCGAGTTGCTGCTTTTGAAAGCTATGAGAAGAAAGAAAGAAGGTGGACTCTCTCTCGCTCGAATGCGAAGGATGTATCCAAACAGGGAGGAGTGATGGCATGAATTGTGGGAGGCCGGGATGTATCTGGGTGTAACTATGGAAGAAGATGTTGATAGTGGAGATCAAGATTTTTGGTTTCGATAAAGATGGGAATGAGGTTGTTCTTGAAAAATTGAAGAATGTTGAAATAGTGCGTAACACAACAACCGATAGTATACCGAAACCATTGTTAGTACTCTTGTAACCACCGATGCGCTTTCGTACTTGGCTATTGTTCCTACTCATCGACACACCTATCGCTATCATAACCACTTCCACTATTGTCACAACTCTCTATATTACCACCTAAGCCTAAAGAAGTAGAGAAAGAAGTCGCAAGTACATTGATTAATCGAGCAAAACATCATCTATTCCTACACCTATCATTGCACCCGCTTATCAATTCACCATCGCTACTAAACCCGAGTTAAAGTTTGGTTATCGATGAACCTTTGAAGAAGAAAGTGGTTCAACTGATGTTGGGAAAGGTAAAGAGGTAGTAATCAAGTTTAAAAATAAAGCGTAACAAGAAGCTTATGATGAAGAGTATGGAAGAAATTTGTTAGCTAAAGACCAAGCGACTTTGGATAAAAGAAAGAAAGAAGAAGAGGAAGCTAGTGAGAGATGGTTAGCTATATGGTATGAATCACAAAACTATCTTCAAGCTTCTTTACAAATACTTGATGAGTTTATCACAAGAATGGAAACCGTTGGATGATGAGGAGAAAGCTAGACGATGAATGGATGGGCAATGAATGTGAGCAAAACAAAGAAACAAAGTTATAAGAAAGAAACCTCCTACTATGGCTCGATGAGGAATGTATTGATGAAGATTATCAAGAATTGAGCATATATGTTTCGATAATCTTAGTAGGTGTTCATTTGAAAGAATTTTTGAGATTTATGAGAAATGTATGAGAATTAATGATGATTTCTGTCCAATGAATTCTAAAAAGGAAGAAGAGTGGATTAAAAAGGATGATGAATGGATTCAAAGTAAAAGAAAGAGAAAATCTGAGGTTCATGAGACATCTGATTCTAAAAGATTGAAAGTTGTTGAAGATGTAAATCAAATCATTTCTTATGAGTTTAAGCTTTTAGTTGGAAGTGAAGGAGTCTGGAAAATCCAAAGACTCAACAATGAAGTTTCTGAGTATAATAAATTTTCACAAATGCTTCAGTATTTTAATAGAGATGATTTGATGAATCTTTGGATACTTTACAAGAATAAATTTGGTGAAGTACATCCAAATGATTATCATGAGAGGCTGGTTTATCATAAGTTGAAGATTTTATTTGAACCTACTCATGATGAACCTGAATGGCAAGGACTCTACAATGGTCAAGTTACTAGATGGTTTTTATATCAAACTTGTGGAGTTCATGTTTTAACTATTTCTGGAAAGGTTATTCATATGCTTGTAGAAGGTGATTATCCTCAACCGAATAAGCATCCGTGAATAATTGCTCGATGTTGAAGCCCTGTTGTATCAAGATGTTAGTATCTTATGATGGTCAAGCTTATGATTTGTTGTCAAGTATGAGAAGATACTTAAAGCTAGTAAGTGTTTGGCTACATCTTCCAATTCGGATGTTTTGAGTTTAAAGAAAACTTGAAGAATTACATTGGAATTTATCAAGTTTAGGGAGGATTGTTGGGTTTTAGGTTCCTTGCATCAAGAATTACTTTAAGTAATCGGAACCACGGACGTGTTTGATATAACCACGACGTAAGAGTGTAACCACGGATGAAGACAACCATGGCTAGTAGTATTGTGTAACCACCGATAATATATAGTAAGCACTGCTAGTCTTGTATAGTCGGTTAGTTTATTGTATTAGACAAATATGGAAAAGATATTTATCTTGTAGGTTACGTATTGTATATTGTATAGGACTCCTTAGCTTATAAAAGGAGGTCCTAGGTTAGGTTAGATATACGTATGTTTTATATCTAAGGTCGATACACTTCAAGGTTGCAAAACCCTAATACTGTAAGAGTATTCGTATTAATAAATAATATTGAGGTGTTGAATGTTTACTGTTCTTCTTCTTAAGATTAAGTATTAAATTCCGTGTAATACTTGATAAGCTTTTGTTACGAGTCAGTTTCTATATTAGATCATTTGCTCAACTGGGATCAACAAAGTCTCTTCATCGATCTGAGATATGTCTTACATCTATCATCTATTCGAACCCAAGGAATAGAGTTATAACAATTTTCGTTATACTCTTTTTCCTCTTGTTTCGATTATGTTAACAAAGTAATATACTATATCATTTACTCATATGTCATTTGATCTCAGTTTCTCATCCGTGGTTTTCTAATCGAAACAGTCAAGACTATCTAAAGTCTATTCCACGAAAGTTGTGAAACCATCATCGATCTATAATTGTTCAAATATCTGAATCTAATTGAAATAATTCAAAACCATTTAGGGTTTCAAACCTCTTTCATGATTCGTGTATAATATCAAAGACATGTCTATGGCTTAAAGGAGTCTAATCCTTTAAATATCCAAAACAATTGAAAGAAATGACAATAACCATTTTGTTATCATCCTACTCTCTATTCGGTTTATGCAAAATCAAAACAAATTCAAAACCTACCTTAAGTTTTGAGTGGGTCTTCATAACCGATTACAAACCCTCTTACCATCCCTGTGGCCTATTTGTCATCTCAAGCCATCTCTGTGGCGAGATTGATATGTTCCTCTTGTATGCGATTTGATGATGGATACTTTTGGGTGATGCGTATGGAGGCACACGTTTAGGTTATCAGGGTATGTAGTAATGATTCTGTGATGTTTCAGTGATAAGGGGAGGCGTTCATGTTTTTTTGTGGGGAGTAATTTTTGGGTGTGAAGCATTTTTTTAAGATGGGGGCTGAGTATGAGTAATTAGGGTTTGTGTTGAGAGGATGGGGGCGCTTAATAATAGTGTCTTAGGGTTTGTGTGTGCTGGTATGTGAGCTTTTTTATACCCATAGGATTAGGGTAACTATATTATACCAGTGGTGCATAAAATGACTAATGGATCATAGCCTTATGGGCTTTTGCTTCCCATGTTGTGCTTGATCTGGTATGGTGAAGTGTCTAATGGATTTGGGCTTTTCACAGTTATTAGCTGGGCCGTGTAATCAATGATTGTAACATGCTCCGTATAATATCTTTTGTGATGATTTATTTGGTTTATTGTTGTTAGTGTTTGTATGAGGGATGATGATTTGGTGTAAATGATGTGTAAGATATGGGCCGTGAGTTTATGATCGGATGGGCCTCTCAATGAGATTGGGTATGATGATGAGATTTGATGGGTTGTGCGGATTGATACTTTGGTATATACATTTTCATGGATAATATTTCGTCGCGGCTTGAAATTACTTATTTAAACAAAGTTGACTGCGGGGTTGTTTGGACGATGTTTCTTATTTGGATTTGAAGTGAGGTTTTTTGGGTGCGTTTACTTATTTCGTCTTCGTTCTTTCCACCCTTCCGAGAAGATGACTTGTTTGGGCATTTATTGGATGTGATAAAGATTTGGCTATTTAATTACGGTTGTGATTCTTTCTCGCTCAACCCACAACGTAACTATCACTTCGGTGTCTCACTCAGTTGAGAATGTCAAGAGGTTTTGTACATTGGGTACACCATTTCTTGTTCACGAGGATTAGTACAAGTTTAAGTAACAAATCTGGGGAATTCTACTTCATGATCAAGTTTGGCATATCGGGTTTATTTCACCATGTTGTCACAGCAATAGCCAACAGAATGCGTGAATGATGTATTTTTCGAAAGTGATGATTGGATGGTTGATGATGTTGCTGATGTTGGATAATGAACCGCTGCATGTTCCCCTAAAGTAGATATTCACCGAAACCAAGGTTGTCATAACTTATTCAAGCTGACATTGTTTACGGTTTTGTATTGATTTTGTAAAATCCAGCGAAAGAACCTATTTCTCGGTTTAAATAAGAGACTTGTAAAATCCCGTGACAATGGAAACATCCTGGAAATAGTAAAGTGCATTTCCGGATTTATCTTACGGTTTATTCTTGGTTTTGTAAAATCCCGCGAAAGCAACTATTTCTTGGTTTAAACCATAGAGTTGTAAAATCCCGTAATGATGGAACCATCCTGGAGGAAGGAAAGCGTATTTCGGGATCTTCTGATGTTGGTGCTACGGTTTATGCCTCGAAGAAGGGATAAAAGAGTGTACTTCATTAATTGGATGTGTGTTTGGATATTCGTCATGGCAGTTTGGTTATCACAAGGTTTTACGGGGTTATGTGCTTTTAACCATGGTCGGGATGATACCATTATCAGAGTTCACTTAAAACATCAAGGGAGGCTAGATTTGAGCTTTTAACAAGATGTGACAACGGCGTTAATTCAGTATTGTTTATTTGAGATTGAAGTGAAATATCACGGGCGAGTGTACTTAGTATCTGAAGGTATCGGGGATGGTTGGATGAAGATCCTTCATGATCCTTGTTCGAGCTTATTATTAAAAATGAAGACTTGGAAATCTAGTTATTATTGGGTGTCTTTTACCTTTTCTTTTACCATTTGGGGGAATTGGGCTCATACCACCACAAAATAACTATCACTTTAAGGAGTTACGTTGTAGTGCTCAGTGTCACATTCAATTGTGGATTTTCAAGAGGTAATGTACATCTTATACTTGATGGTTGGTTGGTTGAAGAGTATAGAGTACATAGAGAGTACTTAGAGATGCTAATGGAAATCGGCACCGCTCTTTGTTACATATGTGCAAGTTTAAGTCACGAGTTCGGGTAGTTTACTTGAGGTCAAATTCATCATATTGGGTTTTCTCCATCACCGTCATGACAAAGAGCCCATCGAATGATAATGGGGTTGATTATAAGTTTGCCAAAAGTAGATGAAAAGAGAGATTATGACGCTTGAATACTTGGTTCAAACCTCGCTCTCTAAAGAAAAGAAAAGTGTACGTTTCAATGCTTTATCTTCAAAAGAAGAGAAATCTTCTTATGACGTATGAACACAACAGCTCATGCCTCGTACTCTAAAGAAAAGAAATGTGTGCGTGTCGATTAAGCTTTATCTTCTCAAGAAGAGAAATCTTCTATTATGACCATTCTCATCAACATGCTTCATACTTTTTCCATGCGCTTAAGTCATCAAGTGAACCGGGCTACCACTGATTGTTTTCTCATTCCACTTGCTCGATTATAATGAAGATGGCGACATCATGTGCTTATTTTGTGGGAGAGAAGTGTGAATAGAACATTCGGATGATTTTCACTTATTTTAGTCAAGAATGGCATCTCCGTATGCAATTCTTGAGGGGGAGAAGAAGTGTGAATTTTTTGGCATTGCTGATTGATATTTGAAAATTTAAATGGTCATACGGCTCTAAACTCATGTAAGAACTGAGCTTCTTAGTATCGGGTCATTTTCACATGGATTTTTTCTCTTCTAAGAGCCGTTGGTTGACATCTTCACTCGGATTGATGAGTTTATCGACAAAGTGCTTCCGGTTAATGCTTCACGATACATCAACATGATGATTCCGAACAATCTCTGTTTTGTTTGATGTGATTGGTAGTTTGGCTTTACCATCTTGTGTGTTCGTTCGGCCTTATTGTCGATTTCCTTGATGAACATCTTTCCGTTCTTGTGTGATTGGGAGAGATTTTAGTTAAGGGATTTGCAAGATGTAAGTTAATTGGGATGCTATTTGGTGGGATGCTTTTGGTGTGAGTTGAAGATGTTAACTATCTATTCTAACCGACCAATCTTGAAGAGGGTCGAGTCTACATCATTTTCTACATTTTATGCTACATGTTAGAAGACTAAAGACGAGTTGCATTTAACGATCTAAAGACTTCTTCTTAATGGGCATCTATCAAACAAATTGTCGGTTTAGGGAGAGCACTAATTGGGAGAGAGTTATAAGTCGATTCAATCCCCAATTAGACTTGCTCATATTCTTTAGCGATGACTCCTCGAGACGTTGTTATTGACTATTTCACGATTGGACATTTGACACAAGTTGATTACTTGAGTTAATCATTTATCACTTATTTGAGATTGAAGTTGACTTTCACAAAGGCGTGTTCTTATTTGATAACTTGCTCGGGCTTAAGAATTTGAGTTGAAGACTTGGTTTATCTAGTTACCAAAGAATGATCAAGGTGGATGGTTGAAGACCGTTAACTATCACTATTAGGAGTTACTTTGTTTTACTCTGTCACACGATATGACGGTGTGGATAATCGCAAGAGGTGTTAATCTCTCATACCTTGTTTGGGTAGTGAGTACTTAGAGATTTGCTTGAAGCATAAATTCTCTACACCGCTCTTCAATCATTAGGTGCAAGCTTAAGATACAAATGTGCGGATGTTGACTTGGTTTCAAGTATGTTATATCGGTGTTCTTCTTCAAAGGGTCACTCAAATTGTCTACATAAGGGTTGATAAAATAGTCGAGAGAGTCTTCAAGAAGTTGATTCTCACAAGAGTTCAAGTGTTCTTCTCATAAAGATTTCAAGTATTTGGGCTTATATTTGTTCTTGATTCAAGTATCAAAACCGAGAAGGGCAAGGAGACACACATCTTAACACAAAGCGAGTAAACTTGATGAACTTAATACTTCTAAATAATCAAGATATCCCGGAAGACAAATGTTATTACCGCAATGAAACTCAAGGTTTGAATCATGGCGAGTAAACTTGATGAGCTTAATACTTCTAAGTGATTGAAGATATCCCGGAAAACAAATGTCATGATCGCAGAGAAACTCAAGGTTTTACTCATCAAGGCTTTTAGTGTTAGTATTCCAACGACGTGGGAAGTGATGTAAAGAAAGTTTCAAGATAAAAGAGGTACACAAGTGCGATATATTCGGGGAGATAAATGTGTAACATGAGGAGGTGTTATCGCTATTCTTTCGTGGGAATGTGTGTACTTCGGATTCTTGAGCTTCATACACGATCATCAGGGCAGAAAAATGTGAACATGGGAAGGTGTTTTCATTCCCTTCATGATGTGTATTCGAGAGAGCTTTTGGGTATTGGTGTACTTCGGGTTCTTGAACTTCATACACGATCATCAGGGAAGAAAAATGTGAGCATGGGGAGGTGTTTTCAATCCCCTCATGATGTATATTTGGGAGAGTTCATGAGCATTATACAAAGAGACTGTCTACATCAATTCAACTACTTGGGGGAAGTGTTCTCTTGACACCTTTTGGAATGGATTGCGTCAGACTTCAGTGGAAAAGGAATTTGAGAAGAGTTATTTATGTGTGGGATGATACGTTGTTGTTCTTGTTGATGATATAACCTCGAACGAAGAATCACGGGATTATTCTTGAAAGGAGCAATGGATTTATGATAATGGTGTGCTTCTCTGTGCACTGGCTAAGGCAAGCTTGAAATACGACTTCAAATCTGCTTAGCTAAAGGATTTTCGGTTTGGGGAAGTCGCAAAGTCTCACTTTCAGTTGGTTCAATTTCTTTCTTGGATTCAAGAGCCACGAAGCTTTGGTGGTGAATGTTTAAGGGATGATGACTTCTATCTCCTACAACGGGGCAGCTCGATATCCTTATCTTGGTACTCGTATCATCATCTTCTTTAAACTATATCATCTACTCTATCTGTGTATATATTTATTCAAAAAGCAAAATACAAAAATATAAAACCAACAAAAACAAAATAGAAAATTATAAAACCTTCAAAAACCCATAAAAATCAGAAAATTTAAAAATACCAAAAATATGTTTTCCAAGACATGTCTTCTGGTATCGATAACATCTACGGTCTTAGAAATGTCATTCAATAATGGCACGGGACTTTAGATGAAGTTCGAGCGAAAGGTGTAAATATTTCTTTCTAAACATGTCACAAATTAATGGCTTACGATTATTTCAGATCAGAACCCGGCTTCAAATAATGGCTTGCGCTACTTGATCGTGACCGTGTTAAACTATGGCTTGCTATTATTTCGTATAGCAACCCCTTTTTAAAGAAGGAAAGTGCTACGCTTAAACCAATTTTCAAATATTGTCGTGCACTTTTCCTAAAAACAAAATGAGGAAAGTATTTCAAGGATCATTGCTCCTACACAAATGTTTTTCCGCCTAAAATTCTTCGGAAAAATATTTGGTGTTTTCAAAATGGTGGTAAATGAGATGCTTTAAAACAATCGATTCGTAGTTTTTGTAAATTGAAAACTCAATCAATGACTTCAGTAGCTTTTAAACTTTTCATAAAATGAGTCATGGATTGAGGGGTTATGTTTTCAAATCTACATCATCTAACGGGCTTTCTTAATTATCCTAATATGCTTAATTAAAAATGATGTTAACCTATGTTGAAGGACTAGGTGCCTAGGATATGATTGCTAGGATTAGATGATTAGAGTTTGATGAACACATTATTCCCATACATTTATATGATTTGATTGATATGTTGCATTGACTTTTATTAGTCGATTGTTGTTTGGGTGATGTCGACCACCATATATTTGTATGTGTGTTCACTAACGTATGCAGGTATATTGGTATAAAAGAATGTTCCTAATCCAGATCCCACAATTGAAGATGATTGGATGCCGAAAGGAAAGGGTAACTATGTATTGGGTCGACAAATAAAGAAACGGAGCTTAATTTGACTTCAATGGAGAGTTGGCATAAATTCAACGTAAGAGGTCTCACTGCATCAGCAGATGATTTTCTTCTAAGCGATTGAAGAAAACGGAGCTTAATTGGACCTCATTTGGCATTATAAAATGCAACGTAAAAAGAAGTCCCACTGCATCTGCAGACGGTTTTTCTTCCAAACCCTACAGCAACAACAACGGAAGCTTCTCAACCACCTAACGTATCTTTGTGCAGGATATCATTTTTAAACAATTTTGAAAATATTGTTTTTGAAAATGGAAAAATATTGTTTTGAAAATAAATTGGACTAAAGTTTGTAAATCACCGGACTTCATTTTATCAAAACATAAGTCACTCAATCATTGACTTATGTTATGGATTGAGGGGGAGAGTGATTTAAAATAAAATATTTTCAAACGATATTTCTTCACAAAAGTTCCGCTTTGTACAATATAAGTGGTGATCTAAAGATTTAATGTTATGTCATGGTATGATTTTTTTTCTTTAGAATCAAGGTCTTTCAAAATGAAATTTTTCTGTTCTTGTTTGATTGTGAAATTGTTTTATTTTACTAAAAGATCTCTTAAAAACTATCATACCTGACACTAACAATCTTTAATGTCTTAAATTGGTCCTTATCCGTCATTTTTTTAAAAAAATAAAATCTTGCCACGCCTTTCCCAAACTCTTTTAAATGATTTAAATCAATTGGGATCACAAATCTCAAAAGGTTTGAAATTTTGATCGGGTGAGAGATCGTGATTTAAATCTCATATCTGCTTTTAATGGAATTGGTTTTAGTCCTTTATAGGCACTCCACGCCCATGTGCCAAACGATTTCAAATATACAATGCACATGTTGAGGAGGAGCATTTATCCAAAAACAAGATGAGTATTTAAGCCTGGCCACATTTTCTCCTATGTTTTCCAAACCTTATTAAATCACTTGGGATCCAAAATCTCAAAGGGTTTGATATTTTTGATCGGGGGAGAATTTGTGATTTAATAATGAAATTTGATAAAAGGTGATCGTTTTGATTCAATTATGCAGGCTGCTTTCTCATATGTGCAACGCTTTCGAATCTTGAAGCACATATTGAGGGGGAGCATTTTAAAGGAAAATAAACTATCGAGGTACAAAAGCTTTTATGTTTTAACATTAAGTACCTTGATTGAGTTTTAAATGGTTTCTTAATGGCTTGTGTGATCGTTAATGTGCTTCAAAAGAACTCTTGCCTCTATGTGATAAAATGATTTCAAATATCTTAAGCACATATTGAGGGGGAGAATTTACCAAAAGAAATTCAAATGGCTTTTTCTACGGAAATTGTGATCAAGAAATTATTTCAAAGAAATTATTTCAAAGAACTCTTGCCTCCACGTGCTAAACATTTTCAAGATCATATGCACATGATGAGGGGGAGCATTTTCTAAATGATTAAAACTATTAAGGTACAAAATGCTTTGATCTCGTATCACAAGTACCTTGATTGTTTTTCCAAATGATTTTTCAATTGGTTTCAAGGAAGAATGAACAATACCAAAAGACCGACCAATTTACTTTATGCATGGAGTTATAAGGATGTTTACGTTAGGTATTCGTTCCCACGATCCAGCCAGAACCGAAGGGATCTACCCATGGACAATCCACTAGATAGTTTAGAGTCCTTAGGTATGATGAAAAAAAAGGAGAAAAATGAGAATATGGGAAAAGTGCGGACTGAGACAGAGCTAGTACTGGAATAACCCAACAAGGTTCTAGTTATGAAGTCTCGGTAAGCACTGAAGGGGTTGAAGAATTAAAAAGAAATGAATATGAAAAGGGTGAAAAGAAATAGGCCTCCAATAATTCAACCTTAGGGCAGAAACCGGGTTCAATACATATGCTATTGGTGTTTACTAATGTAACACCGGTATTGAAGACAAGACATCATGGACCCAATGATGCACGCACTAAACTTCCCAAGCTACTCAAGTTCCTCTTAAAGGGCTTGTTTCATTCTCACGGGAACCGATATAATCTATCGACTTTCTCTTAGATTGTTGATATTGAAGAAGAGACCTCTCCCAGTCTCCCAAGACAGAACCAAATATGCACAATTGAGTCTAGAGCCGAGATCATCCACAATATCTTGTTAGGACACTATATTAATGAAGACTTGTTGTTTCACACAATGTGGAAAGTAAGATTATATATTAAGAGTCCTACGCATTATCCTTGTGGTATTGCCAGAACATCCGAGTGATATGAAAATATTCACGATGAAGATGGAAAGCCTTCTAGAGCCAACATCAAACAAGCTCTTGGTAGGTGGCATGTGAGATCTTTTCTAAAGATCAAACTTGTGACAACTGGATAGAAACGATGGGGCGATTCACTCGTGAATCAACCTTGGTCCAGGAAATGAATTGACGAATACTTTTGGAAAAACCGTTCGATGTGCAAATCTTCTTTTCTCTAGCACGTCGAATGTGTATTCATTTCAAATTCAAAAAGTATCTCTGATTGAAAAATACTTTTAGAAAAACCGTTCGATGTGCGAATCTCTTCTTTTAAGCTAGCACGTCGAATGTGTACTCATTCTCTAATACAAAAGTATTTTGATTGAAAATTGATCTTTCTCATAAAACCTTCGTTGTATTACAAAACTCTTTCTTCAAGCAATACCGATTGTTTTTTTTAAATCATTTTCATCAATCGGTGAATCTCAATTTGTCGGTTCACTCACTCCGTGTTGTCTTCTTTGAGACATTCCGGTTTGAGAACAACTAGAACAACCGCGAAACCCCGTCAAGGAGATTCTTAGGAATCCTACCGATCACAGCAAGATTTGTCTCGATCAACGGGGCACCGTGGGCGTGTACCTCAATTCAACGAAGTGATCAAAGACACTTTCGTGCGCTTTATTGCTAACTTTCGTGTGCGGTACACCACGAGGATTGCGGTGATCGTAATTGAGGAGTCAATCCAAAGCAGATGTTCACATAACACGGTTCGATATTTTTATACTATGCTTCGCTACGCCGCAAATATCATGAACCGAAGGCTTCCGCCACTCGATGGAAAGATGTCATGATTCAAAAGTGTGAGCATGACGGTCCAAAAGTCACAACTTCACATGATGGCAACACAATAAAGGGTGATCCGAGATTTATCGTGGTCGATGATCTCAATGAAAGCTCAAGATCATCAAAGATGTGGATCGATTAAAGGCCTCCACTAAAAGTACAAATGAATGCGGACTTTGAAGTTGCACAACTTAAGCACAAAGATTGCGAAAGTGAAGAATTAAAGTCTACGAGATCAAGACGAAGATAAAATAGAATGCTAGGATTCAAAATGTAAAACATGGGGTGACCTCCTTGGGGAGATTGTTAGAATTAGAAAATTCCATAGTGAAGTGTCGGTCACCCCAAGTATTATCTAGCATAAGTTAGCTCGTAGACATATCATTAGTTACGTTATTTGTTAGTTTATTAGTTAGTTATTAGCGTAGTTTAGTTTAGTGCAACACCGTGGAGGAAGGACGGGTCTTTACCCACTGTATACCTGATCCACAGGCCGATAGGAGGTCGTGTATTGTGTAACTATAAATACCCCTTCCATCCATGGAAGGGGTGTGGCTTCTTTTAATAAACCTTTCATTTCATATAGCAACTCTCTTTCAAGGAACCTCCTCTCAACTCTCTTCATCTCTCTAAAATGGCTTTCTTGTTTAATCACAATCCTAGACCACCCGAATCATCTAACAACATAAATATTGGATCCTAACAAATGACCTGGAATTTCTTCAGCACAGTAGCGATATAAGCAAGAAATACGCTACCTCACTCACCTTCCCTTTCCTGGCAGCAATCTTCTCCAACAATGTGGCCATCGAGGAAGAAGCCACACATATGTTCGTTGATAATGTGGTTAAGTATGACCTCGATGCACTATATGGAATTCATCACTGGCCTGAACAAAGAAGAATTTACTACAGAAGCTGTCAGGTACTCAAATCGAAAAAGAAGTGCACAGTGGCCAATGGATCATTGCCATAATGAATGTTAGCCTATCTACCAAATGGGACTACTCATTCCTGAAGAAAATCGTAGTCAAACGCCAAGATGAATAGGAATATGACCTTTCTGAAGCGGATTTTCCGAGATTGTCACTCGATGACATTGAAGATATGTATCTTGCCAAGGTACAAGGACGAATGTAACACTTCTCCATGAACATCAGCTCCAGTACATCAAGTCATTGCTAATATTCATCAGAAGTATCGCTATCCAGGAACGTGTTGAAGACCTTCAACTTGCAGTGGAATCATACCAAAAACGTGTTAATCTCACCAAACCATAGCTAGACCTTCCTGATATAAACCACCTGGCTCAGTACACCATTCTCATGAAACCAAAGTTTGGCGTAGTTTACCGCAGTGAACTTCACTGTAATTGCTTTATGATGTGCAAGGAGCTTTACAAGTTTTTTGATCATACTTTGAAGAAGGTTCGGGATGGGATGGCTTATAGGTTAAAGGAGATTCATGAAGGCATAGGGTCGAAGAAGAGATGGAATTCAAGGCAAAAGAGGGATGCGAAGAAGATCATTACACAGATTGATGAAAGGTTGTTTCGTCGGGAATAGATAAGGACATTGGAGAGTTTCGGGGGTGGACGTCAGAGCATATCTCTAACAGGCTACCAACGTCCAGAAAGAACTCCTGGTGTTATTGACGGACTTCCTGGTACTCCTTGATTTGTTTCTTTCATTAAATACTTGGATGTGTGATATATAATTGACAATGGCTTGTGCATACATAACAGTGTACAACCCGTACTTGTAATGAAAGGACCCTATGGTACGCTTCAGTGCCACAATCCTATAAAAGGAGCGAAAGCTTCTTACTTTTGAGTAAAACTTATCAAAATTTTCAAAGTTTTGCTCAAAAGAACAAGTACTTCCCCTTATGATTTTCAAAACCTCAAAAGTTAATATCACTTGTTGAGGGGGAGTACTTGCTTAAAACTTTGTTCACAAATTGTTCTTCGTGGAAATCTTCCCACAAAACTTAGAATGGTCATATTTGATATCAAAATTTTGTCAAAAATAACATTTATATGCCATTTTTGAGGGGGAGAAAAATTGTGTGATACAAAACTGTTGTGGATTGCAATTGAATCTGTGTACTAAAGACTTAACCAATGAATTGACGAGCTCTTAAATGTTAGTAACTCGAAAAGACTTGTCCAGGACGGGTAATAATTTCAAGCTACTTCGCTAGTGATGTAAACGTGTCTCGCAAAGGACTTGTCCTAGTAGAATGTACCATTCGAGAAACTCTTGGTAGACATGAACCTTGACGGGTCAAACCTCCTCACCAAGGAGTGTTTACAACTTCAAGCCGACATAATCGATGATGTAACCGTGTCTCATGGGAATTGTCTATCTTGAGTTGATCAATTCAAAAATCGTGCTCTTCCTCACCATGCGATTTACGTCAAAATACTTAAGCACGTGTGGAGGGGAGTATTTATGCAAAATACAAAACTCTCACAAAGTGGTACAAAATGCTTTTACTCATAACCACTTTGAGAGATTTTCATGAAAGTGGTTTTATGGCAACATAGGCTAGTCATGGAGTTATAAGGTGACTAAGGTTAGAATAATCATCCTATGATCCGCTAGAGTTTGAGGGATCTACCCAAGGACACCACCAATAGTTAGAATTTAGAAGTCCTTAGGTATGATTATAAAAGGAGAAAATGATAATCGGATAAAGAAGGAGTTGAAGAATTAAAAGAAAAGTAAAGAAAAGGGTGAAAAGAAATAGCCCTCCGCATTATTCAACTTAGGGCGTACATCGGGTTCAACTCATATGCTACTTGGTTGTTACTTGATGACACCGGTATTGAAGATTAAAGTCATCATGGACCCAAGGACGCATGCACTAAACCTTCTTAAACCACTCAAGTTTCTCTCAATGAAGCTTTTCATTCTCACAGGAACCCTACGAAATTATCGGCTTTCTCTTAGAGATGGTCGGTATTGAAGAAGGAGACCTTCTCCTAGTCTCACCAGAAAACCAAAGTGCACTATTGAGTCTAGAGCCACGAGATTCATTAAAAGATCTCTTAGGTACACTTGACATTTCATCACTTGTCGCTCAACAATAAGGACGCAAGTGATACATTCTAGAGTCCTTCATGATCTTAGCAACTGTCGATAATATTTATGAGGGGTTCACAACCGTGATCCTCGGTGATTGAATGGAAACTCCCGCCGTGGTCAATATCAAACAGCCCGACAACAGTCACTTCGTAAATCCTTGTGGGTTATGCTTAGTGTTGTCTCAAATGGTCTACAACATGGGTGATGCTTCTGTGTACCTCGACTCACCGAACCGTAGATGTACTTCAAGATATCGTGTTAGCCTTCTTGAGGGCATCCGGTTTCGTGAACGACCTTTGCTAGAATTAGATATGTGTTTTCATATTATGTTGTTGACACTCTCAAGTTCGAACTTGTAAGTGCCGGAAATCTCGCTAAGGAGATTCCTTTCAAGAATCGAGTCCTGAATATGTGGGTCATTACTTGAACTTTTTCAATGTAATGCCAACTGTCCCTTACGGGATTTGAATGGCTGATTCGCCCGACCAAGGTGAATGAAATCAAGACATTAATCAGTAGAACAATTGTAGTAATCAATTCTTTATGAAAAGATTACAATGATCAATTGGTGTTCGTGATTGTACCGGAGGTGCTGCTGTTGATGGATGCTCGCGGGAGGAAGAGATCGTGCTGATTCTCCACATGCTCATACCAACAACATCACTAAAGAAGTTCTCTCATAATCAAAGGCAACACAAAGTCTTAATGATTCTTCATCCAATCAAAGAATCTACAAAGTTATAAAGACTAGAGAACTACTTCACATATGGAATTCATTGTCAAATGAGTGTGTGAGCATGTTGGAGAAAGACTTGGAGACACTGGAGCAACGAAGCGGACCTGATGCAGATAATCACAACATACTATCACAACCACCACAAAGAACAAAGAACAAAGATTAATGAAGACGTCAAAGCTGAAAACTTCAAAGAAAACAAGATCCTCACACAGGGGAGATTGTTGGAATCAAGGCACTTCTTCTCACAAGAAAGAAGAATGTCAGAAGACGTCAAAGCAACTATACATCACCACCTACAACGTTTTCACTCAAATCATTAATTACCAACACTGTTGAAAACTCTCAGACCTTGACAGATCTTTAGCACTCGTGGATCGTTAGTGTTGCCTATGTAATCATAAGCAAACTAATAGATAGTCTCTAAAACTCGTATTCTATAGCGGAAAGTAAATACAAGTTGTTATAACTAAGAACACTTAGATCCTCTATGGATCTTTTTATTCACTGAAACTCTATGTTTCGAATTGTTGTTTATTACAAACTATGAGATTCCTTTTAAAGACAAGGAACCCTAATCTATTACTACCCAATCGACTAAACATGCAAGCATGCATTTAATGACTATTACATTAAACAAATATTGAGCAGTACAAAAATACCCATGCTAACCTCGAGCCGTTCAATGATAATGATGGGTTAGCATTTAAATAATACAGCGCATGCTGATCCTAGTCAGCTCTCTAAAACTCGTATTCTATAGCGGAAAGTAAATACAAGTTGTTATAACTAAGAACACTTAGATCCTCTATGGATTTTGTTATTCACTGAAACTCTATGTTTCGAATTGTTGTTTATTACAAACTATGAGGTTCCTTTTAAAGACAAGGAACCCTAATCTATTACTACCCAATCTACTAAACATGCAAGCATGCATTTAATGACTATTACATTAAACAAATATTGAGCAGTACAAAAATACCCATGCTAACCTCGGGTCGTTCAATGATAATGATGGGTTAGCATTTAAATAATACAACAGATGTCGATCCTAGTCGCTTCCACCCTTCAAAGAAGAATACGATCGCTTTTGCACTTCAAAGAAAATGACTTCTTCAACAGATTCGCTTCTACTTCAGCAGAATCCTTCTAAAAGAATGACAAGCAGAAATCCTACTTCACATAATTCCCAACAATCCTCCCTAAACCGGAATTTGACTTGGTTAAGTTCTAGTTTCCTACCTTGATAGATCTTAGAGACTTCGTTATTAGAGGATTGTTCTCAAACATCGAGTAAAGAACCACTAATTAACTCATCTCTATGATGAGTAAACTTTGAAGCGCTGTGTCTTTGCAAAGAACACATGACATATTGTACATCAAAACTTATTAGTTGCATACTATTCTCATCACTTCCTGTGTGTGAACTCCTGTGAGAGGTGAATCATTGAAAATAATGGATTTGATGTCTTTTACCAATAGCCATTACTACCGGAGTAGCCAAATGTTTAAGTTCGAAAACTATGGTATATCGATAACCATCTAATTTATAGGCAAACCGTAAACCATATAAACGGATTTTTGTGTCTTTACCGTAGTCGCTTGCTCAGACTAGTCAATTCTTAGAATTGGTGAATTGATAACCAAATATGGATGCAGCTTGCCTTTACCACAAGCCATATACTGAGGGCTAGCCAATTCTTGGATTCCAACAAGGAATAGATCATGGTGAATTGATGACCATACAACTCTCAAGAATTAAGCATGGGTGGTTGCAGCACCCTATGATTTTGAGCAAATCATTACAACTATCAATGATTTGATGTGTCTTTACCAAAGTCTACACTTTGGACTAGCTAACTCTTTGATACACACAAGGTATATCCGTGAGTTAAAACCATCAAAAAGTGCAACAAAATGCAAATGAAAGTTATTTTTTTTTTTTTTTTTTTTTTTTTTTTTAACTAATAAACTAACAAACAAACAAACAAATCCTCCCCGAGGCATATGCCTCCCCAGGCCTTATGCCTCCCTTAAACTTTGCGCTAAGGTTACATTCCAATATTGACCACAAGGTGTTGAAACCTTGGTCCATCGAAAGCTTTAGTTAACGGATCCGCCACATTATCATCTCGTATGAATTTTAGCCACATTTATCAAATGTTTTCATATGCATCTCTTATAAAGTGGTGTCCGATTTCAATATGTTTGGTTCTACTATGAAAACCTGGATTTTGACAATACATATGGTACTGATTATCAATAAAAGAGTTGTGTTCATGAAGTTATACGCATAGTCCAAAGAATTGGTTTTGAATCCAAAGCACTGTCTACGTTAGCTTGCGCAGAAAGAACATACCGCTCAGCTTGTTGAGGTAGCCACAATCGCTTGTTTCTTGACCGCCAAGAAATCAATCTTTTCCAAGGAATTGACACCTCCAACAGGGATCTCCTATCCAGATTTGCACCAAAGATAATCACTCGCCACTATATGCTTCCAACTTAAAAGGAGACTATTTTGGGTACCAAAGGCCTAAAAGAGGTTGGCCTTTGAGGTACTTAAAGATCTTCTTGATCGCATTGAGATGGGAAGTAAGTGGAGTGACTTGATGTCGAGAGCACACACTTACAAAGAAAGGTAATATCGTGCCCTCAAGTCGTTAGATACATTAATGAACCAATCATAGATCTCAGATAAATGAACATTCACGGAAGATCTCGATCATTGTTGGCTTTTGTTTTGAGCTTCATAAGGTGTTGTGGCGCCCCGACACCTTCCATGCCGAATTTCTTCAACATGTCCTCACATATTTATCCCGACCGATAAATATCCCATCTTGTTTCGCTAAACTTGGAGACCCAAAAGAAAGTAAGCTCTCCCATAGCACTCATCCGAAATTCTCCTTCATCGATCCTCGAATTCCCTACACCAAGCTTCTTTAGTGGATCCAAAATGATGTCATCCACATACACTTGCACAAGTATGATGTATGTCGAGTTCTTCTTCAAAAAAGAGTCTTATCAATGGCACCTCTTCAGAGCCATGCTTCACAGAAATGATGAAAGCCTAGCATACCATGCCCTTGGTGCCCGATGAAGTCCATAGAGAGCTTTAACGACTTTGTAAACATGATTAGGATGATCCGGGTCTTCAAATCCTTTTGGTTGTGCGACATAAACTTCCTCTTCAATCTCACCATACGTAAAAGCACCTTTAACATCCATCCGATACAACATGAAGCCCATGTAGGATGCATAGGCCAAGAAAATTCGAATGGCCTCTACTCTAGCAACAGTGCAAACACTTCATCATAATCAATTCCTTCCTCTTGCTCGTAACCTTGAGCTACTAATCTTGCTTTGTTTTAAATAACCACACCCCTTGCATCTCTTTTGTTCTTCGTAATCCATTTAGTTCCAATAGCATATTTGCCATCCGTAAAGGTACCAAGATCCAAACTTGTTGGTTCTGAATCACTGCATTTAGTTGCATTGCCTCAATCCAAATTGAGTCTTCAAGAGCTTGAGTGACACCGGGTTGGCTCTACTTGAGAAAGAAAACACGCAAATGCACAATGCTTGAAGTCTGTGTGATTGTCTCTTTGCCGATTTGAGACATAAGAGAAAAGCAACATGTCCAAATTTAGGACTAGAGATAGCCCTTTGAGTTCTAGCAGAGCTAGAATGTCACCAATAATATTGGATCGAGGGTGAGATATGTTGATTCTTTTAGTAGCGATGGGGTTGACATCAATGGTGGGTTCAAGATTAGACACAGCTTGGTACAAAAGTTGTGTCATAGGAAGGTGAGGTGAAAATGCCGATTGGGTTGATGATTTCCAAGATCCAAGGACTTAGAAAGCGAGTATATGGGTTACCAAAGTCCATGGACACTCTAGAAGGAATAGGAGTAGTAATGCACGAGCTTTCAAGCAGATTTGATGACGATGGAGAGATCAGATCGGTGTCGCAGAAACATGGTTTCCACCGAAAGCCTCATTTGCAAACTCCCATCCACCTTCTCGCCTTCAAGCTTAGCCGCAAACTCTTGAGATCAAGCCTCGCAAGGTCCTCAGCATAGTGTGATTCATCTTCACTCTCAACTGAATTATCTCTTGAAGAGTTACCTACAACATTGTTAGGGGAGAAGGAAGGAACAAGAATGGGTTGTTCATCATCTTCAAATTCACTTCCGAGTCGAGATCCAAGGTACCGCATTGTTGGTGGGAGTTTCTAGAGAGCTCGCACTTTGGTTAGCCATATGTCTAGTATAACCCGATAGTCGCTAGGTAGTCAAGATCAAAAGACCACACATGACCCCGCCCTTGAACATTGGGCTTATCTTCTAGGTATCCGAGGTTCAAAGTCTCCTCTATCTTCTTGGTAGATAAGTTGTACACTCAGAAGCCTTGCTATTAGCCGAATAATCCACAATATAACCATCATCGCCCTTCTCATCAAACTTCCCCAAAGGATCACCGGTGTTCGTAATGGTCACTTGACAACCAAAAGGTTTAAGGTAATGAATGACCGAACCTTCCCAAAGAGAAGTTCATATGGTGTTTTGAGGTGAGGTCTAGTTATGGAGACTCATACACATAGCAAGTTGTGCCAACAACTTGATCCGTAACATAGTGGGCAATTTAGAGTCTGCAAGCATTGATCTCGCAGCCTCTATCGTGGTCCTATTCTTTCTTTCGCCTACCCCATTTTGTTGCGGTGCTCTTGGATTGCTATAGTCCTCTTTATCCCTTTAGACCCACAGAGTTCTATAATAATAGCATTCTTGAACTCATCCCATTATCACACCGAATTCCTTAACCTTCTTGTTCAACCGATTTTCAACGAGGATGATGAAGTCTTTCAAGACCGGAGTTGTTTCATCTTTAGTCCTTAGAAAGAACACCCAAAGAAAATCGCTATATCCATCGGTGATAACCAAACAATAGTACTTGTGATCAATGCTTCGACTTGAGTTGGACCAAATAGATCCATATGTAATGAACCAAGAGGCTCAGAGATGATGCTCACCGCAGGATGCTTTGTAGGATGCTCGTGTTGCTTCCCTTTGTTGCATGCAACACAATTATGATCATTGGAGAAAACTTTGGTGGGAAGACCTTCGACAAGTCCCTTTTGGAGAGAGTGTTTATAGTTTTGAAATTCACATGAGCCATTCTCCTATGCCATTTGTTGGACTCATCCAATGATGCTTTAGCCACAGACAAGTGAGGTCACCTTCGTGGTGAACTTCATTGAGGTTGAATGTGTATAGATTGTGAGTTCGAGGGACTCTCAGCAGAATTGAAGTATCTTCTGGAAGCTTGAACTCTTTAGAAAGCACAAGACATTCATCTTCAGAGAATAGTACCTTGTTCTTGGTGTCACAAATTTGTGAGACTCAGAACAAGTTGAAGTTTTGAAGTTCCCTAACATAGTACACATTCTCAAAGTTCAGTAGAGGTGTCTTGATGGTGCCTTTCCTAGTAATTCTACCATCACTTCCACCAAAGGTCACATTCCCTCCTTCTTCAATAGGAACAAAATTGTGCATCATATCTCTATTTCCATACATACTTCTTGAACAGCCACTATCAACAATACCAATATCTTTATGCTTAAGGGGATGATCCTACATAAACAAACATATATACAAAAGAATGTTAGTATATCGAGGAGGCTCAAGTCATTGCCGACTTAAACCCCTTGTGGATCATTAGATTTAGGTTTAGCAAAGAGTAAGATCCACCATTGTTCTTGGGTTTCCATTGATATTTAGGTCTCTTATTATTCCAAGAACAACTCACGAGGACTTGACAGAAAAGTGCCCAACATCCTTTCCCATTTTTCATAGAGTCAACATATGCAGGCCAATAACCATGTTTAAAGTATGTGCTAGTGGGTTGCACATAAGGTCTATCGGTTGATCTCTTCCAAGGAGAGTCAGTAGCTTGTGGGATATAAGGTGGAATATTCTTAACATTGGTCCACACCGGTCTAGGTTTCTGCTGAAGAGCACATGCACCCAATCTTTGCTCATAAAAATCACAATCCTTAATTAAATGAAGTTTACTTCCACAAACAAAACAATTCTTCCTTTTGGAAGATGTATTCAACAAAGAAGATGTTCGATTACATGTAGAAGTACTTAAACCGTAAACCTTAAAGGAATTGTTTTAATGCATAAATTATTCAAAGATTTAAAAGACAAGTCTTCGGGGAAACAGTATGGAAGGAGATTCCTCAAAGCCTATCCTAGAAGGCTTGTATATAGTCTTGGGTGCGAGCTTAGGTGTAGGCTCAAAGTGAGGGCTTGGGAAGGTCTCGACTTATCACTTGAATCACATCTCGTAAGTAGATCCTTGATCCGATGAATTGTCACCGCCGAGAAAGAGAGAAAATCATAAGATGAAGCATCGTTGTCTGAAAGTCTTTGACTTTTGCCATACGATGGTGTGATCCATCAAAGTCAACAATGATAGATAGGTCAAGGGGCATGAATTCACCTCTAATAGGTCCAGGGACAAGATGTAAATCACCTTCCTTTTAAAATGTTCTAAGCTGCGCAGTGTAGATTTACGCCCATCTTGCCTAGCTTCCAATCCTACATACTTTTGAAAACCTAAACCTATTCCCGAGTTCACAGATCGACTATTATAGAGTTCTCTAGCTAGATTGTCACCAGATATCAACCATTGTTTGTGTCTAGCTATTTCCTCCGCAAGTTTCTCTTTAAGCTCTAGATTCTCAAGAATAGTATCGCCTTTTTCTCTTTCAAAGGCGCTTTAAAGTTAATGTTTGCAATATCTAGATCAAATTGAAGCACCTTAATCTTTCTTCATAAGCTATTTGATTCTTTTGAAACCATACCTTTTGTCTTTCTAATGTTTTAACGAAATTTTATGAGCTTCATTATCAACATAGCATTCATTGTATTTAGGTTTCATAGTATCATAAGCTTCTTTCGCTCATTGTATCTTCACTACAACCAAATATACAATTGTGTACCTCGTAAAGTCCCATCAAGGCAAACCGATCATGCCTATCTTCCGAAGTGCATCCGCCAAGAATCCAAGCTTCTCAGACGTTAGCTTCCTCAACACGGTGTTCATGAGCGGCCAGTTGACCTGCTCATCCATGGTGATAAGAGTCAAGTACTAGCTCCTTCGATTCTCACGATAGGATTTGTAGTTAGCTCCTCCATTCTTCCTATCTTTGCATTCCACGGAGAAATGACCCATCCGGTGACAAGAGAAGCACTTGACCTTGCTCCCGCCAAACGAGTGGATCCTTCCCTCAAGCCAAACTTCCTTCCCCGCCTTCTTCAAATCTCTTGATATTCATCAAAGCATGGCCACCGCCATTTCACTTCATCTCCTCCATTTCAAGTGGGTCCACCGATCAAAGTGTTCATATACCGATGTTGCCGAGTATCATAATCGCAACAATGAATGAAGAACATCCTCCAAAATACCGCCAGTTTAGCTTGAGGATGCGATGGAGTGGGACGATAAGATGATGATGGCAAATAAGATGGACTTGAAGCATGCATCATCATATTCGAGTGGGATGTCCCAACAAAGGCCGAATGACCGTAAGAGGATGCACGGTAGGAGATCGACATCGTGTTCAAGATATCTCGAGTTTGTTGTATAGCTCATCAAAAGTGAGCATGTCCACCCACCTTTAGCTTTAAGGGATATACTCACATGTAACCATGATGGAGGCAAAGATCGAGGAACTTTGAGTTGCAATCATCATTGTCGCTTTGCATTCACCGGTTGTCGACTCGAATCTTGTGAAACCCGTCAGATCCCTTGTGGATACCTTCTTCTTCGATATATTGAACTCTTGGAAGTGTTTTCTCAACATGGACTTCCTCATTCTCCTCGACTCTTCATTCCCACCAAACCTTGCTTTGAGCCATCCAGATGTCCTTTGCATCAACCATGTGGTGAAAATCACCCAAGTGATCTTCGTGAATAGATCAAGAAGGATGGTTCTTACTTTGTGCTCTCTTTGTACCGCTAGAATCTCTTTAGCGCTTTGGGAGGAGCAATGGTAAACTTACCATCAAGATCCGGGATAGTCTTCTTGATCTGCCATTCTTCACAATCTCCCATGATTCGAATCAATATTGAGATCCAGCTCGCATCTTCATGGTCCACAGATCATACTCTTCCTTCTTTAGGTAAGGAAACTTACCATTCTTGTTGGAGAGACTAAGTTGTTGCATACAGTGGTGTTGTTTTTGGTGTTGTTGGTGACTTCGATTCATCATAAGTTCCGCATGGTGAATATGTTTTGGTTGTATGGGGTGAGGAAAATAAGGTTCTCAAGATCGTAGAGACTCTCCCGAGGCTCGATACCACTTGTTGAAAACTCTCGACCTTGATGCATCTTTAGCACTCGTGATCGTTAGTGTTGCCTATGTAATCATAAGCAAACTAATAGACAGTCTCTAAAACTCGTATTCTATAGCGGAAAGTAAATACAAGTTGTTATAACTAAGAACACTTAGATCCTCTATGGATCTTTTTATTCATTGAAATTCTATGTTTCGAATTGTTGTTTATTACAAACTATGAGGTTCCTTTTAAAGACAAGGAACCCTAATCTATTACTACCCAATCGACTAAACATGCAAGCATGCATTTAATGACTATTACATTAAACAAATATTGAGCAGTACAAAAATACCCATGCTAACCTCGGGCCGTTCAATGATAATGATGGGTTAGCATTTAAATAATACAACAGATGTCGATCCTAGTCGCTTCCACCCTTCAAAGAAGAATACGGCACCGCTTTTGCACTTCAAAGAATGACTTCTTCAACAGATTCTGCTTCTACTTCAGAATCCTTCTCAAGAATGACAAAGAAATCCTACTTCACATAATTCCCAACAAACACTTAGGGGGAGATTGTTGGAATCACTCCTAAACTATATTTCAAGTATTTGTAATCAATATGTAATAGGTTGCTTAATTAGGCTTTTATGTTTGTAATTATGGCAAGGCTTATGTAGAAAGCCCATAAGCCTTGGCCCAAGCCCAATAAGGAAAGGAAGGGAGCTTGTGTAGTGCCCTAGCTCCTTCCCTATAAATAACTCTTGTAAACCTTAATTTGAATGTTGGTTGTTCACTTTGCAATATCACCTACGCATAACCTTTCATAATATTCATTCGTGTGTGTTTGTTTAGAGTTCAACCGATCACTTCTTATCTATTTCTAGTATATTGATGCTTGTGTTACAATATGATGACCTAACAGATTCACTTACCTTAGCTCCAAAGCTAAGTTTACCCATAATTTGACATCCTCATCCTTGCTTTCTAAACCATAATTATCATAAAAACCATTTAGAAACATTCCTAATTACAGAGTAATTAAGTGTGTCTAACAGTGCTTAACTATAACCAAAGCCATTTTTTGCCATGATATGATCATATCATGATCATAACTCCAAATTGCTTATTTTTACTTAATTCATATTCATACACTTTAATTCGTGCTTAGAACAATAACCCCTTTACTTAGTTACATGAACCCTAACTCTTAATTGTCAATTAACTTAACAATTACATTACTTGTATAAGATCATCACTAGGCATAACCCTTGAGTTGAAATTTGAATCTTCTTCATCAAAGATCATTAATGTTGTCTTCCCTCTTTTTTTCTAAGCCACACCACAAACACCTCTACACTTCACTAGAACTTTTTTGGAAGTGCCAAGGATAATTCTAGCATAACTAGTTATAAGTTAGTTATTCAAGTTTGGTCATTAGACACCTTAGGTGCCTTAAGTCCTATTCTTTCATAATTGAAACATATAATACTTTCTAAAACCACTTACATAATATATATATATATATATATATATATATATATATATATATATATATATATATATATATATATATATATATATATATATATATATATATATATACATTTGACTCTCGGGTTTGATTAACCAATCACGTAATTCATTCAAACTTTTAAAAGTCCTAGTTAAATATCTAATGGCATTTTTGTAATAAAATACTAAAAACTCGGTTTTGGGTTGTAACATATATCACTTGCTAATTTCCTTTACTTCAAATAGTTGCCACACCACTTCGTTCTGACCAACATTTCGTAAGCGAAGGTACACCATTTAGGACTGCACTCTATATCATTCAATTGTCGGTGCCTTGCAATATCTGATGATTACGAGACCCGATCTATCCTATGCGGTTAATCAAGTTAGTCAGTTCCTTCATGCTCCCACTATTGATCATTTTCGAGCTCTTAAGCATATTTTGTAATACCTCAAAGGGACTATCTCTTTCGGACTCATTTTCGTCACAATGATTCTCATCATTTGCTCGGCTATTCTGATGCCGATTGGGCTTGTTGCTTGGAAACCTGTCGATCAGCGTATGGTTACTCTATCTTTCTCGGTGATAATTTGGTTTCATGGGGTGCTAAAAAGCAACCAACTGTCTCGCGTTCAAGTTATGAATCTGAACATCGTGCAATGGCCAATACTACAAATGAAATGGTTTGGGTGACTCACATTCTTGGTGAATTACACATGATGCCTTCTACTCGACCTGTTCTACTTTATGACAATCGTAGTGCTCTTTTTCTCAGCCAAAATCCCATTGCTCACAAACATGCTAAGCATATCGATATTAATATTCTAGAACCTGATGATATGACTTCCCATAATTGTAGAATGTTAGTTGTATTAATTGTATCCTATATATTCTTACTGGATATATATGATCACCCTTTGCAAGACTGGAGGTCCTATTTTACTTTTGGTAGAACCGGAAGCAGTCTTTATATTTTAGGTAAGGGTAAGACTTTCTACATCTCAACCTCCTCCATATATCGTTAAAAACGGTATTGAGACTCATAACCCGTGAAAGACGGTATTGAAAGTTTACCATTCAAGATGATTTTGCTAAAGTTTATACATGGAGTTGGTAGAACTTTTATAAAGTAAGAATTGACCAGAAAGCTGACTTTTGTTTTCAACTTCGATTGTGATTTGCAGCCTGTGCTTGTGCATCATGACACCCCACGAGCAACATCCATTTATATGCGTCACTTTCACTAACACAATAATCATTTGCATTTCAACACAAATAAATCTTTTACTTGATGGAAATTAGGGATAATATTTAAAAATGTCTCAAATTTGCCATTTAAGTCTTTGTTGTGTAACAGACTATTTTTTCTTTATTTGACATGGCTTAATGATAAGGCATGGACTCGTTTACACTCATTGACACTTATTTGTCTATGTTACTAGAGAATTATTTTGTTAAGAATGTTTACAAAAAATTACAATTAAAATAGTGGATAACAATCAAACATAGAACGATTTATAATGTTGCAAGTAATTTACTATATTTGGCAACACTTTTGGGTAATATGACCCATTGAAAGATTAAACAGGCACACACCCCTATAACCCCAATTTACGTTAATGAATCAATATTAGCCCCTAATACTCATAAGGCACTAATATTATCCGCTAATAAGTTTGTAGTAGTAGATTATGATTTATGGGTATAAAATTTGCTGTTTGATGAGGAACTTAAAGATTAGATTGTTGGTAACAAGTCACTAGCTACCATCATACATCATATGTCGTTGGA
Source organism: Chrysanthemum lavandulifolium (assembly GCA_022545495.1). Classification (NCBI taxonomy): domain Eukaryota; kingdom Viridiplantae; phylum Streptophyta; class Magnoliopsida; order Asterales; family Asteraceae; genus Chrysanthemum; species Chrysanthemum lavandulifolium. The sequence goes on along the minus strand of CM040244.1, from coordinate 230,636,573 downwards.
TTATAGAGTTCTCCATCAGTATTATGTTTTATTAATTATATGTATTTATAAATTACAAAGCTAGATAAACCCAAAACTTTAACGGATCAACCTACAAACATAATATATTATTTAATACTATCTGACAATTTGAGCGGCAAAATCACGAAAGCTCGAATTGGATTTGAAAACTAAAAACATTAAAACAATAATAATTTGTTCATAATACATCCGGAAACAAACGGAAATAGATCTACAAACAGCAGCAACAAAGGCATAAACGAGCAACAAAATGAAAAACATTAAAGCAAACATAATTTGTTGTTGAAGACATCTGACAGAATGCGGAGACAAATTTTCAAACTGCAGCAGCGAAAGCAAAACAAACAAAAGCAAATCAGCAAATGTTTTTAGGTAGCAGGTTGCGTTGGTACGTCGGGTGGCTGACGATGGCGATTTTGGTTAGGTCTTGTACAGAATTGAAAACGAAAAGAATGACGCTAACCGCGTCAGTTAACTCCAATTGGTTTAAAAGGTATGACAAAAACAGTAGGCAGTTAAAGTTTTGGCCGAAAATTTATATTTTTATTTTCAAAGAAAATGAATAAAGGTGGTGGTAGGGTTTGACAGGGTGGCTTAGAGGAGGCGGCCCAACGTAGCCACCTAAGTCTGAGGATCAGACTCACTTCAATACCATGTTAGATTATAAAAGTCCCTGCAAATATTAAGTTTTATTTAAGAGGTATTTATAGATTAAAAAGTTAGATAAATCCTAAAACTTAACGGACCGAAACTCACAAACGAGAGCATAATCTAATATCTATTACAATCAAGAGGTTGAGTACATTTTCAAAGAATTAAGGTTTGACAAAAAAAAAACCATTGTGCCACCTTCCACTAGTTGAGCTAGTGTTCTTTGCTTTCATCATAATTTCTACCGGATCCAAATCATTCAAATTGCAATATTTACAAGAAAAAAAAAATATTACGTATAATATTGTATGCATATATAAAAGCACTTTGAAACGAAACTCTCGTAGTAATCTATAGTTTAGCGAGAAAAAATATCATAAGCCTGTGCGAAAATAGAAAGCAATGGCCGCATGCTCCAGTCTACCTGGTAGACATTTGATTCTTCTACTTGGTGTCTGCTTCCTTATTTTGGGTTCTAATTGTGTCCCAATCTCAAGTAATTTCTCTTTTCTTTCTATCTGTAAACACTAGAAAAACCAAAAGATCCATTGTTAATCTTGGTACTAATAAGGACACGTTTGTTTTAGCAGGAACCAAAAACCTCATGCTCATGGATGTTTCTTCATCAGTTACTGATCACAGATTGATTTCAGGCAATACCAGCTTGGTAATTAATTGGTTTGATCTTATTTTGGGCTTTATCTTAAATCTAAAAGTTTTCGGTTTCCTGAAGGGTTGACTTTTGTGAGAACTCAGGTTGACGAAAGTTGGGAGATTGAGAAGATGGGAGGAAGACTGAATTATCTAGAGGTAAATGATTATCCAGGACCAGGCGCTAACAATCGTCATACCCCAAAGGGTCATGGTTAATTCTTATTTATGCTTTGTTTATAACATAATAAATCTTGTATCCTATAACTACTTTTATAATCCGTGCACGCATGAGGTTTGGACAGATAATATTGTGACAATTCATAAATTAATGATTATGTAATGTTTAAGAGCAAGACATGGATCAAGTGGTTAACACCCTTGCCTCTGGAGATTGCTTCTGGAGATAGATGTCAAGGCTTTGATACTCACCTCGCAGTTCTATGTTCTTTTCACCTTCGATAACTCGAATCACCTCTACCCAAGAGGGGTAGGTTGTATATATCTCAACGTCCCCATACATCGTAGAAGATGGTATTGGGACCCACAACCCGTGAAAAACGGTATTAGAAGTTAATTTATTTTAATAAAATTAAATTAAATTTGTAATACTTATATAATTATAATAACCGAGCACACACGAGTTCTTTCATAATTGTTTTCTTATATGTTAATATCGATTAATATTTTGTATAGATTTCTGTTTCACGAAGAATTTGTCTTTCTTTAACTGACATGGTATTTAAGTTAATCTTGCTTAAAATTAACTGTTTATATCATGTTTTAGATATTATGTGTGTTTAGTTGCATAAATTGACCTTGAAAAAAATATGTGTCTTATATGTAAAATCTCGTCTATTTATTTTCATCTCAGATTTGTGTGTGAGGTAGTGCATTTATTTTGATATTTATATACATGTTAGTAATAGTTGAAGTCGAATTTTAAATCCGTGTGAAAGTTAAACTTATAAAGATGAATAATATGAGTCGTTATTGAATGCAGATAGTTAAAAATTATAATTTTTGAAGATATCCTTACTTAATCTCATATAGAGAGATAACATGAGATGTTCGTATATGTATAATGTCGTGTATTTATTTATATGTCACGGTAACTCATGCTTTCTTTTTTATATTTTTAATTCCATGCAAAAATATTAGTCTAATGTATACTAATAATAATATTTATAAATAACAACAATATATTATTGTATTTTTTTTATAAAATATAAAGTATAAGAGGTTATTAAATTTATAAAGTTATTAAAAATAAGAAACGTAATTTAAACCCATAAATGACATATTTACCCAACTAAAAAACATATTGTCACATATACCCAATATAAACATCATATTTTTCATATTTACCCATTTTTTTTATATAGGCCATTAAGAGTATATTTACAACATCAAATTCCTATTATACCCTTAATGACATAATAAAAGAAAATCTCGTGTCAATAAAGAAAAGCAATACGATCCAACGAACTAGCAAAAACATTTGCCAATGATTCTCTAACAACCTCTAGAACCAAAACAACAAGAAAACCATCAATAACCTCTAATCCTGAACAAAGTGTGAACGAATCAAAATTCACATTACAAAAGGAGACCACAAAGAGAGCTTCTGGTACTAAAACCAAACAAATTTACAACCACTTTACATATCTCGATTGAACACCGAGCGAACAAAAAACAATTTTTTTTTTTTTGTAAACTGATATTGGGTAACAATCAAATGAACAATAGAAAATAAAAATGACCTTTCAGGTGAAACTGTGAAAATGAACGTGATTGGTAAATTTGTCATATCAAGTCATTTACTTATAAGGGTATAATAGTAAATAATTTTACAATTGATCAAATATTAAGAGTTTAAATTTATGTTTAATGATTAAACTAATGAATTGGGCAAATATGGCACATATAATACTTGAATTGGGTATATATGACATTATAACATTTAGTTGGGTATATATGTCATTTAGAGGTTTATATTGGGTTTATATGGAATTAACTCTTATTTAAAATTAAACAGCTAAATTTTTATTAATTACCCTATTTCTTTTTTAAGGTTTTTTTTGTTACAAAATTAACACACGTGTTTTTTTTAACACATTTTTTAAATTAGAAGAAAACTTAATAGTTTCACCAAATTGAACTTCAGTTTTAACTTTTATTGATCAATTACAGAACTTAATTTTGTTACGTGTCAAAATAGAGTAACCTGATTGGTCAAACCTTTTTCAACAAGATTGTTTTGGCAAAATTACTTCAAATCTACAAAAAAAAAAATTACAAAATTATACGCACATAATGACTTGTCAAGTTTTGTTGTCCAATCATATTGCAACATAATTCTTTCTTTTTTCTTACCCTCCACATTTAGTTGTCAAGTCATTGTGTGGATATCATTTTGTAAACTTTTTGTGGATGTAGTATTGCTTGTATATTATGTAACCAAGTTTCACTTAACTTATGCAGATTATTGTTTTTATTCATTAAGAGAACACAGTGTAAGAGTATTTTTTTCCCCAATGGCATGCCATAGTGCATCAACCCATTCATGGCATTCGTCTCTCGTCAGGGAAATCACATTGCGCATTTTTTTTATTTTATTTTTTTTATTTATTTGTTTATTTTGAGTGAGGGGTAGTTTTTGTGATGTGTTATAGGACCCACATGTACCAATAACAGTTATTGTGTATTATTGCTAGGAAAGATGTTTTAGTTATTAAAGTCTTATTCGTAGAATGATGAAATGACACACAATAACAGGTATTAGTGTGTTACTACACCTAGCACTCTAATATCCATGTAACAAAGGAATCACACATGCATTTTTTCAATTAAAATCGCATGGTCTTCTAGTTCAATCTCTTGTAACTACGACAGTTGAATCTCATGTAATCTAGCCGTTAAATATATTCAATAAAAGGTATGGCGCAAAAGATTATATAGTTTTGTAACTTCGAAAGGTCTTAATATTGGTTTAAAGGTTCTTTTTGATAATCGACTACAATCATATGATGGAACTTCAAGGAATATCAACTTGAACTTCCTTTTTAAGAATGACTAAAATGTAAGAATTGTTTTTGTCAAACTCACAATAAAGGTTGTGTATCAGCTGTATATATGTTTTTATAAATTGTATTTATATTAACAGTGTTAACATGTGAACCTTGTACTAGTGGTAGAAGTAACCATGATGCACAACAACAACAAACCCAATCTTGTCGGGGCAGGGTATGCGAGAGGTAAAATATAGACAGATCTTACCTCTATCCCAGAATAAATCCGGGAGTAGAGAGACTGCTTCCAACGAGACCTCCGGCAAGTGCAGGTGTGAGAGAGAGAAAAAAAAGAGAGCAAAAGGACAATAAGCAACTTGAAAAAGCAGGCAAATGAAAGCAAGCAAAACAAGCAAACATGTAAACAAAGAGGAAACAAAACAAGGTCCCGAAGAGAGGCAAGGAGGAACGGGCAAAAGCACAAGCAAAGAAACACACAAGCAAAATGCAACCAAAACAAAGAGCCAAAGCACAAAAAAAAACAGGAACCTAAAAGAGCAACACAGAGCAAAGCGAAACAACACAAAAGCCTAAAGCTAAGACAAATCAACAACGGGGTGGAAATAAAAAATGGTTACCATAATGCGTAACTAGAGGTGCACAAAAACCGGTTTTTACCGGTTTTCAAAAAACCGGTTTTCCCAAAAATCAGTTTCGGTTTTTTTCGGTTTTTCCGGAATCGGTTTTTTTCGGTTTTAAAAGTTCGGAATCGGTTTTTTCGGTTTTAAATGTTCGGAATCGGTTTTTTACCGGTTCGGTTTTTTTCGGTTTTAAATGTTCGGATCCGTTTTTTTATCGGCATTTTACCGGTTCGGTTTTTTTCGAAATTTAAAATATTTAATACTAATACATTTCGAATACAATTATAACTTTTATTTAAACAATATAATTATACAACTAAAACTATAAAATACTAATATACATTTCGAATACAATCATAACTTTTATTTAAACAATACAATTATAGAACTAAAAATATATAAATACTAATACATTTCGAGCTTCGGCATGGCCATCACCCAAAAACATATTAGTGTACTCAAGTATATCGAGCTTCGGCATTGCCGTCACCCGTGTATACTCAAGAAATTAAATCCCCCCAAACTTCTTCTACATCTAACTCTTCAACATCAAATGGTTCAAATTCACCTTCATCTAATTCGGTAGTCGGAGGTGATATCCCTATTTCATCTTCTTCAATTGCTATAGTTTCTTCAACTTCTTCAATCGAACCTTCCAACGATGTTACATGTTGTACCCTATCTACTCCGTCCATATAATCTTTCAAACATACACATACTTCCACAGATTCGGGGTTTAGTTTTGTCCTTTTTTCCAAAATAATTCTACCACTATGAGAAAAGGCCGATTCTGAAGCTACCGTCGAAGCTTGGACCGCCAATAAGTCACAAACCATAGCGGATAAAATTGGAAATTGGATTTCCCTTTCTTTCCACCAAGCCAAAATGTCAAAGTTTGCAAACTCTTCGGGACTTAAAGTTGTTAAAAAGTTTGTAGCCATATATTGTCTCAACTCGCTTGTTGGGGCCGATGATCGTTGACGCTTTGTAGCGTCTTCACGTAATGTATTATAAAGGTTTATGTTAATGTCCCTTGTCATTCGAGACGAACCGGCCCGCATTGGGTCGAGAATTGGGTTTGGTTGTTGACCATATTTTGTTGCATAAATTTCAAATAATTTTTTTAAATAATCATTAAATTTAAAAATTTGAGATTCTATATAGCTGGGATTTTCACCGTCTAACCCAAGGATAAGTCTAAAAATTTGAGATTCTATATAGTTTGTGTTTAGTAAAAACCGGTTTTTTTAAAAAACCGGTTCTAGCTTGCACCTCTATTTGTAACTGGTAAATTCTTACAGTTTTTGTAGGGCTTCGTTTGTGGCCCAAAATGCAAAAGCCCAGACATTGTTAATAGTTCATAATCCGTCAATAGTCTTTCCACGATCAATTTGTATACTCCCAATTCTTTATAGATCAACTGAATCATCGTTCATTTTTGATCAAAATAAAAAAAACTTACTTTTATTCTTTTGAAAAAAGTAAAATAAAATAAAATCTCACAAACCGTTAATCATTAAGCGAAAAGAATCATACCATCACGACGAAAATTAAATCATCTTTCTATAAATAGGCATTTTTATATACTTTTGACGAACTTTTTTTGTGAGTGTTGAAAATTTACGTCTGAAAAATCACATGTGATTTGTTATTTAAAAATCACATGTGATTCCTGATATACAAATTACATTTATATATATGAAATCACATGTGATACATAACATACAAATCACATGTGATTTTTTCAGACGCAAATTTTAACACTAATACAAAACTCGAAAAAAGGTTCGTCGAAACTATATCGAAGTGCTCGTCTACTGAAAGATAAAAATATTTTTGTCGCGATGGTGTAGTTTTAATTGCTTAACGATGCACGTAAAGTTTGAAAGATATTTTATTTTCAATAAAAAGTGAAAACTGATTTTCTTTTTTTTTTTAATATTGATAAAAAAAAAAGATAAATAAGATTGGTTTTTTGAATTTAGAGTGAACTAAATTCAAATGGGTAGATTTCTCGTAATAGTGCATCCTTACATGCGTGAAAAGGGGTGATCATGCGTTAAAACTTAAAACCATTACGGGGAGAGGCAGGGGCGGAGCTATGTGAGGACCGGGAAGGGTCCCAGCCCCTTAGGCCGAAAACCGTTAGTGTATTTTTTTGCGATTTCATGGGTTAAAAAAAATCATCTCGGCCTTCCCATCTAATGTTTTTCGGGGAAAAAATTTGCTTCGGCCCTCCCACGAAATTTCTTCTAACTCCGCCACTGGGGAGAGGTTCACGTGTGATGCAAGAGAGTGAGAGAGATATTGGTGGTGGCCGATCACCATTGGAAAAATGAAGGTGGTGATGTCGTATTTTGTGTGCGCATGTTACTATGTTGAAGGTTATGAGTAGGGGGTTTTTTGTGGTTTTTTGTGTTCTAGGCAATAACAACAAAGAGACCTTATTATATTTGTAAATTAAAAAGAAATTGCATATAAACTTGATTATATGATTCATATATGTTTAATATTATATGTATTATTTGCAAAACTAATAAAAATGTGGCTCATTTTAAGTAAAGGCATTGTGCGACGACACCTATTGCACACTCTTCCGAAACCCATCTGGTTGTGAGTATGCAATTAAGTTGTGTATAACTACAAGACGAGGAATGTGATGAGTACTACATGGTAAAAGTGATGAAAGGTGAAAGGTAAAGTTAACAATTTGGGCTACTAAGCCTAGTTCGTCTTCTTCTCCGTATTTTATGGTAGGTAACCCATTCTTTAAAGTGGGGGATGTGATTGTTTCTGACAGTGATGATGAGGAGGTGCTTGAGCCGGATAATCCTATAGCTAAATTTCTCGCATCGACAGGCGGCGGTCATAAGCTTGAAGATTATTATGATGATTATGCGGACCAGATATATGATTATCAGGGCAATTGGATGCTTTTTCTGACATGTATGATATCAAGCTCTAAGGTCGTGGTAGTAAGCAATCTAGACGTTAGGTTATGCTTGCTTTTATGTCAAATGTAATCTAGTGAGTAGTGGTTGTTTTACTATTTTAAGGATAGGAAGTGTCTTGTTATGTTAGCTTTACCGCCTATGTAACGGGCTGAGATATGAGACTTCACTCGTATCCTTTGTACTTAAATATTTTTTTGAGTAATATATTTACCGGGAAAATCCTTTACCCAAAAAAAAATTTAACAATTTGGGGTTGAAGCGAAACTGATCAAGTTAGTTACCACTACGTGTGGTCTTATAGTGTACATACATGCTAAAAGTTTAATACTCCGTAGAAAGCAAAACATATAAATAAATATTTGACAATTGACACAAACAAAAACATAAATTCAACAAATTATACATGGTCATTGGATATCAACACAATATATAGTAAATTTTTACTCGGATATGACTTTCCTAAATTTAAAATTTTAACATTTCAAATATAAAATCTAGAGAATTACTTAAAGGGATTAATACATGTTAGTACAAAAAGTGTGACGGGTTGTAATGGGTATAAATACAGCTTGCCGGATTGGGTCAACTAGCTTCTAATGAGCTGATCTTGTACTAATCCAAGTAGTTTGATTGGTTTCCCTGCACAAGAAGAGTAAACCGTTAGTCTTACCGTGGGACGGACCCCACGATTAGACTCCGGCGTGAGAGTAAGTACACATCCTTGAGAGGGAGATAAGAGTATGTGTGTGTAATTATGAGAGAGAAAGTTGTACCTTGTATGGGGATTAGAGCCCCTTTTATAGGCTAGGTTTACCGCTATGGTTTCCTAGATACTCGCATATAGTGGTTAGTCGCCGGAGCCGGACCCTTGGCGGACAAGGTTCCGTGTCAATCGTGGATGCGGACACAAGATACCTTCAGCGACTGATGGCTCAGCCTGCCATGTACCTTGCGTGCATCTTTAGGTCTGGACTATAGTCAATTTCATCATTGGGCTTACTGTTGGCCCATGATTCGTAGTTATTTTATCGTTATTGGGCCTGAGCCCAGCATGTGTATAGTGTGTATTGGGCCTAGTGGGCCTGTTATACATACTATACGTCATCAAGTCCCCCCAGTCTAGTATGTGCTTTGCGTGCGTATATTGTCGCGTGCGGTGGATGCTACTATACTTGAGTTGACTGAGCATCTTCCTTTCCGTGCCTTTTTCGAAATGTCTTTCTGGTGCTTCCCTCTTTTTTAGGGATTTCTACGTCATCCAGTCCCCCTAGTCTAGCATATTTATTGCATGCTGATATTGTCGTGTGCGGTAGGTGTTTGCTAGACTTTAAGCTTGACGGGGACGTTTCTTTTTCTCACGCTTTTTGACGCGTCTTTGTGACACCTCCCTTTCTTTGGGAAGCGTTTCGTACGACGTGGGCGCTTGTCAACTCTTTGTTTTTTGCTTTTAATTGACCTATTGTCTCACGCGCCTCTTTTTTTACTCTTGATCTTGACCGTTTATTCCAGCTTTCTTTGACACGTGTCATCATCCAGATTTAGGTTTTCCCTTAGTATAAATACTGCCCTCATTTTTATTCCTCTGTTTTACTTTCACCATCGCCGTTTTGTTGTATCTTTTTTGAGAAGAGAATTCCTTCATGCGTCTACCCTTTATCCGTTCGCTATGAGTTTGATTGTTGACATAAAGTGTGGTACTCCTCCAGAGACATTTGGTTCCTCCCTTAGGACTTATCATATTCCTTTGGAGGTTCGTCCAGAGCTTCCTTCTCGCAGGTGTACAATGCATGAGTGTCCTTCTGGGAAAATTGGTTTGTATACCCGTTTTTTTTATCTTGCCAATTTTCGTTTGCCTCTGTCTGTTTTCCTTGTTGATTTGATTAGGCATTATCGTATTAATATTTCCTAGCTTTCGGTTCTGGGCGCGTGCAGGATTTCTCATTTTGAGATCTTGTGTCGTGCTCATGGCATTACACCAACTGTTTCTTTGTTTCGTTGCTTTCATGTTAATTCAAAGTCGAGAGGGTGGTTTTCCTTTAGTAAACGCGATGGTGTTCCCGTACTTTACACTAAGACTCTTGATTATGTGAAGAATTGGAACGACCGATTTTTCTGGGTCGATGACTTTGCTTATCCTGCTTTGTTCCCGTGGCATTCTAATAAGAACATTTTTAAAGACCCTCTTTGTCGCCCTGATGAGTACAATGTTGATCATTATGTTGTTCTTACTGCCAACCCTTATCCCTTCCGGGCATTCCCTGAGCCTTTTCTTTGTTGGGTTGGCTTGCTTGAGCCACTATTATGCTTGAGGACATGTACCCTGAATTTCTTCATGATGATCAAACTGGTGAGTTTTGTTTGCGTTTGCTTTTTTTTTTTTTTTTTTTTTTTTTTGATGTGTTCTCTTTCTTTGACAAAGGATGAGTTGGCCTTGGCATACCCGCCTTGGAACCTCACGAAGGTTACGATGACTACGCGTCCTTGTCATGAGGAGGAGCCTTCTATTATGGAAGTTGTTGTTCGCCGTACAGTGTCACTTATCCCTATTGCTCTTGCCCATTATGAGGGTGAGCTGGAGGCTGAAGTTGATCTTCTTTTTGGGCCGGAAGGCGCTGGTGTTAATACTGGTGGTGGATCAGCTCTTGAGGCTACGGGTTCTGATATTGACCCTACTACCTCTGGTCCTTTGTTGAAGAGAAAGGAGGGTCCTTTGCTGAGTGTCCCAGAATCCTCTAGTCATGCGAAGAGGTTTCATTCTGACTTTCTACCAGGTCCGTGTACTAGTAGCGTTCCCGTTGATGGCTTTCAGGCCTTATTCGCTAGTAGTGTCTTGGAGGCTGAGTTAGGTTATACGACCCCTCACACTGGGCCTTTCATTACCGCTTATATCTCCACTACTCCTGAGCATGAGGTTGGGTTTTTTGTTGGCTCTTCTATCAGGCGTGATCCTGTTATTGGTTCTCAAGAAAGGTTGGTTATTTCTTCTGATTCTTCTTCTGATTCTAGTACCACTGCTGCTGGGGCTGAGGTTACTTCTTGTACCAGGTCCAAAAATATTTTGGGTGTCATTGTTTCCACTGTTGCTACAACTGTCTTGGTTGCTGTCCCCATATTGAAGAATGTTTCTCCTTTCTTTAGTTCGTCCTCCGGCGGAGGGGCTGATCAGGATGCTGAAGATCTCGTTGGTCCTTCCGCTAGTCAGCCTTTACCTGGTGATGCTCGAGTTTCTATTGGGTTTAATCCTCTGCGATCACAAGAGCGTTATCTTCCGGATTGGAAAGTGTCTAATGGATCTCTTCTTGACAATCCGTTAGACTGCCGCGAAGTTGCTGATGGAGTTGCCCCTCCTAGGCTTTTCTCTTCACTTCATGAGATGAGTCATGATTAATTGCTTTCAGATTTCGACGTCTTGTCAGCTCGTCACTTGTGCTTTGGTTCTGAGGTGCGGATGCGTGCAGAGCGCTATTTGCAAGAGAAGGAGAGGTTATCCACCAGGTGTGGCCTTCAAGCTTACGTGATTCATAGGCTGGAGTCCCAATTGGCACGGGTTGAATCTGAGGCTTCTAAGATGCTATCTCTTCATGGCCAAGTATCATCTTTAGGAGCAACTGATAAAGAAAATGAAGCATTGTGTGCCAAGATTAAAGAACTGGAGTCTTCCATTTTTGGTAAGGATGTCGAGCTTGAGCAGTTACGGTGTGTGAACTCTACTCTTGAAACGGAACACTGAACTTGTTAGACAGGTTTTCGTTTTTGTTCTCTCTTCTTCTTCCTTCCGCTCCCCGCCTTTTTCGTTTTTTATATATTACCTTCAACATTTGTCATTTTCTGGTACAAGTTTTGGAAGGTGAATGTTTGGACCTCCGCCCTCGTGTTTTGGAACTTGTTTGTTTAAGGGAGCTTTTTATGAAGGTTGATGAGTGTGTAAATACTCATCATTTTTGGTCAATCAATCGCAAAATATTTAAAATGCTCAAGAATGCATCAAAATATCGAAAATATCTCAAAATTGCATTTTATATGTTTCGATGCAAAATGTTTAAAATCGATGAAAATTGAGCTAAGTTTGCATAATTGGCGCTTCACCCCCAAGTTTTAAAAGTTGTCGAAATAGTCCCTGAGCACTTATTTCAAAAGAAAAGTCACCAAAGGTCCTTTTAAAATCATAAGTTGTCAAAATTAGTCCTTTGATGAAAAATGTCAAAAGTTTTGAGAAATTACAAGTTTGGTCCTTCAAGTTTCAAAATTGGCAAAAATGGTCCTTGGAAATTTGAAAATGTCTATTTTGGTCCTTGTACTATTGAAACTTGTCATTTTTAGTCCCTTGGAACAACTTTGCAAAAGTGGCAGTTTTTGTCCCTCAAATATCAGAAATTACAAAAAAGGTCCTTGTTTATTAAAGCCTTTGAACCCTTTGGACCCTGCCATATACCCATTGGACCCCTGTCAAACACTTGACCCCCTTCCTTTTTGACCCCCCTTTCAATATTAAGCCCGGTTAACTCCCTGGTCAAACAAACACACCCTTCCGCCTTTTTCTTTTCTTCACCAACTCGTCTGCAACACTCAACCATTCCATCCCTCCAGCTCTTTCCCCACTCACTATGTTCCCTCCACCTCACCAAACTCCAAAATGCATTAATTGCTTCCCTCTCCCTTGCACTCAACCCCCCCCCTGTTGATATCCATTTTGGCGCCAAAATATGATCAAACGGCCAATAATAGCTCAAGCCATCCAATGATCCCAAATTAAAGTGGGATTTGCTCTGAAGTCAAGTGGATGCAGTTTTGTATAAAAAGAGAGAGAGGAGAAGGCAAAGGAGAGTAGTAACTAGTTTTTATATTTTTATGCAAATCGTTTTTAATATAAATGTTTTAGTTTAAGCAAGAAATTTGTAATATCAGTTCCTATGTATTAAACTTTAGTTGGATAATCATTGTAATGCACTTTCAAGTTTCAATTCAAAGTTTTAGTATGGTTTCAAGTTTCATGCTTATCGCTTAAAATTTCGCTTCAAACTCTTATGTCCAAGCTTTTAGTAGCTTATTTTAAATTCAAATAAGCTTATTGAAGCTACTTATAGCTTTTGGTAAGCTTAAAACTCAAGTTTAAACACATTTGGTGTTTGGTCAACAAAAGTCAATCAGAAAGCTCATTTGGACTTGGTTATGGAATTGGGTGATGCAAAGGTCGGATTTGGGTTGATTCAGAGTTATTTGGGTTGATATAAATAGGATAGTGGTTCTTTGTTTGATTAATCTCAAGCCATAGTGGCTAGGACATATGTAAGTACTAGTTCATTTTTTTTGATCATGTCTGCAATATTAGTATTCTGTGTTTATTGGGTTGATATAATCACTGCATCTAGATTCAATTAGACAGTTAAAACTAGATTAGGTATTGAGTTAAAATAAGTAAGCAGTTTAGAGGTTAAAATTTGCAAACAGTTTTAGAAATTGTGTTTGGATCAGTAGGCCTATTTGAGCTTGAGCTTTTGTTTGTGTTCAAAATCTGTCTACTTAGTCTTAATATAGGTCATTTGAATCAAATCTGTCAAAACATTGCTTCTGCACTAGCTTTAAGTCAAAATCACCAATAACCTGTTCTAGTTTCATATTTGTTAGAATTTTCTTAGATCAAAAGCTTGTTTTGTGTTTAGAATTCATAGAGATAGCTTGCAGTAGGATTATTTCATCATAATACATCAATATCAGTCCACAAATTGGTTTCAAAACTCACAAAAGTCAAAATATCAAAACTGTTTCAAAAGTCAAAAAGTGAAAAAACCAGTTTCAGCTCAACTTGGATGATTTTTCATTGATTCAATTTTGGGTCAATTCAAGTAAAACTTGGGGTTTAAAAACTTCAGTTGGTCTAGTTTCTTAATATGATTTTCTAGATTTTTGGTAATTTTGTACAAGCTCCAAAATAGCTTGTCAAACAGGGCTTATCTCCCCTGTGCACTGACTCAGTGTATACTGAGTGTGCACAGGTGATTTGCAGAGCTTGTCAAGAGCTCAGTTTAGCTCATCTTGGTCTCATTCTTGGTTTAGAAGTAGCTAGCCAGGTCTAGTGTAGGATCCTATATCTGGTTTTTGATTTCCAGCTTATTGGGTAGCTTATTTTTAGGCTACAAAGTAGTAGCTAAAATCTGGTTTAGCACTTGAGATTTTAAATCATCAAACTGTAGCTTGTATTTTAGAGGTTTAAGATAGTTGTATTTAGTTGCTTTTGAGTACTTTTAGCATATTATAGCTTCTGTGATAGTTTGGTGCTCATTTGTAGCCTTTGGCTTATTTCAAGTGCTTATTTATAAGCACTTGTCACTGCAACTTCAATTTCTCACACATAAGCTACTGTTTTTACATTTTTCTTAGATTCAGAATATTATTTTAGACTTTTCTTGAATTTTTCATATTTTTCTAGCACTGTTTACTATTTTTCTTCATTTAAAACAGTGTTTAAGTCTTTTTAATTAGCTTTTAATACAATTAAATCATAAAAGCTTCAAAAAAATAAGTTTTCATTTTTCCTAGGTTAAGATAAATATAAAAAGCAAAAAATAATTTTTCAGATTTTCATAGTTTAATTTGTAATTTTAGCAATTTAATTAGTTTTAAGTAGTTTTAATTCATAGAAAATAGAAAATAATCGAAAAATACAAAATTAGTTTTGAAAATTCTCTTTAGTTATTTTAGATTTTTCTAAGTCATAATTTCATTTTTCTAGCTTTATTTCATATTTTCTTGTATTTTAGGGTATAATTAAATAGTTAAAATAGTTTTAATTAATAATAATTAGATAAATAGTTTTAAAAATAATTTTCTTTTTCTAAAAATTTCTCTTATCATTAGGTTTGTAAAATGTCATTTTATATTTTTAGGATTAATATTGTTTCGGTTTCACGCTTTTCTTTTGTACGTTACGTAGTTTTAAGTTAAATTTTTATAAAAGAAAATCAAAACATCATTTTGCAAATAGTGATAGCGTTTATTTAATATATTTTATCTTTTTAATTTTCTTTAATTTTCATTTAAGCCCCTGTAATTTATAAACTTTTCCTTTAGGTATAATTGTTCATAATCACAACTCTTTTCCTTTAGGTATAATTGTTCATAACGACCTGGAGAAACACTATACTCTCCTGATCTTCATTGCATTTGGTTCCAGACTGTTTGAAGTTTGTTACGGTTAGCCATTCACAAGTGGCTAGCTTGTGTGACAAAACTTGACCGTCTGGGAACGAATCAAATTTTTGCGCCACGCTTGGGAGTCAGTAAGCAATTATCTTCCGCTTAGCGTATTAGTAATTTGAATATTCACTCTTTGTTCATACCATCTATCTATATCTATATATATTTTCTTATAAAAATCCAAAACCCAAAACATCCAAAACGTATAAAACACAAAAATATTTTTCTTTTTTTTCTATATATATGTCAAAGATAAAAATACAAAAAGATTTGTCGTTTTCTTTGTTTAATAATAACAACATAAAAAATTACCACCGTAAACCAAGGCAATGTACTACCTAACTGGGGGTACGACCATAATAAGTTCCCGAACCAAAGATTAAAACTTGCCTTTGTGTCCTTGTGAGTGGTGTACCTTTTTCAAAGAAGCCATTTATCTTGTGATTATTGGTTTAAGTTCACTGTTGTTTTGCCTCGATATTGTTTTAATTGGATTTGTTGTTATATCTACTTTTCAAACCAGAAAACTCAAAAAGATTCTTCTTACCCCATTTTCATAATTCCCATTCCTTTCCTTAACTCTAAGATCTCTTAGAGTTAACTCTAGTGTATGCGCACTCGCTCTTCTAGATCTGTAAGCCCATTTCGTGAGCTTGTCAAGATTCCAAGAAGGCGTGCCCAGACTTTCTGCTCCATCACCGGATCCGAGATCCGAATCGCTTCACACTACTTCCGTTATCATGGCGGAAGAACGTCCTATGTGAGAGCTCCGTGCACCCATCGATGGGTATGGAGATGTTATTGTTATCCCACCATTGTGGTGAAAATTTTGAACTCAAAACCGGTTATCAATCTTGTAACCTCAAGTCAATTCTATGGTTTTGAGAGGATGATCCTCATGCTCATATTCGATGGTTTAACAAGATTGCATCTACCATCAAATACAAGAATGTCCCTACAGATGTCAGTCAAGCTTCTTCTGCTCCCATTTTCTCGAGGGCAAGCCCGGATTTGGCCGGAAAACAACCCCTCACCAATTGAAACATGGGAAGACCGGTGAAGAAATTTTGAATGAGTTTTATCCACCTTCCAAAACCACGAGTCTTAAAAATGAAATCATCAAGTTCACACAAAAGTTTGATGAATCCTTCAAGAATCGTGGGATCGTTTTAAGGAGTTGCTCATGAAATGTCCTCACCACGGTTTCTCCGAGTTGATGCAACTCGATACTTTCTATAATGGAGTGAGTCAATCTGATCAAGATTCTTCAATTCCTCCACCGGAGGAAATTTCTTGAGCAAAACTGTCAAAGAAGCTTTAGTGATCATTGAAAACAAGTCTAAAGTCCGCCGCACTAAGCAAACCGGTTGTTTCCCAAGTCGGTGTTGGTCCTTCTTCTTCATCGCCCATGAGTCAATCTAGCACCGATGCTAAGATTGACAAACTCACTGAAGCAATTCAAGCTTTGGTTCTCTCCAACCAAAAGAAAGTCTCTTTTCCACAAACTTCACCTCCGTCAAGTCAAGAAAGTGGAAGTCTGTGTTACTTGCGGTGGCCCCCATGCCTACTACAACTCTGTATGGCCACCGATGGTAACCCTTTGAAGCAAACGCTGTGGGCGGGATTTCTAATCCAGAGGCAACCAATACCGTGCTCCTATAGACCAACCACCGCCCTAACCACTACCCTCGACCTCCGGTTTCAACCAAAACCAAAACCGTAATCAAAATCGTAATGAACAAACCAAGGTTTTCAAAACCAAGGTAATTTTAATCCAAATAACGGTTTTCAAAATCAAAATCAAAATTTCCAAAACCGTGGAAATTTTAATAGAAACCAGTCGTGGAAATTTCAACCTGTGGTATTTTCATGGCGATAATCAAGGAAATTTTCGTAATCAAGGCCCTAATCCAAACAATAGAGGCGAAATTTTCCCAGCAAACTCAAGCCATTGTTCCAACTGGACCATCATCGATGAGTTGTTGAAACAATTCATGAAATCCCAAGAGGAAATGAATCGGTTTTGGTTAGCCATATTTCGACATTAAGAAGTCTTTAAATGATCGACCCTGCTCGTGTACTTTACCTAGCAACACGATCGCTAATCCGAGGGGCGATGCAAAGGCGATCACAACCGAAGTGGTGCTTCATATGATGGACCCGCTATTCCTACTACCTCTTCTTCTTCTCTCCGAAGGTAGTGGAAAGTGAACCCGAGGCGACAAAGGACAAGGAACTTCCTACTAATAACGGAGGTACCAAAGAATGTCCATCCTCAAGTTGTCCCGAAACCCAAGACCAAACACGAGTTGTTTTTGAACCTCCGCTGACAACCCCAAATCCAAAACTTCTATTCCCTACCCTCACGCTTAAATGAGCAAAACTCCGCGAAAAAGCTAGTCATCAAATGGAAAAATTCTTTCAAATTTTCCAAGAACTACATTTTGACATAAGCTTATGGATGCCATCATGCCGATGCCCAAGTTTGCATCAACTCTCAAACACATGTTAAGCAACAAGGAAAAGTCGTTTGAAATGGCCAAACTCCTTGAACGAGAACCGCCGCGAGCTTCATAAAGAAGCTTCCGAGAAGCTAGGAGATCCCGGAAAATTTCTTCTCCTTGTGTTTTCCAGGATGATTGAATGCTTTGCCCTTGCCGATCTTGGTGCAAGCATCAATCGATGCCTTATTCAAGATGGAAGAAACTTTCTTCCTCGAACTTATTCCTACCGCATGACTCTTGAGCTTGCAGATCGTTCTATATCGCGTCCTCTTGGCATCGCCGAGGATGTATTTGTGAAAGTAGGAAAGTTCCATTTTCCACCGACTTTGTGGTTGTTGATTTCGATGTCGATCATCGGGTTCCCTCATTGTTGGAAGAGGATTCACGAGAACGGGCCATGCTCTCATTGATGTATTTGAGCAAGAAATCACGTTACGTGTGGGTAATGAAGTCATTACCTTTAACCTTGATCAAACTTCGAGGTACTCCTCAAATTATGATATTGAATCGCTTAATCGAGTCGATGTAATTGATATTGCTTCGAGGAGTACTCTCAAGAGTTTCTTGGTTATCTTCATAATTACGTGAGTGGGATTCCACCACATCTTCTAAACCAATCATTGCCGACTCTTCCCCTCTCTCACTCCGCTGAGGGAGGTGACTTCTTCTTGAAGAGATCGATGAATTTCTTGCTATCGATGAATCGATTCCACCGAATTGATGGTGTTTATGATTCGGAGGAGATATCCTTTATCTCGAGCAATTGTTAAATGAAGATCCATTACCTTCGCTCCTCCGAAAGAGATCACAATTGAGGAAATCAAATCAAGACAAACATCTATCAAGAATTTCCGAGGTTGAACTTAGGACCTACCTCCTCATCTCGAGTATGCATTCTTGGAGGGTGATGATAAATTACCCGTCATAATTGCTAAAGACTTAACCGAGGAGGAGAAAACTGTTCTCATAAAGGTCTTGAAGTCACACAAGCAAGCAATTGCTTGGAAGCTCTCCGACATTATGGGTATCAACCCTAAGTTTTGTACTCACAAAATCTTAATGGAGGATGACTTCAAACCAGCAGTCCAGCATCAGAGAAGGGTGAATCCTAATATTCACGAGGTTATCAAACAAGAGGTTCTCAAACTTCTTGATGCCGGTTTAATTTACCCGATCTCTGATAGTCCTTGGGTCAGTCCCATTCACTGTGTTCCAAAAAAGGGTGGCATAACTGTTGTCACAAATGAAGAAAACAAGTTAATTCCAACTCGATTGGTTACGGGATGGCGTGTGTGCATTGACTATCGCAAGTTAAACGAAGCCACCAGAAAGACCATTTTCCTCTACCCTTCATGGATCGATGCTTGAGAGATTAGTAGGAACGAATACTATTGTTTCCTTGATGGTTTCTCGTGTTATTTTCAGATCCCCATTGATCCGCCGGATCAAGAAAAACCACATTCACCGCCCATACGGACGCTTGCCTCTGACGTATGCCTTTTGGCCTATGCAATGCTCCCGCACGCTCCAACGATGTATGATGGCAATTTTCCACGACATGATCGGGAAACAATGGAGGTGTTTATGGATGACTTCTCGGTCATTGGGGACTCATTTCAAACATGTCTCTCCCATTTAGATAAAATGCTAAAGCGGTGTGAAGACACCAATCTTTGTCTAAATTGGGAGAAGAGCCACTTTATGGTCAAAAAGGCATAGTCCTTGGCCATAAGATTTCCAAAATGGGATTGAGGTTGATAGAGCAAAAGTTGATGTTATTGCCAATTACCTCATCCTACTACCGTCAAAGGTATTAGGAGTTTTCTAGGTCATGCCGGGTTTTATCGTAGATTCATACAAGATTTCTAAAATCGCCGGCCTATGACCCATCTTCTTGAAAAGATGCTCCTTTATCTTCTCACCGAGTGCATCAAGCTTTTGAAACTGTTGGATATTGGTTTCACTTACATATCATAACATTAACACAATGGGCATAGAGATGATTTTAGAGAGAGAAAGTGGGACATTCTAGTAAGAGAAACTTGTAGAATATTAGATTACCAAAGAACATCCAACCTCTACCTAGCAAGGTAGAGGGTATTTATAGGTTACAAACTAAACGACCTCCGACGGCCTGTGGATCGGGGATACAAGGGTAAAGACCCGTCCTTCCTCCACGGTGTTGCACAAAACTATTTTACGCCATCGACTAACTAATTAACTACATAAAAGCGTAAATAACGACAAGTCTACGAGCTAACTTATGCTAGATAATAGTTGGGGTGACCGACTCTTCAATACTGGAATTTTCTAATTCCTAACAATCTCCCCCTAAGGGAGGTCACCCCATGTTTCACATTTCAAATCCTAGCATTCTATTCTTGACTTTGTTCTTGAGCTCGAAGACTTTAAAATTTCAACATCGCAATCTTAGTGCATAGGTAGTGCAACTTCAAAGTCTGCATAGATTTGTACTTTAAAGTGGAGGTCATTCATGATCCATGAGATAATGATTATGAGCCATCTTTTGAGATCTTCAGCTATGAAAAAACCTCTGAGACATCCTTTGTGGTGCTGGTATCATGTGATGTTGTGACCTTAGGACCGACATGCTCACATTCTGGATCATGATATCTTCTCATCAGAGTAGCGGAAGCATTTGATGAATCATGATATTGGCAGCAGCGCGAAGCTTGGAGTGAAAATATCGAGTCATTGATGCACTAATCATGATTTCTTTTGAGTTGAATGAGTTAAGTGAGCATGCGGCTATGGATTGACCGCTTAATTCGATCACCGCAAACGTCGGGCGTACTGCATACAACAGATTAGCAATAAATCGCACGAAAGTGTCTTTGATCACCTTCGTTGAATTGAGGTACACGCCCACGGTTCCCGCTGATCAAGACAAGCATTGCCTGTGATCGGTATAATTCCAAAGAATTTCCTTGACAGGGTTTCACAATTGCTCTAGTCGTTCTCAAACCGAACATCTCAAAGAAGATAACAATGAGTGAGTGAACCAATAATTTTAAGTCCACCGATTGATGAAAAGAGATTTGAAAAACAATCGAGTATTGCTCAATAGAAATTGTTTTTGCAATACAACGAAGGTTTTATTGAAAATCAATTATCAATCATAAAACACCTTTTGGTTTGAAAATGAGTACACGGTCGATGTCTTCAAGAAAAGAGTTGTTAAGCACAAAGACCGGTTTTCAAAGGCATCCGTCAATCCATAACTCGAACTAGGATTGATTCAAGAGATTGAATCGCCCCATTGTTTCATTCGGTTGTCACATGGTTGATCTATAAAGTAGATCTCACATGCCACCTACCAGAGCTTGTTTGATGATGGCTCGAAGGCTTTCCATCTTCATTGTGAATATGTAAACACATCACTCATATGTTACGCAATACCACAAGGATAATGCGTAGGACTCAAGATATAATCTCTTTCCACATTGTGTGAAATGAGAGTCTTCATTGAAAGTGTCCTAATGAGATTTATTGATGATCTCGTGGCTCTAGACTCAATTTGTGCATATTTGGATCCCGTGTCGAGACTAGGAGAGGGTCTCCTTCTTCAATATCAACAATCTCTAAGAGAAAGTCGATAGATAATGTCGGTTCCCGTGAGAATGAAACAAGTCCTTTTAAGAGGAACTTGAGTGGTTTGGAAAGTTGAAGTGCGGTCGTCCACCGGGTCCATGACGCCTTGTCTTCAATACCGATGTTACCATCGAGAGCATATGAATTGAACCCGGTTTCGCCTCTAAGGTTGAATAAATGGAGGGCTATTTGTTTTCACCCTTTTCTCATTCAATTCTTTTAATTCTTCAACCCTTCATGCTTACCGAGACTTCATTGCAAGAACCTTGTTGGGTTTGTTCCAAGATTTGCTCCGATTCATCCGCACTCTTCCCATATCTCACTTTTCTCCTTTTATCATCATACCTAAGGACTTCTACACTAACTAGTGGATTGTCCCTGGGTAGATCCCTCCGGTTCTGGCGGATCATGGGAACCAATACCTAACCTTATCATCCTTATATCACCGTACATAAAGTAAAGTTGGTCGGTCTATTTGGTATTGTTCATCTTCCATTGGAATCAATTGAAAACCATTTGAAAAACAATCCAGATACTTGTGATATATTATCAAAACATTTTGTACATAAATTGTTTTTGATATTTTTAGAATGAGAACTCCCCCTCAACATGTGCATCAAATGTTTTGGAATCGTTTTGCACACGGAGGCAAGAGGAAGAATTAACTTCTTTGATTACCATTTTCTAAAAGATATCAACATCACTTCCTTAATCGAATCAAGTAGATAAAGCATTTTGGGGAAGGATGAGGTTTTCATGATTTTGCTCCCCCTCAATATGTGCCTCGAGGTTTGAAAAGAGTTTTGCACATACTAGAGGGAACCCTTTAAGAAGTGCATCCATGATCACCAAAGGATTAGAAGCCATACAATTAAGGTACCTTAAAGAGATTGAAAGTTGTGTACCCTGATGACTTGAATTTGCAAAGAGAATTCTCCCCCTTAATATATGCTTCGAGATTCGAAAATTGTTTAGCACATATTAGAGAGAAGTATGCACAAAATTGGTCATCTTATCTTTTAACATCTTTCATATTTATATCACATTTTCTCCCCGATCAAAAATCTTAAATCCTTTGAGATTTTGGATCTCAATTGATTTAAATATGTATGAGGTAAAATATTTGTAGGAGAAAAATGTGTCCGGTTTTATATGATCGAAGTGGACAACATGATGTTTCCCTTTTACAAGGGAAACCACAAGACAAAACCTAGCACTATTACATGTATTACGCTTGTTCATATTTAGTACACCACATATTACACATATTTAAAAACATAACATAAACAGCTTCAGAAGATGTCTTCATTCGATCCTCGAAGAAGTTTGTAGTGACCATCCCAAGCCTTCCACCAACAAAACTTTCAAGGTCATGAAGATCCTTCGTGTCTTGAGTCTTCGCTGATTGCGGCAATGAAGTGTTCACACCTCTTCAAGTCATCATCATCAAAAATAGTTTTAACCCAAGATTTCATATCAATTTTGGCTTCTTTCACTCGGTGTCAAGTTCTTCTTGACCAATTTGAGAGTACCATCACTAAACTTGTAGAGCTCACATAGACGCATAAGCATACGAGATCCATATCCGCCGGTGAAGATGACGGCTCTAGGGGTGTTAAGGACGTTGTATTCGCGATGAAATTCATGCCCGTTGCATTCCATTGTGGACTTGTAAGGTTGATCCTGGTTTGGTAGCTTTCAATACCAAGTCGAAAGTCCTCAACTCGTTTTGAATGACTAAGCCCCGATCCAAAGAGTGACATTGCAGAGAGGGCCTTTTCTCACGGACGGTAAATGCTCAAGGTTTCCTTGAAGATTTAAGAGATAGAGATCTTCAAATCATTTGGCGGAGATGTTTGAAGTCGTTCTCTTCAATAGTATACTCTTTGAGGTCTCTCTTTTAAGGACTATCTTCTTCAAGTACTCATATCCATAGATAGGGAATATCTCTACTCGAACAACACTTAAGATTTGCGACTTTGATCCGACATCATTGCGTCTTTTATCGCCACACCATGTCTTTCGATGTAGAATTTCTTCTTTTGAACCACCAAAGTGAGAAATACCATAAGAGGCGGCAATATCATACTTTTGTTCTTCATTAGCCCGAATTGATCGGGAACCATCCGCTCAAGCCCCGATCGAGTAGGTTGCGACTTTCATCTTTGATATTGATAGAGCGGTCTTCTTTCGAAGAGAGCGAGCACACGGATAGTCCAAGTCGTGATTGAAGAAGAATTCACTGAATGGTCATCGACCGTGTTCACCATCAAGAGGAAGAGATTTGTTGACATTGAAGCGATCGATTTGCACACCGACTTGGTCATTCAAAGATCTTATGGCATTCTTCCATCGATATTGAAGATGATTTGCATCCGAGTGGAAGACTTTGACAATTTCGTAAGCTTGTCCTTCAAGATCTCTTGGAGTTATGGATGAGATACTCTTCGCTCACAAAACCATCTAATAAAACTTCCCATATCACCGCAGTAGTGCGTAAGAGAGTCTTCACCGAACTTCATAATTATTGGTGATAAGCGATGCCCAATTGTTGTCGGGAATCATAGAGTCGACTGGGATGGTCCATGGGGTTCGGAGAAGGAGGTCTATCTTCCACAATGCGACTTTGAATTGTGTCTCTTGAAGGTGCTACTCGGATGTGCTAGTGCGATTCCCACCATGTAAGTATCAAACCAATCTTCGATGGCTTAGGAATATGCCTTGTAGATGCATCATCTTCATCGGTTACGAGTCCGCCATAACATGCGACTCTTCGTGAACCATTTGATCATCGTGAATGGAGGTGGATGTGGATGTGAACCTTGAATCAACCGTCGTCCGTGCAAGCAGATTTCTTCTTAGTAACTGCTCTTTTGTAGGACCCGATTGATTGGAAGGTTTTGCGGTGATGATGGTGGTTGTGGTGGAGGTGTGTTGGTTGTTGTAGAAGGATTACCGACTCCGAAGTTCCAGCGCCCGTTGGTGGTGGGTGTGGAGGAGGATCTTTACGATTCTTCATCAATGCTTCCATCACAATTGTTCTCCTTTTCTTTTTAGCTTCTTTTTCCCCGACGTCAATCTTAAACTGCTCATAATTGTCGAACTTAATGGATTCTTCAAGTGCCTCATAGAGTTTCTTGTGAACCTCATGCTTGTCCTCTTCAAAGATCATACATCCTTTCAAACAGAGCTGCTCTCATATCGGTGATAGGTAGGTCCTTGAATCGCCTAAGAAGTGGAGCCTCCATAGCCCATTCCACAAAGATCCTTGACTTCTCCTTCAATAGCGGCAGAACCCCTTCATTGAAGTTGAGGTGCTCCAATCTATAGACACGATCCATAAGGAATCAGCAGATTTAGGAAGTTGCCTTTCGAGCTTCTATCCTTTTACGCCTTTGTCCAAGAGTTGATCGAGGTAAGGATCTGTGGTGGTGAAGTGGTGGAGCATCCACATCGGCAATTGTAATGACAGTTCGGGGGTTGGTGATGTCGGTGGTGTTTGTACAATTGATTGAGTATGTATGGGAGGTGGAAGTGTAGTTGATAGTGAAGATGTCGACATCGGAGGAATAGTTGACGATCTTCTTTGAATCTTGACGAGATACATGGATTGTGCGGTATCTAAGGATTTGTCATTAATGAATTGATCACCAAAATAGAAATCAGATCAAGATCCTTAAGTGAGGATAGAGAGTTAGTAGACGATTTGGTTCATCCATCTTCAAGGTCTCATCGATCTTGTCTCAAGGTTCTCCTGCGAGCCTTTTTGCAACAGGCGTCAACATTCAAGCGATTGAGTCTCACTAAGTGTAGGAGTTTCTTTAGACGTTTCAGGCACTTTGTCCACTCCAGATTGTTCTTTAGCATGAGATGATTCAGATCTTCTCTTCAGCTCATATTGATTGGTGGTGCTTGATGGAGATGATGAGATAGTTAAAAGCATGTGAGCGGCTTGTTCAGTTTCAACACTCGCAACCCCTTTTCCTTTGTCATGTGTTATTGAGGTTGTTTGACGAGGTAGTTGAACGGGTTCTCTTAACACAACTCCACCTACGGGTGCTTTAACATTCTGACTTTCTAGGCTTTGCTGGATTCCAAGTTGCAGATCAGCATCATCTTCATCAGTTAACCTGGTAATATTCCTTGGTACCTCAGTGTTCTCACCAATTTCCTTTTCCACTTTCTTCCTTTTTACTTTCTGCTTCTTGGTTGTGGTGTCTGAATGTTGTGACCTTTCAAGTCTCTTTTTAGGAAGAGAGGCATAGGATGCTTGTGAGGCTGACTTGGACATGGGAGCATTTGGTTGTAGAGGAGAGGGTGTGACATCGCAGAGGATCCGTAGCTCTTTTCTTGTATTGCTTGAAGTAGTCCTTCTTCTTGATATCTTCGTGAGAAAACAATCGAATTGGCAATCCAAATAGTTCATTATCCATACCTCAGGGAACATATTTCGTGTTTCCTAAAACATATTCATCTTCCGCATTATGTAGAGTTGATTCACCCTAGGATTGAATTTGTGTATTTGTTGTAAATCTTGGATAACAAGCTTAGAAAATCGATCTTTGGGAATTACAAGCTTGTTCTGCTTTCTTTCGACCTTGAGCTTTGTTCGAAATTGGTTCTATCGAGATATGAATGTGTTCATTGATAAAGAGAATTCTTCCCAAATACGATCGAGACATTCACATCAACCCTATTAACGATTCCCATAGGATTTGCAAGATAGGAATTCTCACTTTATCGAACCTCAAGTTTTCCCGATGAGCACAAGTTAAGAATGGTTTTAATGGCTCTCGGGGTTGATACATGTGTCCGGTGATGATGTCGGATGCTCTTGAAATCTGCTCGATAACCCAACCCAATTAGAAAGACAATCGATCGTCGAGACGGTGGAGATTCGAACGAAGGTCGGGGTTACATGGGGTGATTCCAAGAGCCTTGCTCGTAATATCGAAATCAATTGTGAACTCCCTATCATCCGGTTTGCAAGAGTATTGTCTTTGTGATTTTGTCCCATTGAACGATGTTCCGTAATTGTTGAATGTAAATGGTCGGAATGAGCATTGCTTGGTAATTGCTCAAGAAGTTTGTGTTTTGAGGATGTCAATAGAAACTTTAGTATCGGATTTTGTTGAAGCCTTTGTAGGTCCACATATGCTTGCTTTTTCCAATAACGACCCATTGACTCACAGGAAGGATTTCTTCGTCTGAGAGAACTTTGGATGATGCCGAAGGGGTAACGCTCTTTTCTGGGATTGAACTTGCCATTGATGGTCTGAGTAATCATACAATCAACAGTAATGATTGGGAACAGGTTAGATGATAAATGATAAGTGAGACAACATTGAGAGCATCCTTATGACATAGACACATAGAAGTAGTAACTCAGAAGGAGTCCCCAAAACATATACAGAGAAAGATTGAGTGGCAAGTTTCAAATATATGACAACTTTCAAATATATGACAACTTTCATAAGTGAGATAATTCAATGAAGTATAATCTTACAGATAAATATTCACATGACGAGCTGATAAGGGATTAACAGGCAAAAGAGTGCGTTGCAAAGGGATCATGTCATGAGCCACGATACAAATGTAGAAGTGATATAACAAATATGCATGAGGAAAAAGAAACATTTGGTTGTCGTGAGAGAAACCAAGTACCTTTTGCCTAAACAGACAGGTCATAGCAGATTACATAGAGTATGTTGACTCAACAAGTTGAATTAGGAGATCCTAAGTATTGTGAGAATGGGATCAACTATAGCAATAAACCTTTGAACATTTTAATAACCCTTGACCCTAAGACTAATTCGCAACATGAAAGTGAACAATGTTGCAAACTTGTAAAGACAAGTCGCCATCACTAGAGCCACAGACAAGTCGCTAATTGTTTAGCTCTCTAAGTCGCTATGCTAATTCGCTAACTTGTAAAGACAAGTCGCCATGAACAAGAATTAAACCAAGTCGCTACAAATCGCTTAACTAAGTCGCTAAGGTTACTAATTAAGCTAACTTGTGAAGACAAGTCGCCATGAACAATAACACAACCAAGTCGCTATAAATTTGTTAACTAAGTCGCTACTAATTCGCTAACTTGTAAAGACAAGTCGTGACAACTAACTCGCTACCCAAGTCGCGAATATAATAAACTAATTAAGCTCTGAACCGTAATCGCTAAGTTGAATCCTAACTCGCCATGAAGAACATTCAAGCTAAGTCGCTACCAAGAACATGTTAAGTCGCTATCAAGAACATTCATAATTTCAACAGACAAACCACCCAATCCACCAATCATTCATCATCCTTACATGGAAACACATTACTCAGCAGTCACAATAACATATACCAACACTTAGTATACATGCAACATAATAATCAACAAAGCAACACGATTTAATGAACCATCGAACCTAATAGGGAATCAAGCAGTCACAGAACACGAGCTCGAACTGATCTGGTTAAAGTGACAAGTTAGAAACTTAACACAAACGCTTAAGAGAACAAAGATAAGAGGGATTCGAGACAAACCTCTTGCTAAGTCGCTAGGATGAGCAATATGACGAAGAAAAGAAAAAACGAGAGAGAAAAAAAACTTATTTGAGAAAAGAAATGGTAATTCGCTAAATGGTAATTCGCTAGGGGTATAAAAACTATCTTTGGCAGTATGACACAATTGGTCCTTGTGGTTTTAAAATGAGGTGAGGTAAGTCGCTAGTGCAACACAACTTTCACATATATGACAAGTTTGGTCCCTATGGTTTTGAGGAACGAGTGGTAAGTTGCTAACACAGATTATAGACTAAGTCGCTAGCATAGATTATCACAATGATCACCATGAATCAATTAATCATTTAGTTAAATAAGCATTTAATACTAGGCACTTAATACGTAGGTACACAATGATAATCACATGAGCAAGATACGACCACAACCTACAGAAACCATAACCAGATAGTTACAAAGGCAAAACACGACCTCAACTTACTAACGAGCAAGCATTATAACCAGCACAGAAGCCAATGGCATAGATAGTCAAGAGAAACATATACACAATCTCCCCCTCAATCAATGTCATCAAAGAACATTGATTGACATTAATTAACCCCATTATAAAGAAACAAGAATATTTCAATTGTTCGAACTTCATCTATGATCCCGTGCCATTATTGAATGACATTTCTAGGACCGTAGATGTTATCGATAACAATGAATGTATTCTTTATTAGATTGGGAAAAACATGATAAAATTGTAAATTTAAAGGAATGACATATATATTAAAAACATGATAACAATGAATGTATTTTTTTTTTAAGAAACTTGATTTATACACAAATATAGAAGAGCGAGTCCTGATTCAAGGTGAATAGGAGTCAAAGTGAGAAGTACATCAGCTCTGGCACGCTATAGCTCCTGAATGAGCTATGTTCATTTCAGATGGGAACCAAGTCATGAAGTTCCTGATTGAGTTGAGCATTGTACCTGAAAAAGACTGAGAGCACATTGTACTGGAAGCACATGTAGACTTGTACGTAGAAGAGTTAGTGACATGTTCAATCTCACATTTGGATGCATCACAGTATAACAAAGACGTATCGTTAATGGGGATCCTATTAGATTCTACATTCTTAAAAAGTTTGCCTGTGGGAATCCACTTGAGGCATGATCTAGGAATGTAAGTTCGTTTAAGTCCTGTAAACTTAAAAAATCGCGGTGGGAATCCATTTGAAACCACGCTTAGTTGAACTAAATGAGTGCATAGCCTTGTTTTGACTATTTGTCCTTTTGTGATCGAGAGAATTTCTTAGGGATTGATCATCAAATGATGTTTTGCATGAGAGCTAGTTAAACTTATTGCATTTCGATCCGTGAGAGTTGACCATAAGTCCTATGTTTGAGATTCATCATATCCGAGCTAGGCAATGAAGTGACCGGTTATGACAAACCGACAAATTATCAACTTGGGATGTAAGCTTAGATTTCAATGGTTTAGCTCTTTCGCACCTAAAGGCATTAGGTTGTTTAATAACTGCTCGTTTCAAGTAGTTCTCAACATTTGACTTTCCCAAAGTTGAAGGTTTTGCAAACTTAGTGTTCATCCTATTTCCAATGCACTTCCGAGCTCATTTTTAGGGCAACAATATTGAAGCTCTTATCCCGAATTTGTGCTTTGAGGTCATCAATATCTTTCATCAAGAGGTTAGATTGATTGACTAACTTAGAGTTTGTTTCCTCAAGGTTCTTTCTTAAATGCTCATTTTCTCTTAGAAGGTTGGACACACATAGAGCTAGTTCGAATTTCTAGATTCTAGTGCATCACTCATCTCATGACAATCATATTTCGGCTTCAAAAAGTGATTTCGATTGCCTATGGTCGAATCTTTGTCCCGAATCGGATTTTAACCGATTAATTTCAAAAATTCTCTAAATTCGAAGTTCCCGATTAGTACACGGTTTTTTTGCATAAAACATTTCATCCTTTTGTTGTATTTCAATTTGCAAAGAGATACGATGTTTTCAAGAATTGAAAATTTGTTTGAAAGCTCATCATATACTCTTTTTCAATCATGTTACTTGCATTAGATTCGTGCAAAACAAAGATTGATTCCACATTGTTATGTTCGAGTAAGAGTCATGTACCTTTTATGAGAATTTGTGTGATCGATAAGTGTACCTTATTGATTGATACCTTTTCGACTCGAGAATTTGAGATCGCTATTCTCTTCATCCTTTTCATTACAACCGAGATTCTCGCAATCGGTGTCATCTCTCGGTTCAATCGGAATGTAGCATGTCACGCTCCATTGCTCCATGGAATCTCTTGGCACTCATTCAATTCATTCACTTTGTTATTCTCTTTAGCGACTTCCTTGATGTATGTTTCCATATTACTCATAAGTTGAATAAATGAGTTTCGAACTCATGAATTTCCATTCCGTGTGTTTCTTGAAAGATATTCCACCATGATATCATCAAAATCGAGGAGTATTCTTCCGGGTAAGTGGTGAAATTGGTTGAAGGTGGTTTGGAGAGCGACACGAGAATCATCATTGAGAACTTTTCTTTGGTAATTTGAAACCTCGATCGTTCTAAGTTAAGTAAAACAGTTCTTGTCAAAGTGAGAAAATCCCACGAAGGATGGCACAACTTGTTCGATCCATGGTTGTAGATAAGAGTAATTTGAGAAGTCGATCGAGTTGTTGAAACAAATTTCACTAGTGCATTCCATATTCTTAGCATCGTTTGCGGACATTAAGAGTGACTTATTTGAGTTGTTACGATTAATCGATCTTTGAATCATTCGATGTATGGCATTCGAGATAAGCATTCTGCTTCACTATTCTCAGGTCAGGTCATAGAGAGCAAGTACTTTGGTGATTAAAGGATCCGTGATGACTGACATTGTGTTATTATGAATTACTCCCCAAGTCTCTAGAGATTTTGAACCAACTCGCTAGCAACTAAATAGCAATAATCCCAAGTTGTTAAATCAACATCCAAGTCGCTAAGTACAAGTCGCTAATCCTCTAATTCGCTATACCACCAAGTCGCTAAACAGATTCAAGTCGCTAAGTAGTAACTCGCTAAGCATTAAGTCGCTAGCAAAATTTTGGCAGCAATTCGCTACACAAGTCGCTAAAGATACAAGTCGCTAAATAGCAACTCGCTACAAACCAAGTCGCTACCTCCAAGTCGCTACCAGTGGTGGAAAGTCCACTACTTGTACTTTAAGTCGTTAGTTCTAAGTCGCTAGGTCTAAAACTGTAACTCGCTACAAATTTGTAAAGCAAGTCGCTACGAAGAAAGTATTCCGTGTGTTAAGTCGCTAGCAAGAAAAAACCACATAAACATCACTTTTCAATCCAAAAACAACCCAACCAAGATGATTCAAGCTTACCAAATGAAAACCTAAACACTTGTGATGATTCTAAACATAAAAGTATTAACAAAATCCAAACTTTACCACAAGAAATCAACCAAATGATGCACAAACCACTAAACTTTTTCAAACTCAAAAAACCACCTAAAAACCACTAGAAATCCAAAGATGTGCAAGATATGATCTAACATGGGCTCTTGATACCAATTGTTGGATATTGGATTTCATTTACATATCACAACATTAACACAATGGGCATAGAGATGATTTTAGAGAGAGAGAAAGTGGGACATTCTAGTAAGAGAAACTTGTAGAATATTAGATTACCAAAGAACATCTAACCCTCTACCTAGCAAGGTAGAGGGTATTTATAGGTTACAAACTAAACGACCTCCTGACGGCCTGTGGATCAGGGATACAGTGGGTAAAGACCCGTCCTTCCTCCACGGTGTTGCACAAAACTATTTTACGCTACTGACTAACTAATTAACTACATAAAAGCGTAAATAACGACAAGTCTACGAGCTAACTTATGCTATATAATAGTTGGGGTGACCGACTCTTCAATACTGGAATTTTCTAATTCCTAACAGAAACATTAAAGAAAAAGCTTACGGAAGCACCCATTCTAGTTGCCCTCGACTGGGATTTACCCTTTGAGCTCATGTGCGATGCAAGTGATTTTGCTATCGGTGCAGTCTTGGGGCAACGTAAAACCAAGCATTTTCAGCCTATCCACTATGCAAGTAAGACTATGATCAAGCTCAAACCCATTACACCACTACGTAAAAGAATTATTAGTCATGGTGTATGCGTTTGAAAAGTTTCGCCATACCTTATCTTGACCAAATGCGTGGTGTATACGGATCACTCGGCTCTCAAATATCTCTTTGCAAAACAAGATGCAAAGCCGAGATTACTCCGTTGGGTTCTCCTCCTACAAGAATTTGATATCATTATACGTGATAAAAAGGAGCCGAGAACACGGTCACGATCATCTATCCGTCTAGAAAACCCTCACCAGATGTGTTCGAGAAAAGGAAATAAACGAAACATTTCCTCTCGAAACACTCAATGTGGTTTCTTTTCGTGGAGACTCTTCTACCCCATGGTTTGCTAACTTTGCAAATTACCATGCGGGTAACTTTAATAGTGAAAGGGATGTCGTCCCAACGTAAAAACAAATTCTTTAAATATGTGAAACATTATTTCGGGACGACCCTACTTGTTCAAAATTTGCGCGGATCAAGTCATCGAGCGATGTGTGTATGGTCGGGAAGCCATTGACATTCTCAAGGCTTGCCATTCGGACCCATTGGGGACATCATAGCCCCAACTACACCGCCAAGAAGGTGTTTGATTCGGATTCTATTGGCCCACGATTTACAAGGATGCCCACGAATTTATCAAAACCCGTGACGCTTGTCAACGTCACGGAATATCTCATTAAAGAAATGAAATGCCGCAAAACGCCATTCAAGTGTGTGAGATTTTTGACATCCGGGCATTGACTTTATGGGGCCATTTCCTTCTTCTCGCAATAATAAATACATACTCGTGGCGTTGACTATTTGTCAAAATGGGTTGAAGCTAAGGCTTTGCCTACCAACGATGCCCGAGTTGTTGTGAAATTCTTAAAATCTCTTTTGCTAGGTTTGGAACTCCACGAGCTATAATCGTGATCGTGGTACGCATTCTGCAATGACCGCTTTGATAGAGTCATGCAAAAGTATGGTGTAACTCACCGCCTCTCTCTGCGTACCACCCCAAACAAGTGTGTTAGATATAAGCTTTTCACATACACATCAAACCATAACACAAAGTAGCATGTAGATGGAATTCTAGAGAGAAAGTTAGAGGTTTAGGGAACTTAGTGAGAGAAAGTGAAAGATATTATTATGAGCTCCAACTCTACCTTGGGAGGTAGAGTATTTATAGTCTTACACAAATCGCCACACTATGGGTCATGGATCGGTATACATGGGTAAAGACCCGTCTGTCCTCCACGGTGTTACTTAACTAAATTACTACTTAACTTAAAAGAACTACGACTACGAGCTTTCTAACGATTACATATACTTGAGGTGACCGACTCTTTAATACTTGGAATTTCTAATTCCTAACAATCTCCCTAAGGAGGTCACCTCAATTATACATCAAAAATTACATTGAATACAAATAGATTTTACATTAACAGTTGATCTTGCATTCTTGATGTAGTCCTTTGCTCATAAGCTCGTAGTCATTGATTCTTCACATTGCATGTTTGGTCATTCCAAGTGGAGGTCTTTTACTGATCCATGTGATGATAAGTTTGAGCCATCTTTGGAGATCATCAGCAATCAACAATCTCTAACACATCCTTTGTGATGTTGGTATTTTGTGATGTTGTGACTTTGGGACCGACATGCTCACATTCTGGATCATGATATCTTCTCATCAGAGTAGCGGAAGCATTTGTTGAATCACGATATTGGCGTAGCAGAAGCGTAAGCATGGAGTGAAAATATCGAGTCATTGATGCACTAATCATGATTTCTTTTGAGATGAATGTGTTAAGTGAGCATGCGGCTATGGATTGACCGCTTCATTCGATCACCGCAAACGTCGGGCGACTGCGCATACAACAGCTTAGCAACAAATCGCACGAAAGTGTCTTTGATCACTTTCGATGAATTGAGGTACACGCCCACGGTTCCCGTTGATCGAGACAAGCATCTTGCTGTGATCGGTAGGATTCCTAGGAATCTCCTTGACAGGGTTTCGCAATGTTCTAGTCGTTCTCAAACCGAACATCTCAAAGAAGACAACACGGAGTGAGTGAACCAAATAATTTTAAGTCCACCGATTGATGAAAAGAGATTTGAAAACAATCGTGTATTGCTCAATAGAAATT
This sequence comes from Chrysanthemum lavandulifolium, assembly GCA_022545495.1. Classification (NCBI taxonomy): domain Eukaryota; kingdom Viridiplantae; phylum Streptophyta; class Magnoliopsida; order Asterales; family Asteraceae; genus Chrysanthemum; species Chrysanthemum lavandulifolium. The sequence goes on along the minus strand of CM040244.1, from coordinate 230,602,557 downwards.
GTTTTTGCAATACAACGAAGGTTTTATTGAAAATCAATTATCAATCATAAAATACCTTTGGTTTGAAAAATTAGTACAGTCGATGTGCTAAAGAAAAGAGTTTATTAAGCACAACGACCGGTTTTCAAAGGCATCCGTCAATCCATAACTCGAACCGTGATTGATTCAAGAGATTGAATCGCCCATTGTTTCTTCGGTTGTCACATGGTTGATCTATATAATAGATCTCACATGCCACCTACCAGAGCTTGTTTGATGTTGGCTCCGAAGGCTTTCCATCTTCATTGTGAATATGTAAACACATCACTCGGATGTTCGGCAATACCACAAGGATAATGCGTGGGACTCAAGATATAATCTCTTTCCACATTGTGTGAAATGTAGAGTCTTCATTGAAAGTGTCCTAATGAGATTTATTGATGATCTCGTGGCTCTAGACTCAATTTGTGCATATTTGGATCCTATAACGGAGACTAGGGAGAGGTCTCCTTCTTCAATATCAACCATCTCTAAGAGAAAGTCGATAGATAATGTCGGTTCCCGTGAGAATGAAACAAGTCCTTTTAAGAGGAACTTGAGTGGTTTGGGAAGTTGAAGTGCAAGCGTCACCGGGTCCATGACGCCTTGTCTTCAATATCGATGTTACCATCGAGAGCATATGAAGTGAACCCGGTTTCGCCTCTAAGGTTGAATAAATGGAGGGCTATTTGTTTTCACCCTTTTCTCATTCAATTCTTTTAATTCTTCAACCCTTCAAGCTTACCGAGACTTCATAGCTAGAACCTTGTTGGGTTTATTCCAAGACTAGCTCGGTCTTAGTCCGCACTCTTCCCTTATCTCATTTTTCTCCTTTATCATCATACCTAAGGACTTCTATACTAACTAGTGGATTGTCCTCGGTAGATCCCTCCGGTTCGGCGGATCATGGGAACCAATACCTAACCTTATCATCCTTATATCACCGTACATAAAGTAAAGTTGGTCGGTCAATTTGGTATTGTTCATCCGCCATTGGATCCAATTGAAAACCATTTGAAAAACAATTCAAATACTTGTGATATATTATCAAAGCTTTTGTACCGAATTGTTTTTGATATTTTTAGAACGAGAACTCCCTCAACATGTGCATCAAGTATTGAAAATGTTTTGCACATGGAGGCAAGAGAAAGAATTTACTTCTTTTGATTACCATTTTCTAAAGATATCAACATCACTTCCTCAATAGATCAAGTTGGTATAGCATTTCCGGAAGGATGAGGTTTCCATGAATTTTGCTCCCCTCAATATGTGCCTCGAGGTTTGAAAAGAGTTTTGCACATACTAGAGGAACTCGCACATTAGGATGAATGATCACGTTTTAAATCAAAGGTTTAAGATAGATGCTCCCCTCAACATGTGCATTGAAAAATTGAAATCGTTTGTCACATGTGAGAAGGACAAGATGTACATTCTTTTATAACCATTTACCGATTATCGGTTTAAATCCAATTTAAATCACACATTCTCCCCGATCACAATTATCAAATCATTTGAGATTTGTGATCTCGTATAGATTTAAATTGATTTTGAAAGTTTTAAGGAGAATTGTGACTTGATTGTGAAAGTGTTTTAACCGATATGGATCGATTTTAAGACTTTAAACTCCATTTATAAAACTTGCATGTATATCTTTTGAAAACAATTTAATGCCAAATAACTTTTAATTTAATTGAAATCATTCTCCCCTCAATCAATGACGAGGTTGTTGATTGAGAGATAGAGATTTTGACATATAAGTCCGATGATTATCAAAAATAGAGATTGAGTTATTTTTCAAAGCATTTAGTTTTCAAGAGATAAATGTTTATAGAATCGAGCATAGAATTTGAAAACATGGTAAAACATGGCTCGTTCTTTCTTTAAAACCGGTTATTGCCTCGAAAATGACAATAAACCATTTCTCTTTCTCTCAAATTTTTTTTTTTTTTTTTTTTTTTTTTTTTTAATAGAATTCGAACAAACATCTAAAGTCCCGTGTCATTCTTTGAATGACAAAGACAAAGACCGTAGATATTATCGAACCGAGAAAACATGACAAAATGACAATATTTTTGAAGATTTTTCAATTTTTCGATTTTTGAAGGTTTTATAATTTTCTATTTGATTTTCGAATAAATATATACAAGAGATAGATGAAGATAGACCTTTACTCCTCGTCTTCCTCCCGAAGACGTTTGAGAGTTTCTGTTGAAGGCTTTTCAAACCAAGTCGTGGAAGAATAAACTCAAAACGTTCTCTTGAAGAGCTTTGGTGAAGATGTCGCTAACCGATATTCGAGACCTCACAAAATATAGTTCCACCACACCTTTTCCACCTGCTCCCTCGATGAAATGATGTCGAATGTCGATATGCTTTGCTCTTGAGTGTTGAACGTTGTTGCATGAGAGAGCAATAGCACTTTTATTATCACAAGATGCGGAGGGATTTTGTTGAATTCAAAGCCATAGTCGATAATTGAGATCTCATCCATAAGATTTGAGCACAACAAGATGACATGGCTATGTATTCACCTCTGAGAGGAAATAGAAGTACTCATTTGCTTCTTTGAAGACCACTCACAAGCTTATCACCCAAAAACCGAGCACCTCCGCACGTGCTTGACGTGTATCTTGACAACTCGCATGATCGGCATCCGCATAGGCCGTTAGTGACATACCGTGTCCTTCGGTACCATAGTCCCATATTGATGGTTCCTTGGAGATACCGAAGACCCGCTTAACTTCTTCAAGGTGCTTTTAGTAGGCTTAGCACGGTATCTAGCACACATGCACACAGAGAATAAGATGTCGGTCTACTAGCGATGAGATACATCGTGGATCCAATCATACTCCTATATTTCGTTTGGTCAATCATGATCCCCGAGAGGTCCTCATCTAGTTTGGTTCGGTCAATCATGGGGTGTCAACAGGTCACTTGAATCAAATCCAAATTTCTTTAAAATCTCATTGCATATTTAGATTGATTTATGAAAATGCCTCCGGACTTTGAGAAATTTGTAATCCCAAGAAAATGACATTTGTCCCATCATTGACATTTGAAACTTTGAACTCATTTCATTTGAAAACGATCACATTCCATTGGGTCGATCGAGGCAAAGATAATATCATCAACATAAATTTGAACATGAATCAAATGTTTGCACGACTTCCGGTGAACAATGTAGGATCAATCGCTCCTTTGATGAATCCGGTTGATAGAAGAAACTTTGACAATGTATCATACCATGCTCTTGGAGCTTGCTTTAAACCGTAAAGAGCCTTCTTCAAACGATAAACGTGAGTAGGATGCTCTTGATTCACAAAACCTTCAGTTGGTGCGACGAGCGACTTCTTTAAGATCTCCGCTTAGAAATGCCGTCTTTACATCCATCGATAAACCACCATGTTCTTGCTAGCGACATTAGCCGAAAAGATTCGATGGCCTCGATTCGAGCAACTAGAGCAAAAGATTCTTCAAAGTCTATACCCTCCTCTTGACGATATCCTTTTGCAACTAATCGAGCCTTGTTCTTCAACACATCACCATGCTCATCAAGTTTTACTTTGAAGATCCATTTTAGAGCTATAATCATAGCACGATCTGGAGCGGTACTAACTCCCATACATCAAGACGATCAAACTCATGAATTTCATCTTGCATAGCATTGAACCAAATTGTCTTCATTCATGGCGCTTTAACGCCTTTTGGTTCGATCTTAGATAGTACGGAGTTGAAGAAGCACCATAAGGCATCGGTTGCGAGTTGCTTCCGGTTGATACTGAGACGAGAGGGATTTCCAATGATGTTGTCTAATGGATGATCGTGAGTCCATTTTCCGAGGTGTTCATGTGGCATTTGTTAAGGAACCTAAGTAGGCGAGTCGATGTCTCCTCAAGAAGATGGTTCGATGATGATTCGTGAGTAGCAAATATGTTTTCAAATGGAGCATCTTCAGAGTTGCAAAGGGATTAACTTCATCATTGGTGCGAAACATTTCCATGATGTACATTTGAAGAGAGATGATTTGTTGATGAGATCAAGGATCGGCAGCAGTGCTTCTTGACTTACGATATTGAGATCGATGAATTGACTTCATTCACCGGAATATGAGCATCCTCTGTTGTAGGGATCAAGACCTCATTAGTAGTAGACTCATACAGTTCATCAAACATGGGATCAAACAGTTTCTTTACATCATCTTCGGATGGAGGTACATATGGAGTTTCTTGAGAGGAGTTTGGAACAAGAAATGAACCAATAGGACTGCTTTTGAAGTGCGGGTCTGGTGGAGTGTCCAGGAGCCATTTGACCGGTCACTCATCAAACGTAACGTGAATTGTTTCCATGATATTTCGGGTTCTTTTGTTGTAGATTCGGTATCCTTTTTGTTTGGTGCATATCCTACAAATACTCCAATGTCGACTTTAGCCCTAAGTTTGCCCAAGTCTTGACCTCATTTGTTGGATAGCACAAGGCACCAAACACACGAAGGAAAGATAGATTAGGTTTTCTGTTGTGGACAAGTTCATATGGAGTTTTTCCATGAATGGTGTGAATCGGGAACGATTTTGTGTGTAGCATGCAGTGGCAATTGCTTGACCCGGAGAAACATTGGAACCTTTGAGTAGATCGAGATTGTTCTAGCGACTTCAACAAGAGTACGATTTCGTCTTTCAACTACACCGCTCATTGAGGGGTTCGTGGAACACTTCTTTGATGGTGATTCCAACGCTTTCATAGAATTCACTAAGTTGTTTGTTGACAAACTCGGTTCCATTGTCTGCTCGATAATTCGACGGTTTTGTTTAGTCTAACTCGCAATGTTTGATGAGTTTGATGATGATATCGGGAGTTTCATCCTTTGTCCTTAAGAACTTGACCCGGTGAATCTAGAATAATCATCAACCACAACTAACACATATTTCTTCCCAAAGATATTCTCGCACCTCATTGGTCCACATAAATCCATATGAATCATATGAAGGACTTACGTGATGAGTTAGTAGGTTTGGGTTTATGGGCATACTTCTTGCTTTTTCCCAATTGACATGCCGAACAAAGATGATCCTTTTCATACTTTAGTCTAGGTAAGCCTACAACTAAATCCTTTCTCGAAAGATCGTTGATGGTGCCGGTTCAAGTGATTGAGACGACGATGCCATAACCATGACTTTGTTTTAGAAGCCTTTGATAACAAGCATTGGTGATGCTCTCATCATGTCATCGATAGAGATAGTGTAAAGGTTTGAGCCACGAGTTCCTTTCAGCAGTTCCTTTCCATTAAGATCTCTAACAAAGGTGTATGTTTTCAAGGCTACTTCTAGATCGTAATCACGTAATTGACCAACAGAGAATGAGTTATGACCTAAACCTTCCACATAATACACTCTAGAGATGACACTATCACCAACAACATAATCTCCATAACCCATAATAGCAACCGAAATGATCATTACCAAATCTAACAGTCCCGATGAATTTGCTCACGAAGTTCATGAGCCGTGACCGGTCTCCAAATCATATGCTTGGAACAAACTGAGTCCGGTACCACGAGCGATTTGAACGATCTGCAGTTGAACACGACAAGAATGGATAATCGGATATTTGGGATCCCCATGCAAGAATGGGTTCCATTTGGTTAGTAGCAACAGTTGGACCACCCACATCGAAATAGAAGCATTCATATCGAGACGGTGAGGTAATGGAATCATTGTGAATAGATGCAATACTAGTGTCTCAGATAGCCCTATTTACTGATGTGACCACTTCTTAAGGAATAGTTCTACCAAGAGGCATCCATTTTCTAGTGGGCATTATCGATTAGTCTTATGACCAACAGTATCCAATAAAAGCCTATTCTCATTGAATGTTCTTCCCGTGGGTTTCCATTGTTTTCTAACTCTCTTCGCTTTTGCCTTTTAGCCTTTTTAGCATGAATTTTAGCATTAACAACATTAATCGGACAATTAACATCATTAGGCGTAACATTAACATCACATTCATGATTAGAAAGCGAATTCAAGCAATCATCGGTACAAGGTTTGCAAATAGTATCGAATTGAATTAATTACAAGACGCCTATGGCAAATACTAGAATCAACACGATTCGTTTTATTCGATTCAAACTTAAGGTTCCTAGATTGTTCTTCTACTCTCTTCCAGTGCACATTCTTAGCTTGAGAGGTCTTATCATTCCTTGTATTGTCTTGAGACTTTGACCTGCTCCCTTTAATGTCACTGATTACTCCTGTAGAGGGAATGGGAACATTAGTTTGTTTTACTACTCTTTGCACCACCTGTTTAGATGTGCTGGGATCTGAACTACATGCAGGTGCACTACGGTTCACTTTCATAAAGCTAGCTTTACTGAAATTAGTACTCCTAGAAGGCACATTCGAGTTCTCTTTCCTAGCATTGACAGATCTAGAATCTGAACTACTCAAGGGTATACTACGGCTCTCATTCAAAACATTGGGAGTCGAGTGCATGTCATGTTTGGCCTTAGGCATTGAGCATGGAATCAAGGGGTTAACTCTCTCACCTAATGTCTTTGGGCATATTGTGATCAAACATTCTAAGATTTCTTGAGATCGTTTGGCATATAAGCATGCATGTCCAATTGCATTATCATGAGGTTTCTCTAGCTTATCCTCTTCAACAATCTCACGCAGCATTCTAAGCAATCCTTAAGGGATGAGAAATATGTTTGAATGGCAAGTTTGTTGTTCCTTAGGTGAGGGGACATATGTCACGATAAAGCGATTTATTACCGAGTGAACCTTAGATACAACATTCTCCTCATTGATCATTGGCATTTTCCTTTTACCCGACTCTTGATTCTCAATTTCCTTTTGCAATGAAGTTATTTGTTCGTTGTTTTTGTTACGAGTGACTTTAATTGATTCAAACAACTCATTGAAATGACGTTTAACCTTTTCATTCTCTTCTAGGAAACTTTCGTTTTCCTTTTGTAAAGCATTTACTAGGTTTTGAAGATGAAACATTTGAGAATTCTGAGAATCTAAAGAAGGAGGCATTTGGGAGCTGTCATATTGTTTGTTTGACCCTTTAATTGAGAGATTTGGGCTTTCAACTTTCGATCGTGTTACATCGAGCATGAATCTGCTCATCTCGTTTGTTAATTTGAAAACTCGCATCAAACTCGAGCATCCGAAGATGTCTTGAAATTTGAAGTTTTGACATTTTCTTTGAGATGTTGATATTTTAGTTGTAGATTAAAATACTCAACTTCTAGTTTAGAAAAATGTTTAACCAAATTGTCATGATCATCCAGTTCAATTTTCTCATTTAGTTTAGAATTAGTTTTTCAAGCTCAATGACACGATCATGGGAGACTTTCGGGGCCACGAGATAGTTCATGAAATTTGGAAGCATTAATAGAGCAATTTGAAGCGATGAAAAAGACATCTTGAGCAACACATTCAAGAATAAGATTTTCATTCAATGTATGCGTGTTCTTCCTCTCAATCTCATTATATTTTAGTGCACGCTCATAATCACTAATTTCAACTATTATTGCATCAAATTCCTTTTCCATTCCCTTAATATCTGCTTTCTATCCCTTTTAAGACTCTCAAAGTGATCCTTTAAAAGTTTAAAGAAGGGCATGACCTCGCTTAAATAACATTCTTTCATTTGTTCAAAACCCTTTCTCCTTGATTATGCCAGTGGGTGTGATCCTTTTCTTGCAAGTTTTCTCAAAATCAACAAATAGTTGAAAAATAACGTATTGGCTAATTAAGATCTTGCTTTTAGTGGCAATTGTTCTAGGAACAAGATGCATTGGTGTGTTAGGAGGATACACGGTAGCTTTAGGCATTTTCCAAAGGGAGGGTTTGTTATTGCAATATTTTCGACTTTCTCGCTTATCTAAATCCATTTTCCAAAAGACTTGTTCGGAGTCAACAATGTCTCGAGTCTTAAACTTGTTCAAGGAAATCCAGTTTTCCTTCTTGTAGTCATGGGGAGTGATAATTACTTTCTTCTCTTTGCACTTAGGGTCATTTAGTTTCTTATTCATCTTCTCCTAGTTACTTCATCTAATTTCTTGTCATCCTCGGTGCACTCAACGCAACTAGGTTTTTGTCTAGGTTTAAGAATCTCATTTCCATCATAGATAACACTTTGAGTCGCTTTTGCTATCTTTCCATACTCGTGGTTGGGTTTATCTATAATGGGAACACTATGCTTATCGCTTAGAACTCTATGCTTAGTGATCATGTGAGCGATCAATGGTGTTTCCTTGTATGTACAACTTGTTTTCAAGTTTGTTTTCAAAGTTTTCGATTAGAAAAATCTCTCAAGAGCTTTGATTCTTTTGCATTAAATTCTTGCTTAAGCATTTTCACATTTTCTTGAAGTTCTTGTTTTGCTTAGTTTGTTTTAGAAAGTTTTTCTTGCAAAGAATTTAATTCTTGTTTCAATACTTCTTCTCTAAAATTACTTTTTCTAATTCATCAGACGCACTTGGTCATCCATTTCCGCTCACGAGTGGTCAACTCAAATTTAGCGTTGTTCATAAATAGCAACACGTTCCTTATAGGCATTTAGTTCGAAATTACGAATCATCGGGAGCACATGCGGTGTATTCATCAAAGACATAGTCATTGTTGACCGCAGAAGATGCATCACTTGGTACAACTTCACTTCCACTTTGATTCACGTATTGATCGTATGGGACAATATTGATATTACCCATATTTTCAATATTTGATTCAAAGGTTTCGATTGGTTGTACTTTGTCATGCATCCGTTGCACATCAAGATCATCGTATAGCTTTAATACCTCGAGATGAGTTTGTCCTTGGATGGGCCAAGATGTGGTGAAGAAGGGATCTTGGGAGAAACAATCGGAGAGATGCTAGCCATAAAGATTGTGTGAGCGAGGGTCCATCATCTACATCGAATCGTATGCATCACGGTCGGCGACTTGAAAGGCGTTCGATGATTGTGACCTATCTCCCGAACAGTTTGCTCATCCACATCGCATCATAGGTCTTGGCATTGCCCTCAAGAAGAAACAAAGAATTCCTCTTCATCCAACGCAGACCATTGTCCCGAGCTTGTGCCAAGAACATCTTATCTCTCAAGTAATCGGCGATTCGTGGGCGCTTTGGAGATGTGCGCCTTGCAATGTGTCCTTCACCACCACGCTTATAGCATTTGATTGTCTTGGCTTGACCTTGGTTACCATTTCTTCCTCGATTACGGTTGCCCACATATCCTCTACCAAAGACCACCCCTTCCCCGATCATCTTGTCTTTCTGAATCGGTTGCACCACGATCCTTCCATCTTTAACAAAGGCTTGATTATGTGGGTTAGATGCGCTTCGAGGTTGTTGTTGGTTTGTGGGAGAGAATTCATGTTTTGACTAATGAGAAGAGCAAGTTGATTAATGATGTTACCCACGTGTGCATCAAGATCGCCTTGTTTGAACCGAGGATCGTGGATGAGTTTGTGATTACCATTACCCAAGGTATGACTTGTGATGCTTTGGTTGTGATTCCAATGTTTGAGTAGAAAGTCGTTGAGTCATTAGACTAACTTGTCTCACCACAGTTGGTTTTGAACCGATTGAGAATCAACTTTTCAAACATGGCATGTCTCTCATTCTCGAAGGAGGAAGGCATAGAGTTGCTCATAGTTAGTATGTTTCAATCCTTTAGTGAGTTTCACGGATGTGACAAACTTGTGCCATTCGGGATTCATGTTGTTCACAAACTTTGAGTTCACCGAATATTAGGCATGGTCATTCGATGTTCCTCATGTCATTCACTAACTTATGAAATCTCACATAATACTCATAGACACTCTCATCCGGTTTCATCTTGAAGTGCTCAAATTAGTCATAGAGTTGGGATTCTCTGTCTTCCATAGTTAATTACGAACACGAGAGAAGCATCTTAACGTTATCCCAAACCGCCTTTGCATCGGTGTTATGATTGATCGACTTGTAGATGTCTTTAGGAAGACCTTGAAGAACAATGTTTGAAGCCACGATATCGCATCGAATCTCTTTTCTCCTCATTATCAAGCTCATTGTACATCTTAGGTCCATCCATTCCGTAAACAGAGTACCATCTTCATTAGTATCAAGTATGTCTCTAGTCGTCTCAACCCGATATGGTCCTTCATCAATGGATTTGAGAATGTTGACACCATTTTCCTTTCCAAGGCAATACAATCGATTCGTTGAGCCCAAGAATCGTAGTCGATTCTGTCAAGCATGGGTGGACGAGTATCCGAGCCACCGCTTGAACATCCTCGACAATGATGGAGATGATGAGGGACGTTGGTAGACATGTTAACAGATTATACGGATTTTATAACTCTATGATTAAACCGGAAATAGATTCTTTCACGGATTTTACTAAATCAAGAGAAACCGTAAACAATCACTCAAGTCGCTAGATGATAAGGCTCTAAGTCGCTAGAAACAAAAGCACTAAGTCGCTACCAATTAATTCATTTGGATGACCAAGTCGCTAGAAACCCAAGTCGCTAGATAGAAAGCAAGTCGCTAAGTAGTAACTCACATACCAAGTCGCTAGCCAAATTTTGACACAGATTAGCTACACAGTCGCTAGAAACACAAGTCGCTAAAGAGCAACTCACTCTTGATCAAGTCGCTACAACAAGTCGCTACCGTAGTGGAGATTCCACTACTTGTACTTTAACTCGCTAGCTCTAACTCGCTAGTTTTTAACAACGTAAGTCGCTACAAAGCGTGAAGTAAGTCGCTAGCAAGAAACTATACCGAGAGCTAAGTCGCTAGCTTGAAAAACCAAATAAACTTCACTTTTCAATCCAAAACAACCCAAACAAGATGATTCAAGCTTACCAAATGAAAACCTAAACACTTTTGATGATTCTAAACACAAAAGTACCAACAAAATTCAAACTTTAACACAAGAGATCAACCAAATGATGCAAAACCACTAAACTTTTTCAAACTCAAAACCACCTAAAACCACTATAAATCCAAAGATGTGTAAGATATGATCAAACCATGGCTCTTGATACCAATTGTTAGATATAAGCTTTTCACATACACATCAAACCATAACACAAAGTAGCATGTAGATGGAATTCTAGAGAGAAAGTTAGAGGTTTAGGGAACTTAGTGAGAGAAAGTGAAAGATATTATTATGAGCTCCAACTCTACCTTGGGAGGTAGAGAGTATTTATAGTCTTACACAAATCGCCACACTATGGGTCGTGGATCGGTATCAGATGGGTAAAGACCCGTCCGTCCTCCACGGTGTTACTTAACTAAATTACTACTTAACTTAAAAGAACTACGACTACGAGCTTTCTAACGATTACATATACTTGAGGTGACCGACTCTTTAATACTGGGAATTTCTAATTCCTAACAAAGTGGGCAAGTGGAAGTTTCCAACCGAGGGATTAAAAGGATTCTTGAAAGGACGAGAGGCGAAAACCGTGCCTCTTGGTCGGATAAACTAGATGACGACTGGGCCTTCCGTGCGACATAAAACACCCATCGGGTGCACTCCATACAAGCTAGTGTACGGAAGGCATGTCATCTGCCGGTTGAGCTTGAGCACAAGGCATACTGGGCCTTGAAGCATGCCAACTTCGATATTCAGATACCGGTGATCACCGGAAAGTTCAAATGAATGAATTAAATGAACTCCGTGATCAAGCATACGAGAACTCTTTGATCTACAAAGAAAAGACAAAGAAGATTCATGACTCCAAAATCAAAACCGCGTTTTCAACGTCGGTGATCGAGTCCTTCTTTTCAACTCAAGATTGAAGATCTTCTCGAAAACTTAAATCCTACCGATCCGGACCATTCACCATCACTAAAGTATTTCCATATAGAACCATTGAGTTATCTCAACCCGATGGTCCAAACTTTAAAGTGAATGGTCATCGATTGAAGCATTAATTTGGAGAGGACATTCTCCCGTGGTTGTCCGGATCTACAAACTTTCCCCATGAACCAATGAATGCGGGGATCGAGTCAAGCTAGCGACTCGGGAATCAAAAATAGTAGCATGCCATATGGGTTTTCACCCATATTTCGACTTCTTTCTATTTTCTACCACCTAGTGTGGGGAGTTGCCCATTGTTGTATATAAGTTTTCATCAAAAAATAAATAAATAAAAATAATAATAATAATAATAATAATTCTTTCAAAATAATGGCCGTAGTATTTCCCTTTACGTTCTCGGTTTGGCATAACAATGTAGGTACTTTTAATATTGAGGGCAATATTCATTTCTAGTGTGGGGGAATTCTCACGAATATTATCATGTAATTATACCGCCTGATTCCCCATTTTGGCCAAAATGTTTTTGGAGTAAGTGTTCGCACTTACTCAACTTATAGTTATCGATCCGCCATGTCTAATAAACAAAAGGATTGGCTAATCCAGAGCAAACGGCTCTTGGTAAAGATATCTCAAATCCGTTGACGGCTTGCAATTTGCCCAAAATTGTATGGTATTCACTCACCATATCCTTAAAAGTGAAGAGTTGGCTAGCCCGCAGTTTATGGCTTGTGGTAAAGGCGATGGAAAAACCATAATTGGTAATCACTCACCAAAGATAATATTGATAATTTATCTAAGAGTTGGCTAGTCCGTAGCAAACGGCTTCGGTAAAGACAAATCAAATCCGTTGGAAGTCGGTGGTTTGCTCAAAATCACATGGTTATCGGTGTACCATAGTTCTTACTTGAACTGAAATATTTGGCTACTCCGAAGTAATGGCTTTTGGTAAAGAGATTCAAATCCATTAAGTTTTCTCAAAAGATTGCTAGAGACTAGCAATAGTTTAGTCTTGGGGATTGACGAGTGTGTAAATACTCATCATTTTGGTCAAATCTGAATCGCAAAACATTTAAAATGCTCGATAATGCATCAAAATATCGAAAATATCTCAAAATTGCATTTTATATGTTTCGGATGCAAAATGTTTAAAATCGGATGAAAATTGAGCTAAGTTTGCATAATTGGCGGTTTCGGTCCCCAGTTTCAAAAGTTGTCGAAATAGTCCCCGAGCACTTATTTCAAAGAAAAGTCACCAAAGGTCCTTTTAAAATCATAAGTTGTCAAAATTAGTCCTTTGGTGAAAAATGTCAAAAGTTTTGAGAAATTACAAGTTTGGTCCTTCAAGTTTCAAAATTGGCAAAAATGGTCCTTGGAAATTTGAAAATGTCTATTTTGGTCCTTTTACTATTGAAACTTGTCATTTTTAGTCCCTTGGAACAACTTTGCAAAAGTGGCAGTTTTGGTCCCTCAAATATCAGAAATTATAAAAAAGGTCCTTGTTTATTAAAGCCTTTGAACCCTTTGGACCCTGCCATATACCAATTGGACCCCTGTCAAACACTTGACCCCCTTCCTTTTTGACCCCCCTTTCAATATTAAGCCTGGTCAACTCCCTGGTCAAACAAACACACCCTCCCGCCTTTTTCTTCTTCTTCACCAACTCGCCTGCAACACTCAACCATTCCATCCCTCCAGCTCTTTCCCCACTCACCATGTTCCCTCCACCTCACCAAACTCCAAAATGCATTAATTGCTTCCCTCTCCCTTGCACTCAACCCCCCCCCCCTGTTGATATCCATTTTGGCGCCAAAATATGATCAAACGGCCAATAATAGCTCAAGCCATCCAATGGTCCCAAATTAAAGTGGGATTTGCTCTGAAGTCAAGTGGATGCACTTTTGTATAAAAAGAGAGAGAGGAGAAGGCAAAGGAGAGTAGTAACTAGTTTTTACATTTTTATATAAATGTTTTAGTTAAAGCAAGAAATTTGTAATATCAGTTCCTATGTATTAAACTTTAGTTGGATAATCATTGTAATGCACTTTCAAGTTTCAATTCAAAGTTTTAGTATGGTTTCAAGTTTCATGCTTACTGTTTAAAATTTCAATTTCAAACTCTTATGTCCAAGCTTTTAGTAGCTTATTTTTAAATCCAAATAAGCTTATTGAAGCTACTTATAGCTTTTGGTAAGCTTAAAACTCAAGTTTAAACACATTTGGTGTTTGGTCAACAAAAGTCAACTGTAAAGCTCATTTGGACTTGGTTATGGAATTGGGTGATGCAGTGCTGGATTTGGGTTGATTCAGAGTTATTTGGGTTGATATAAATAGGATAGTGGTTCTTTGTTTGATTAATCTCAAGCCATAGTGGCTAGGACATATGTAAGTACTAGTTCATTTTTTCTGATCATGTCTGCAATATTAGTATTCTGTGTTTATTGGTTGATATAATCACTGCATCTAGATTCAATTAGACAGTTAAAACTAGATTAGGTATTGAGTTAAAATAATTAAACAGTTTAGAGGTTAAAATTTGCAAACAGTTTTAGAAATTGTGTTTGGATCAGTAGGCCTATTTGAGCTTGAGCTTTTGTTTGTGTTCAAAATCTGTCTACTTAGTCTTAATATAGGTCATTTGAATCAAATCTGTCAAAACATTGCTTCTGCACTAGCTTTAAGTCAAAATCACCAATAACCTGTTCTAGTTTCATATCTGTTAGAATTTTCTTAGATAAAAAGCTTGTTTTGTGTTTAGAATTCATAGAGATAGCTTGCAGTAGGATTATTTCATCATAATACATCAATATCAGTCCACAAATTGGTTTCAAAACTCACAAAAGTCAAAATATCAAAACTGTTTCAAAAGTCAAAAAGTGAAAAAACCAGTTTCAGCTCAACTTGGATGATTTTTCATTGATTCAATTTTGGGTCAATTCAAGTAAAACTTGGGGTTTAAAAACTTCAGTTGGTCTAGTTTCTTAATATGATTTTTGTAGATTTTTGGTAATTTTGTACAAGCTCCAAAATAGCTTGTCAAACAGGGCTTATCTCCCACGCACTCGACTCGATATATCTTGAGTGTGCAGTGATTCTGAGAGCTTGTCAAGAGCTCAGTTTAGCTCATCTTGGTCTCATTCTTGGTTTAGAAGTAGCTAGCCAGGTCTAGTGTAGGATCCTATATATGGTTTTTGATTTCCAGCTTATTGGGTAGCTTATTTTTAGGCTACAAAGTAGTAGCTAAAATCTGGTTTAGCACTTGAGATTTTAAATCATCAAATCTGTGTAGCTTGTATTTTAGAGGTTTAAGATAGTTGTATTTAGTTGCTTTTGAGTACTTTTAGCATATTATAGCTTCTGTGATAGTTTGGTGCTCATTTGTAGCCTTTGGCTTATTTCAAGTGCTTATTTATAAGCACTTGTCACTGCAGCTTCAATTTCTCACACATAAGCTACTGTTTTTACATTTTTCTTAGATTCAGAATATTATTTTAGACTTTTCTTGAATTTTTCATATTTTTCTAGCACTGCTTACTATTTTCTTCATTTAAAAGCAGCTTTTAAGTCTTTTGATTAGCTTTTATTACAATTAAATCATAAAAGCTTCAAAAATAAGTTTTCATTTTCCTAGGTTAAGATAAATATAAAAGCAAAAAATAATTTTCCAGATTTTCATAGTTTAATTTGTAATTTTAGCAATTTAATTAGTTTTAAGTAGTTTTAATTCATAGAAAATAGAAAATAATCGAAAAATACAAAATTAGTTTTGAAAATTCTCTTTAGTTATTTTAGATTTTCTAAGTCATAATTTCATTTTTCTAGCTTTATTTCATATTTTCTTGTATTTTAGGGTATAATTAAATAGTTAAAATAGTTTTAATTAATAATAATTAGATAAATAGTTTTAAAAATAATTTTCTTTTTCTAACAATTTTCTCTTATCATTAGGTTTGTAAAATGTCATTTTATATTTTTAGGATTAATATTGTTTCGCTTTCACGTTTTCTTTTATGCGTTACGTAGTTTTAAGTTAAATTTTTATAAAGAAAATCAAAAATATCATTTTTCAAATAGTGATAGCATTTATTTAATATATTTTATCTTTTTAATTTTCTTTAATTTGCATTTAAGCCCCTGTAATTTATAAACTTTTCCTTTAGGTATAATTGTTCATAATCACAACTCTTTTCCGTTCAAATTCACCCGATCACTATTCATTTGATTATTCATCGCACATTTCGTTGGGACATAACGACACAGGGAAACACTATACTCTCCCGATCTTCATTGCATTTGGTTCCAGACTGTTTGAAGTTTGTTACGGTTAGCCATTCACAAGTGGCTAGCTTGTGTGACAAAACTTGATCGTCTGGGAACGAATCAAAGGTTTCCCTGTATTTGGAAGAGAAGCTCCACCCGTGTTTGCTTACTGCTATGTCGGTTCGCCGTTGGTTGTTGTCCGAAAGTTTCAAGCTTGCCATGTCTAAGTGTTGGCGTTCGCAAGGTTACCTTGATGCATTAAGTGATGCCATTAGCTGTGCTATTGATAAAGGGATGCAAGATGGTCTTATTGCCGGGAATTTTCATGGCACGGATGGTACATCTCTTTCCTGTGTTGAGGCCCTTAACCCTTCTGCTGAGGCTGATTATAAAACACTCTTCAAGTGCTCTACGGTGTTCAGTTCCTCTGGTTATCCTTACTAGAGGCTCTTAAGGATTCTGCTGTTGAGGATGTCATGCATTTACTTCGTCCTGAGGTATCCTCTACTGATTCGTCCGCTATTAATCCACAGGTTTACTTGGAGTAGCTGACCGTTCCTAATGAGCATTCTGGGAGTTCTGCGGTGAGTGAGTCTCCTCTTTCTGCTTCGATCAAGGATTGTTTTGACAGAGCGAAAAAAGCAAGGGAAGGTTCTTTGCATGATTGGTTAGCTCTTGCAGATACTTGGTATTCCTTTATTAGTCCTTTATCTGTGTAATCTTTAGTGGAATCAGTTCGTGTGTCCGTTTTTGAAGCATCGAGCATGCTTGAGTATGGTGGCGATGCAAGTAGCCTTGGCGCGGATGTCTGTGGGCAGTCTGGGACGGACCCGCTTACAAACCCTTCCGGCTAGGTGTAGTTTGTTGTGATGATACTCTATGTTTCCTGTTTTGTGGCCTGCCGAAGCGCAGCACTTTTGTTTATGTAGACAGTCTATCATATGCATATTTTGTTGTTTTGAAACTTTTTAGTGTTTTGCTATTTAATCTTCACACTCGACTTGCAACATCTCTTACGTATCTTGCGTTAATTTGGAGGTTACTCAGCCTTTTGTTATTCGGAATAACGTTGTATGGGTCGTGCCTACATGTATGCGCGTCTTACTTACATATGTTAATATTTTTTTTAAGTAAATGATCAAGAGTTTTAAAAGTAAAAGCTGGTGAAGGTAGCTAAGCTTCACCTTTTTTCATTCAATCATAAAAACATTACAATATAAAAAGATAGATTGTGACATTAACCCTCCTCCGCGGAATCCATGAGGGACGGGTTGCTTACACTTGAGGTATGTAACATCTCTTAAGATTGCAAATGTTCCATGTCCGTGGGATTGGATTTCCCGCACTGTCCTTCAGCTTGTATGCGCCTTTTCCTAGAGCTTTCGTGACTTCGTAGGGTCCTTCCCATTTGGGTCCTAGTTTCCTTCCTTCTTCGGCATGGCTTGCGTCATTGTTGTGGTATACCAAGTCTCCTGGTTTGAAATTTGTATTGCGGACTCTTGAGTTATAATATTTCTCCATTTTCGCATTGCTTTTTGCTTCACGTATTGCCGATTGTTCCCTTATTTCTTCAAGGAGGTCCAAGTTCATTTCCAATGCTTCGTCATTTTCTTCCATGTTAGCTTCCGCTGTCCTCCATGTAGGCATTCCTATCTCAGCCGGGATGACAGCTTTCGTCCCATATGTTAATGAGAATGGAGTGTCTCCGTTGCTAGATTTAATCATTGTGCGGTGTGCCCATAGGACATGCGACAGCTCATCCAGCCAATTCTTGCTTCTTTCTTCCAACCGAGCCTTTATTCCTTCCCCTAGGCTCCTGTTCGCTCTTTCTACCTGTCCATTTGCTTGTGGGTGTTTAACTAAAGCAAAGTGTTGCTTTATATTCATTTTTTCACACCATTCTTTGAATGGTTGTCTCGGAATTGCTTTCTGTTGTCGGATATTATTTCTCCAGGGAGTCCGAATCTACATACGATATTTTCCCATACGAATTTTTTGATCTGATTTCCTGTGATGGTGGCTACTAGCTTTGCTTCTATCCACTTTGTGAAGTAGTCTATTGCTACTATAAGAAATCTGACTTTTCTAGGTCCTTTGATGGATGTTCTTGGTCTATATTGTATATCATACTCCCCCAACTCAATAATCCATTTTTGCAATCTACCTGCAACTTCTGGTTTTGATAGTATTTGTTTTATTGGCTGGTCCGTGATGACTACTATTGTATGTGCTTGAAAATATCTTTTCAGGCGTTTAAGAGCGTGTACGTAGATAATACCAATTATTTCATTCGTGTAGTTTATTTCCGGTCCTCAGGAGGCTCGGCTCACAAAATATATTGGTGTCTCGCTTTTCCTTTCTCGCCATCATCGGATCGTGACCGACTCCTTCTTTCGCTGCCCAAGGTATATTTGATAAGGTTTTAAAATGTACCTTTTTGAGGGGTCGTTTAATCCCTTATTTGATCAATTTTGTATCCGTTATTACTTAATATCGTTCCTTTTCAGTTTTTAGGTATCTTGAAGGCAAAACGCTGGAATGACACTTATTCGGATGAAAAGGCGCGAATATACGAAGAAAATGGCCAAATTCAAGACTCCAACAAGATCTAACCAACCTAAAGAAAAAGAATTAGTCTTTTCAACACCCCCCCACATCTCCAAATACTATATTTCAAGATCTTGAAACATCACCACCATTAGCTCCCATCACATCACAAGAACATCTAGGTTCTTTTCCACCACCATTTACTAACATTCCGGATATTGATCCATATTTTCCTATTTTTCCACCACAACTTTCGCTAAACTCAAATCAAAACAACCCGGAAAACTTCCGCACTCATCACCCACATCATTTACATTGTGAACATTGCCAATCCACTAGGGAAATTGCAATAGATGTTAGGGAAGAAATGCGTTTCATACTCAACCTCATCCTTGATCGCATCAATACCATTACTCATCAAAACCTCCATCCATAACCTTATGCAAGCATGGAAGGAATCACTACTACTACTTTCTACTTTTAAGTATTATTTTGAGGTCATTTTCAAGAACAAGTCTTGTTCTTATTTTTACATGCTTGTAAGTGGCATACATACCACTACAATTTGTTGTTTTAATACAAGGCCTTGTTTACATACCTTGGCTCCCAATCTTGATTCTCGCAACTACAAGATTATATAAGCATGTTACTAACCTTTCTTTTGTAGGATTTGTTTTCTTCACTGACGCCCAAACAAGGGGAGCTACCGTCAAGGGGAGTTAAAGTTTGTTTATTTCTTCAAGGGTTAACTTTTGTTTCGACAAAAGGGGAGAAGAAGTAAAACTTAGGGCTTTCAAAACTTACATATATTCTTAAGTTTTACTCATCATAACATTATGTTTTGTCATCAACAAAAGGGAGATTGTTAATACAAATAAACCGTAAAAACGTTTATTAATATTTTGCGATCTCTTGTGTGTTTTGTTGATAACAAATGTAATGTTATCTTAAGTATAAATATAAGGATACATGTTATTTTTGTAAAGCATTTACATATAGCCATTTAAATACAAAATGTAATAATTAAGCATTTGTTGTAATAGTTTATTAGGATGGGTAAAAACCATAACCCATGGACCATAACCCATGGATCTTAACCCATACCAAAGAAGACTTGATACAATGTATACTTAGATACATTGAATCTAAAGAAAACCCATGGACCAACCCATAACCCATGACCCATAACCAAAAAACCCATGGGCAAAGAGGAGCGTACCATAGATCCCTAGGATTACACTAGACGGATCCCAAGTGGAAGGGATCTGTGGGATCCGTGGAACAGAGGAGAAATTTGCCTATAAGTAGAGAGCCATTTCTTCATTCTAACTCACCCCTCTTCTTACTAAATCTCTCATACACTCTCATTCTCTTCTAACATATAGATCACTTGATCTAGAGAGTTGTTCTTCTTTCTTTCTATTTGTGATCCTCATATAGGTCCTTCTCTAAGGCGAGATCACGAGCATTCTACAAGTCATCCAAGCAAGGGGTCCTTGATTGATTTGTCACTCCGCAAGATTTCTGTAACGAAGATCTTGTATTTGATATTTCACATATTTGTTGTGTAATACTTGTGTTGGTTTGGTCCACCGTGCTACGGACTCGGTATCTAGCTTTGTACCAGAAAAAGTGTAAGCAACGTTGTGAAGGCTTCTCCGCCAAGTGAAGGAGTTTGTTGACATAGTGCTTGAACTCTCGAGTAGGTGACTCAGGGAGTGGAGTAGGGTAAGGAAGGTGTCCTTGTAGCCGAACCACTATAAATCGGTTGTATCATTTCTATCCCTTAACTTTATTTATTTGCTTGCATTATCATTAGATCTACACGTTCTCAACATCCATACGATTTCATATAATATCGAATCTAAAGTTTTTGAAACCAACTTTAAATCGGCAAAACTATTCAACCCCCTTATAGTTTTCCACAGTTTCCTTGCTTGATTCCTATCAAGTAAGCTTTTTTCCCAATTTTTAGCTTTCTCGCAGTCTATCCCCCTTCTTTGTGTTTGTGTTCGTAAAACCCTTTTCATTTGTCGCTATGGCAAGTGAAGTTGCATTTGAATCATTAACAAATGAGGAACAATTGAATTTCGCAGATTGGATTGCTTTTTATTGTTCTAATGAATTTGTGAGTGATCTTAGAGATATCCAAAAGGAGACGGGTGTAAGGTTGGATGGATTTGATAAATTTTGTGCTTGTGTGGCTTCTATTCAACGATCATTGTTAGAATCAACTCCTTTTAGTGAGACCTCCGAAATTTTTTGAGAAAAGCCTCCTAAGCATAAACCATCAGTTGTCACAACTTGACGAAATGGATAAGGAGGATTTATCCAACCTTAGGCATCATGATCAAAAAGACCTAGTTTTTAAGAACATAGAACCTAAACCCAAACAAGATTGTGAGATGGTTATAGTTGAACTGCCTAGTTGCATGCGTGGGATAGATTTCACCAAAACTTATGACACGCGTGAGGAATCTTTTAGGCAAATAGAACATAGTGATCAAATTTTTGAGAATGATTCTTATGAATCGGACCAAGAATTTGAAATGGCTAAAGAAGGATTTGAGATACTTAGGAGTGTATTTGGGTTAGATCATACTAAAACACATGATGAACTTTTAGGAGATCTAGATATAATGGAGAATGAGGTGGAAACTCCAAGCCCACAAGCCCTAGCATCACTTGAGGAACACACATCGCCTATAACTTACCCGGGAGAAGTAGAAGATACTATAGGAACCCCAATTGATATAGAACCTTTGGACCAAACGCCACTAGAGAATGTAGGTTTAGATGCTTGTTGTCATGACCTCTCTCTTAGTCCTAGGGAAGTTCCTAATTTTGATAAAACGGAGCCTCAACCAAAAACCTTACCCAATTTTCCGTCTTTAGATGTGAATCTTCGAATTGAATTATCCGGGTAGTTTCTTGATAAAGGTGGTAGACTCTAGGCCATGTAGAGTGGAAGCTAATATAGGAGTAACCCATGACCTTACACACTTATATCACCCATTCATGGTTGATAACAAGAAACATTATGGGTTTAAACCGGGTTTATTAGGTCAAGATGGATCCTTAACTAAGAATCTTTTGAAGTTGATAGAAGATGATCCATTTTAGGAGAGAGATTTGATTCACCCGCTACACCAATAGACTTAAGTAAGGTTATAATGAATGGAGCACACTCCTTTGAGCATATAAATCACCCATCACCTCTCCTCACGTAGCAAATTTCCACCCTAAGTGTGTATCGCTACTATCACCCGCACTTAAGCTTAAGTGTAGGAAAACCTCCCTTTATCCGTTAAATAAGGGTAGAGTCGCTCGTGACTCGAACAAAAACAAGCGCTTTTTGGGAGGCAACCCATGTGTATTTGTTTTTCATTTTTATTTGTGTGTCGTATATCTTTTATTGATTGTTTATTCTCATGTTTGAATTTGTAAAAATGCTTTATTTTGTCTTTAACCTCGTCTTAATAACATATAAATGTATTTCACATAAGGGATAAGTGTAGGGAGGATTACACACGTTTTCAAAAGAAATGTGAACATGAGAATTACAATTATTTAAAAGATATACATGTGTGTTTGTTCGAGTCAAATGCTTGTATCGAGTCATAATGGATGTTATTGCTGGAAATTTTTTTCAGATTTTAAAGATAAAAAATTTCCATAATTTTTTCTAGAAAATCGGAGACCAATTTCTGTCATGATAACCTGACGGCGTCAGGTCGCAACTCGACAGTCGTGTCGAGGAGGAGAAACCGCTACTACTTTTCTTGTTTTCTGTGCTACTTATAAATTTTGGAATTTTCGGTGTCTTAATTTTCCGAAAATCGCAAACATCCATTCCACAAGCATTATATCTTATTTAAGTCCGAATTACATCTTGTTATGATTTTTCTTTGTTCGGTTTGATGCTTTGGGTTGTCTGTTTTCTTAAAGTGTGCAGGTTTTATTTGTCAAGAAGAAGATACACAAGATTGGAAGAAGCTTTTCACGCATAACATTCTTCTTGAAGAAAGATTTAACCACTAATTCACACGGATCCTACCGAGCTAATCAGGGGAGTACTAGTTTCTTTTGTTTTTAATTACCTTCCATTATCATAACTTTGATACTTTCGGGGAACATTGGGGACAATGTTCAGTTTAAGTGTAGGGAGGGAAAATAAGACGGGAACTTTGAAACTATGCTTATCCTTGAATATTTGCTTTGTCCAATTGCATTTGTGTAATAAACCATGAGAAAATGTCGGTTAGGGTAATTTTGGCACCAAATTTAAAATTTTTCATGACATATAAGAGTGGGCCATTAGTCTTAATAAAGCGTCTCATGGATAGGAAGTTATATGACTAGCACAAAAAACCATTTACCACTTAAATTCCACCCAAAATGTGAGGATCGCCCTTAGATTAGTAGGAATTAAAGCATTCATCTTTAACGCTTAGTGTGTGAACCGGTAGTATAATAGATTCTAGAACTTGTTTTGTGATGCATTCCGAGATCGCTAGTAAGACTACACTTGTGTAGTTAGGAATAACTAAATGATAAGAGGCATTAGGATAGCCCTTGTTTGATACCCGTAATATAATTACTTCTTCCACATCGGTTGAGTAATTCCCCCACACCTTTGCGTTGTAGTCATCTTTAGTACACGATACCCCTAGTTAACCCCTCAGAGCCTATCCTTTTCTCGGTTCTCGTGATGTTTCGGTTTTCCGGAATATCAATGAAGAGCATTGTTTACACCCCACCCTCAAATGTACACCCAAATCACCTTAGCCTACCTTGTATGCACTCACTTTTAGTGCATTATTGTTATCACCCTAAAAACCCTTAGTTCAATTATCTAGTTGCTTGCATAAGTTGCTAAGTCGAGTCATATCCTTTGTACACAGTTTTGGGACGATTGGGACTCATGGAAAAGTAAAATTTTATGAAATGACGGAAGGGAACGTTAAATTCAAATTCCTTTATTTGCGTAATAATGTACTCCAAGTGTTTTGATCTTTTCAATTCGGGTCAAATTAGTGTTAGAGTAATAAAACTCAAGTGTAGGGATGTGCCTATAAATCTCTATCATTTTGATGTTACTATAGAGGATGGTAGAGTAAAAGTGTATGAAAAAAAAATCAAAAAAAATAAAAAAGATAAAAAAAATTAGAGGGTAAAAAAAAAAAAAAAAAAAAATACGGGCTACCATCCTACATCTATCTTTAAGTTATGATTATTTGTTTCAGTTATCTAGAGTCTAGATTGTCGAGTCTTGGCTTAGCAACGCCATTCTTCGCATGCTTGTAACAAAAAGATTTTTGACTTACCACCACTAAATAGCCTATCCCACCAAACCCTTTGTTTCCCTACCGTAAGCCTAACATTAAAACCCTTTAAAAGTCCTCTTGGATAGTCTTTCCTAGGTGCTTACGCCAAAGCGATGGAGGTTTGATCTAGTCTCAAGCCTATGGTAATCTATGTACTAGGACTGGTTAATGAGTGTTTATCTTCCATTTCCAACTTGTAATATTTCATATATACCCGAGAGATGTGAGTATCCAAACACCCCATGTGAGGTGCTAGTATATAATTTTCGTGCTTGTTATGACTTTTGCGTGGCTTATATGTGTTGAGGATTGTTTTAAACCAATGCTTCATGACCCCTAACTTATAAATTAATTGGCTAAAAGCACATTTGCTTGAGGACAAGCAAATACCAAGTGTAGGGATATTTGATAAGGTTTTAAAATATACCTTTTTGAGGGGTCGTTTAAGCCCTTATTTGATCAATTTTGTATCCGTTATTACTTAATATCGTTCCTTTTCACTTTTTAGGTATCTTGAAAGCAAAATGCTGGAATGACACTTATTCGGACGAAAAGGCGCGAATATACGAAGAAAATGGCCAAAGTCAAGAATCGAGCCACTCGCATCGCTGAACAAGGCCGACGGGACGTCAGTGTTATCTGCGACAGTCGCATCACTTTTGTGACGGCTCGAGAGACAAATTGCTTATTTACAAGTGACGGTGTCGCTTTAAAAGAGTAGGTCGTCGCAACTCGGACGGCCTAGATTTGATCCGACGGCGTCGAGATCGAAGGGGACGGCGTCACAAGCATAAGGTGACGTCGTCGCAAGACTAACGTGGCCAAGACGAAACTCTAATAACGACCGACGGCGGCCACAAATTAAAATGTGGCGCCGTCATGATGTAATCTTATATATAGAATCCGAATTTTTAGTTTTCATGTGTGTAGTCTTTTGGGTAAAAACCTAAACCGAACCAAGGATGTCTTGTACAAGATTTTAGGGTTCCAAACCCTATCTTACATCAAGATAATTGTTTTACTTCATTAATTTAATTATGTCTTCAATTACTTGTGTGTATGCTTGCATGTTCTCCATGTCCCATTAATTTACTTGTGTGTTTGCTTAGGGTATATGAAACTTAATTATTGAATATTGATTGGTTGTCTCTTATCTTAATTGTTAATGATCTAGTAATGTGATAGGTCATCCGTTGTGTAGTTAATGATTGATTAATCTTTGTGAACCTTAGTTTATAGCACCTAGAGTTGTTGTAGGCTAAACCATTCGAAGAGTACCTTAGAGTTAAAGTTTATAAATCCTAGAGACTTTGTAGGAGATAACCTTTGGTAGTTTCAAAGAGTAGGGAAAAACGCATACCCTATGACCTTAGACACACAACGCGATTAAGAATAAGGAGGTGACAATTCAACCATCAATAGGAGATAATTAAGGAGTAATAAAACCTAAGTAAACACATCTTTAAACCACCATACGAGCACACAATAATTAGACATAGACTACCCTCACCTTAGTTAATTAGATAATTAGATAGTAGAAGTAATCGGTAAAAATAGCAATCCCCCAAATCCAAACCCCGAGATTCGTACCTTTCCATTTCCTAAAAAAATATAAAAAGATAAAAAAATAATCTTCCTCAACCCCAACCTTAGCGTAGTAACCTCTCACTAGCATTCCTATTCCCAGAGAACGATATCAATTCCGTGGCTTACCCTAATACTACACTACAACGATTAGGTTCATCGCCTAGGGTGTTGAAAAACTTGCTCGACGAAAAGGAAGTTCCTTTGACCCCGAACGTTGTGTAAGCGTATCAAGTTTTTGGCGCCGTTGGGAATAGAATAGCTAGTTAGAGTCCACCTCGTTTAGGTTTCCTTGCTTGATTCCTATCAAGTAAGCTTTTTCCCAATTTTAGCTTCCGCATGTCTATCCCCTTCTTTGTGTTTGTGTTCAGTAAAACCCTTTTCATTTGTCGCTATGGCAAGTGAAGTTGCATTTGAATCATTAACAAATGAGGAACAATTGAATTTTGCAGATTGGATTGCTTTTATTGTTCTAATGAATTTGTGAGCGATCTTAGAGATATCCAAAAGGAGACGGGTGTAAGGTTGGATGGATTTGATAAATTTTGTGCTTGTGTGGCTTCTATTCAACGATCATTGTTAGAATCAACTCCTTTTTGTGAGACCCTCTGGAAATTTTTGAGAAAAGCCTCCTAAGCATAAACCATCAGTTGTCACAACTTGACGAAATGGATAAGGAGGATTTATCCAACCTTAGGCATCATGATCAAAAAGACCTAGTTTTTAAGAACATGGAACCTAAACCCAAACAAGATTGTGAGATGGTTATAGTTGAACTGCCTAGTTGCATGCGTGGGATAGATTTCACCAAAACTTATGACATAGAACATAGTGATCAAATTTTTGAGAATGATTCTTATGAATCGGACCAAGAATTTGAAATGGCTAAAGAAGGATTTGAGATACTTAGGAGTGTATTTGGGTTAGATCATACTAAAACACATGATGAACTTTTAGGAGATCTAGATATAATGGAGAATGAGGTGGAAACTCCAAGCCCACAAGCCCTAGCATCACTTGAGGAACACACATCGCCTATAACTTACCGGGAGAAGTAGAAGAGACTATAGGAACCCCGATTGATATAGAACCTGATGATGTACCCTCCGAGTAGCTCGAAGGACACTCCTCCGAGACGTGTCGAAGCCCTTCCCTACGAAGGCCCAAGTTAGGATTCCAAATATCCACAGGCATCAAACCATTCGTTAGCACGAAGGTTACCTAAGGGAATTCGCCATCCGAAGCCTAAACCCTTCGGGTATGGTGACGAAGGACAATGGATAAGGAAACCTCGACTTGGTCAAACCCACGATCTCCTCTATCTCTTGGCTTCCCGTCAAGTCCGAGCGTGGGTCACTAAGCCCCAGCGGTTACCCACAATCATGGGACGCCCCATGATATCCGACATTCATGCAGACGTGTAATGGATTATGGTATGCTCATTTCACACTCATTTCTTTACTTACACATACTTAAACAACCATAACTCATACTTACTCTCACGCGGAGGTGGTTCGAGGGGTCCTACCCTGCGAATCACTAACGTCTTGTTTCATATTTCTTATTCTCAAGTGAAAGGCAAGTCTTGGCTGGAACATACACCCTCATTACTTTGATCCTCATCAAGCCTCGGTAGTGCAATCTATTGTACAATCGGTGGTGTCATCCGTGGGACCACTACTATTAGTCCGTAATCACCCGGTCCTAAAACCCAACCAACTACACTACATTTACGGCATGGAACCGGAAGAGAAGATACACCTCCACCGGTTTCTACCCTAGTCCTCCCAACACAACTAACACCGATAATCTCTCCCCTATAACGGCCTCAACCTTTACCACACGATCTCGTTTAGAAACTACTCCCGTACATCAAGCCTCAACATCCGCTAACCCTATCCCTGATATTAGCCCCGCCTTCGTTGAGGCAAACTTTGAAGCCTTGAATTCTTTACTTAGGGATCACAAAAGGCAGGTTCGCAATACTGAAATGCGAAGAGAATTGTAATACTCCAGCGAGGAGTATGATGAAGATATTGAAATAGAGGAGAGGCCTCAACCTGTTAGCAGGGGGTGCTCAGCCCTGCGAAATGGTTCTCCTTCCATCAAAAGGCCAAACGGAAGGACTGTAGGCTTTGAAGAAGAACTCGGAGGAGATCCGGGAAGAAGGAAAAGAATGCATGGTGAAAGGAGCGAGAATTCCAACGGAGGAAGTAACCCGGTAGGGAACGAAGGAGTAACCCTACCCCCTCTCCTAGCTACTCATTTAGGAAGAGAAGGGATGGGGGCTCCAATACCCCCTTCATATGCTTCGAATATCGGAGGCCCTCCTCCATACTCATGCATGAGTCGCCACCCCTCCTAATGAACCCCTACCTACGCTCAAACCTACAACACTTACCTCCGAATGGTTCACCGCCAAACCATAATTACCAAAGAATGCCCTATGGACATGTTCCTACGAAATCGACGGGTGTAAATCCTTCGTACTAACCTTCTACTATTTACCCTACCTATGGACAACCATTTCCTAACCCGTATAATCCTACACTGCTTATCCACCTCCATACAACCCTTACTATGCCGAAGCCTCTAGAGCTTGCACACCTTTCGCAAGTGGATCAAGACTACCCCTCACGATGTCAGTAAAGATGCCTACTCATATAGGCACCTACGATGGGAAAGGCGATCCGATAACTTCCTCCATTTATTCGAGGCGCTATCAAGATGCAAAAGTGGGTCATGCCCGTGGCGTGCCACATGTTCACTTATACGCTCGAGATTCGTGAGAATATGGTGGAGCGGACGGAAGTTGGGAAGCATTGTAAGTCTAGATCGACCTCAAGGCTAAGTTCCGATCACACTTTAGCCAACAGAAGAAGTACACCAAGACCCATCTAACCGTGCACACCATCAAGCAAAGGGACAACGAAAGTACAAGGGCCTTCGTTACGAGGTAAACCGATGAAACTTTGCAAATTTAGGGTTTGCACGAAGATCAGAGGATTTTAGGTTTTGTACATGGCCTTCGGACGCGAAGCTTGGTGGAATTCATGTCCACCGATCTTCACACCACTTATAAGGCGCTGATGGAGAAGACTTACACTTGGATTGAATCCAAAGAAGTAGCAGCAAACGGGGCTCCGATAGAGCAAAAGGAAGCTTCTGACAAATTCTCTCGTGGGTCCTCATGGGAAGGATCCAAGAATAAGAAGAAGAACAGGGATCGTTTCACTCCATACAACAAAGGTTTAAACCACGAATTCTTGGCGAACTTAGTCAAATCTCCTAAGGAGATTCTGGCTACCGAAAAAGCCGCTAAGTCTTTCGATCCGCCACCTCGGATGATAGCACGAAGCAAAGCCAGAGACATGACCAAGTATTGCCATTTCCATGAAGACCATGGACACGACACGAACAACTGCAGAGAACTAAAGAAGCAGATCGAAGAGGCAGTACGATCCGGACAGTTAGCGCATCTGGTTAAAGGCATCAAAAAGGGAAAGGACAAGTTCTCCGACACCTAACTAGGTGAATGGAAGGGAACAAGAAGGAGTCTACGCCACGTAAGCTCCGATACTAATGGTGCACTGTGCACGATCCAACCTTGAAAAGGAAGGAAGCGAGACGGGAGCCGGGAAGCGTGGGGAAATAACCTTCCTCACATCTTGGGCGACACCTTCAACTGACCCCGTGGTCATCAGGGTACGAACCTCAAACAGGGAGGTGAATCGAGCATATATGGATTGTGGAAGCTCATGCGAGATCATTTATGAGCATTGTTTCCTAAAGCTCAAGTCATTCATACGCTCACGAAGGGTGGACTCGAAAACACCACTAGTAGTGTTCTCCGGCGAGCACTCACGGCCTTTGGGAGAAGTACCGTTGGAAATCACCATAGGCGAAGGCCCCTTATCCTGCACAGAAACACTCACCTTCGTTATAGTCAGGTCAGACTCTCTTTATAATTTGTTAATAGGGAGAACAGCTATGCAAAAGATGGGTATTGTTGTTTCCACCATACATGCTGCTATTAAGTTCCAAACTCCCTTCAGAGTAGGGACTGTTCATTCTAGTTATGGGGCGGATAAGGGTGTATATGGTGTCAAAAAGATCAAAGAAGAATCGGAGGATCCTCCGATAGCCATTCTAAGCTGTACAGATGCGGAGGAGCGAGTTATAGTTAACCCTAGCTAACCTGAACAAATGGTGGTAGTAGGAAAACAACTCCTGGCGAATTTCAAGGCGAATCTCGTAGAACTGTTACGGACTAACCTTGATGTTTTTGCTTGGAAATATTCTGACATGACAGGGGTACCGAGAACTTTGCTGATCGACTAACAGTCCTTCGGAACGGAGCATAAACTCAATGAGTACAAACACATTGAGCCGATAAAACAGAAAAGGAGGAGCCTAGCCCCGAAAGAAACGTCGCACTGCAAAGTAGACGAACTCACACAAGCAGGCATCCTAAGGAAGTTAAGTACCAAACACGGGTAGCCAACCCGGTGATGGTCAAAAGAGCGACGGAGGGTGGCGCATGTGCATTGACTTCATCGACATCAACAAAGCATGCCAAGGATTGCTACCCCTACCGTAAATTAATCGAAGGTAGAATCTTGGCGAGCTTCGTTAAAATGCTTCTTAGACGCCTACAAAGGGTATCATCAGATCCAGATGGCAAAGGAGGACGAAGAAAAGACAGCCTTCTACACGAGCAAAGGTGTCTACTATTACAGAAAGATGCCCTTCGGATTAAAGAACGCGGGGGCCACTTACCAATGACTCATAGATAAAGCCTTCAACAAACAAATAGGCAGAAATCTCGAACCATACGTTGACGACATGGTTATCAAAAGCAAGACGGAGGAGGACCTACTCCTCGATGTACAGGAAACCTTTGACCAACTTCGGGCGATTAACATGAAGCTGAACCCTAAGAAATGCTCCTTTGGTGTCGAAGAGGGACAATTCCTAGGGCATTTGATCACTAAGCAGGGGATAAAGGCTAATCACTCCAAGGTCAAGGTGATTTTAGATCTCCAAGCCCCTAAGTGTCTAAAAGACGTACAGAGCCTAAGTGGAAAGCTGGCAGCCTTAAGCCGGTTTTTATCGAAGGGGGCTGACAGGTCCCTACCATTCTTTAAAACACTCAAGGGATGCGTGGATAAGAAAACTTTTCAATGGAGCCAGGATGCTGAAGCTGCCTTTTAGAAAATGAAGGAGTTCATCGAAATCCTTCCAACACTTACAGCCCCAATCAAAGGCGAAGTGTTATTCATGTACTTAGCATCCTCAATGGAGAGTATTAGCGCAGTCCTTATGGCAGAACGAGACAAACGATAGATCCCCATTTACTTTGTCAGCAGGGTCCAGGGGTAGAGATCAATTATCCAACATTGGAAAAGTTGATACTAGCCCTAATCTACGCAGCAAGGAGGCTCCGACACTATTTCCAGGCCCATCCAATCACAGTCTTAACCGAAAAGCCACTCAAACAGATCTTGTCAAAACCCGAAAAGTCTGGGAGAGTAGCTAAATGGGCTATCGAGTTGGGAGAGCATGAAATAGAGTTCAAAGGACGAAACTCTATTAAAGGCCAAATTCTTGCAGATTTCTTGGCAGAAACACCTTCCAGCTCCGAAGGAGAAGCCCAAAGCTAAACTCACCCCCGCACAGAATGACTGGAAACTATATACAGACGGAGCATCCAGCTCCGATGGTTCTGGGGCAGGTCTAATGCTAGTTAGTCCTGAGGGAAAGGAGCATACATATGCTCTTCGTTTCGAGTTCGAAGCCACCAACAACAAAGCAGAGTACGAAGCATTACTAGCAGGCCTTCGATTGGCTAATGATATGGAGGTCAAAACTCTCGCTGTTTTCATAGATTCCCAATTGGTAGCTAACCAAGTGACAGGTTCCTATGAAGCAAGGCAGCCCGTCATCAAACAGTACTTGGAAAAAGCAAAGGAGATGCTGGAGAGCTTCGACTCCTACACCATCCAACATGTTCGTAGGAATCAGAACAAGAAGGCTGATGCACTAAGCAAGCTAGCTTCTATGGCCTTCGCTCATCTCACCAAAGAAGTACTTGTCGAAGTCCTACCCGAAAGATCCATCATTCACAAGGAAGTTGCAGATGTGATTCACGAGGAAGGAGAGACATGGACGACTCCCATCCAGTAGTATTTGATAAGTGGTCTTCTCCCTGAAGATCCCAAACTAGCAAGGAAGATTCGGGTTAACTCACCCCAGTACCGGCTAATAGGAGAAAACCTATATAGAAGATCATTTTTATCACCTTGGTTAAGATGTGTGGGACCCACACAGGCTAAGAGCATCATCACTGATGTTCATGAGGGATCATGCGGTCTCCACGCAAGACCACGCTCAGTCGTCTCGAAGATAATGAAGTTGGGCTATTATTGGCCTTCGATGCACAGGGATGCGGCAGACATCATTCTCAAATGTGAAGCTTGTCAGATACACTCAAATGTTTCAAAGATGCCAAAGCAGGACATGACGAGTGTAACATCCGCATGGCCCTTCTCTCAATGGGGAATTGATATCGTAGGACCTATGCCCATGGCTCCTGGAGGAGTCAAATTCTTGCTGGTAGCCATTGATTACTTTACTAAGTGGGTAGAGGCTAAACCTTTGGCCTCCGTTACAGGGAGACGGATCGAGAAGTTCGTGGGGAACACATCGTGTGCAGATTTGGAGTTCCCCACATCATCATATCCGACAATGGAAAGCAGTTCGCTGAAGGAGTCTTCTATGACTTCTGCCAAGGGTTAAACATAAAACAGTCTTGGACATCCGTCTACCATCCACAAGGTAACGGAATGGTGGAGGTTACAAATAGAGATATCGTCAAAGGGATCGAGAAAAGGCTGGGACGAACACACCATGGATGGGTAGATGAACTCCCCCAAGTATTATGGGCTCACATGACGCAGCCTAAGTCAAGCAATGGTGAAACTCCCTTCAGCCTTACATACGGAACAGAAGCGGTCATTCCTTCGGAATTAATTGTACACACAGAGCGTGTGGCAACGTATGACGCCTCCCTAAATAACGAAAGGATCAGGGAAAACCTTGACCTACTAGAAGAAAGACGAGAAATAGCCTCCATCCGAGAAGCAATGCACAAACATAATATCGAAGGCTATTATAACAAAAGGGTCGACCTTCCACTTTCAAACACGAGAATATGTGCTACGCCTCAACAAAGCAAGCAAAGCAGAATACCGGGGAAGCTGGGACCAACTTGGAAGGACCCTACATGGTAGCCGAGGCTCTCTGACAATGGAGCCTACAAACTGGCCAATCTTCTCGGAGAACCCATTGATAGAACATGGAATGGTACGAACCTTCAAAAGTTCTATGTTTAAGAAGTACTTTTACTTTTTTATTGTTGTAATTGGACGCTTCTCAAAGGAAAGCAAACATTATTGGTAGCTGTCTTAGTTTTCATTTCAAGAATGATGTAATCCTCCCTACCAATTCAATGATAACTAAGACATTTCCCACAAATCTCTTGCTTCGTTTCTTAAACACAAAGATTTGTTTAGCCAAGTCGTTAATGAGTTTCAATGTCGAATAAAATGGCTCAAGGTGTAATACATGCCTTATCATTTAAGCCAACTTTAACATTCACATTAACTCTCCTTGTAGTTTATGGCGC
This sequence comes from Chrysanthemum lavandulifolium, assembly GCA_022545495.1. Taxonomy (NCBI): domain Eukaryota; kingdom Viridiplantae; phylum Streptophyta; class Magnoliopsida; order Asterales; family Asteraceae; genus Chrysanthemum; species Chrysanthemum lavandulifolium. The sequence goes on along the minus strand of CM040244.1, from coordinate 230,569,312 downwards.
TTGTAAAAATATGTACAAAGTCATGCTACTTAAAGGATTTGAGATAGAGTGGGCCGCGACCCTCTATCAATGATCAAATTTGGTCATTATATTCTTGGTGTTGTAATTTACACACAATGAGGTTGGTTAACCTTAGGTTGTAAAACTTAAGCGTCGGAAAAATGGCGTACGAGAACTTAACAAGACAAACATGCATAATAACTAAGTATTTAGAGGTATTTCCCCTACACCATACCATTCAAAATGAGGGCTAACTGATAACGCTACACGCGTCGTTCGGGGTCAAGGAAACTTCCTTTTCTTCGAGCAAGTTTTATAACACCCTAGGCAGTGAACCTAATCGTTGTAGTGTAGTAATTAGGGTAAGCCACGGGTATTGATATCGTTCTCTAGGGGAATAGGAATGCTAGTAAGGAGTTACTACGCTAAGGTTAAGGTTGAGGAAGATTATTTTTATCTTTTATGTTTTATGAAAATGGAAAGGTACGAATCTCGGTATTGGATTTGGGGGTTGGTATTTCTACCGATTACTCTACTATTATCTAATTATCTAAACTAAAGTTGTGGAGTCTATGTCTAATTAATGTGTGCTCGTATGATAGTTTAAAGATGTGTTTACTTAAGTTGTATTACTCCTTAATTATCTCCTATTGATGGTTGAGTGTCACGTCTTATTCCTAGTTGCGTTGTGAGTCTAAGTTGTAGGGTATCGTTTCTCCCTAACTCTTTGAACTTACCAAAGGGTCTTGTCTACAAACCCACTAGGGATTATAAACTCCTACTCTAAGGCGCTCTTTGGATGGTTTAGCCTACAATTACTCAGGTAATTATATTCTAAGGTTCACAAAGATGAATCAAGCATTAAGTACACAACGAATGACCTATCGCATTACTAGATCATTAATCAACTAAGATAAGAAACAACCAATCAATATTCAATAATTAAGTTTCATACTTCCTAAACAAACATACAAATAAATTAGCCGGACATGGAGAACATGCAAGCATACACACAAATAATCAAAGACATAATTGAATTAATGAAGTAAAGACTTATCTTGATGTAAGATAGGGTTTAAAACCCTAAAATACTGTACAAGACACCTTAGGTTCGGTTTAGGTTTTACTCCAAAGACTCTCCACACAAAGACCGAAAAATTCGGATTCTATATATAAGATTACAATTGCGACGGCGTCACCTTATGTTTAGTGACGCCGTGTGTCGCCGCCATTAGGGTTTCGTCTTGGCCACGTAAACCTTGCGACGGCGTCACCTTATGTCCGTGACGCCGTCCTCTTGACCTTTCGTCGTCGTCGGATTGCATCTAGGCCGTCCGAGTAGCGACGGCCTACTCTTTCACAACCGGACGCCGTCACTTGAAAACACGAGTTTTGGGTTACGGATCATCACAATAATTTTGGGACGGCGCCGCCAATAGCACTGACGCCGTCGCCTTCTAACTTCAAAGAATCGTGAGTGCCTCGATTTCGACTTTGGCCATTTTCTTCATGTATTCGTGTCTTTTCGTCCAAATAAGTGCCATTTCAAAGATTTTGCCTTCACGAGACCTAAAAGTTAAAAGGAACGATATTAAGCAATAACGGATACAAAGTGATCAAATAAGGACTTAAACGACCCTCAAAATGGTACCTTTTAAAACCTTATCAAATATCCCTACACTTGTTATTTGCTTGTCCTCAAGCAAATGTGCTTTTAGCCAATTAATTTATAAGTTAGGGTTCATGAAGCATTAATTCAAAACGGTCCACAACACATATAAGCCCCGCAAAAGTCATAACAAGCACGGAAATTACATACTAGCACCTCACATGGGGTGTTTGGATACTCACATCTCTCTCGAGTGTATATATGAAATATAACAAAATAGGAAATGGAAGATAAACACTCATTAACCGGTCCTAGTACATAGATTACCATAGGCTTGAGAATAGATCAAACCTTCATCGCTTTGGCGTAAGCACCTAGGAAAGACTATCAAAGAGGTCTTTAAAGGGTTGTAATGTTAGGCTTACGGTAGGGAAATAAGGGTTTGGTGGGATAGGCTATTTAGTGGTGGTAAGTCAAAAATCTTTATGTTGATCGTGCATATGAAGAATGGCGCTAAGCCAAGACTCGACACTCTAAACTCTAGATAACCGAAATAAACAAACATAAATTTAAAAGATAGATGTAGGATGGTAGCACTGTAATTTGTTTTTTTTTTTTTTTTTTTTTCACTCTATTTTTTTCTTTTCTATTTTTTTCGATTTTTTTTTCATACACTTTTACTCTACCATCCTCTACGATAACATCAAAATACTAGGGATTTATAGGCACATCCCTACACTTGAGTTTTTATTCCTCTAACACTAATTTGACCCGATTTGAAAAGATCAAAACACTTGGGGTACATTATTACGCAACAAAGGGAATTTGAATTTTAACGTTCCTTCCGTCATTTCATAAACTTTAACTTTTCCCATGAATCCCAATCATCCCAAAATCGTATACAAAGGATATGACTCGACTTAGCAACTTATGCAAGCAACTAGATAATTGAACTAAGTGTTTAGGGTGATAACAAACATTTGCACTAAAAGTGAGTGCATAAGGGGTAGGCTAAGGCGATTTGGGTGTATATTTGGGGTGGGGTGTAAACAATGCTCTTCATTGATATTCGGAAAACCGAAACATCACGAGAACCGCGAAAAGGATAGGCTCGAGGGGTTAACTAGGGTATCGTGTACTAAAGATGAGTACAACGCACAGGTGTGGGGAATTACTCAACCGATATGGAAGAAGTAATTATATTACAGGTATCAAACAAGGGTTATCCTAATGCCTCTTATCATTTAGTTATTCCTAACTACACAAGTGTAGCCTCACTTGCGATCTCGGAATGCATCACAAAACAAGTTCTAGAATCTATTATACTACCGGTTCACACTCTAAGCATTAAAGATGAATGCTTTAATTCCTACTAATCTAAGGGCGATCCTCACATTTTGGGTGGAATTTGGGTGGTAAAGGGTTTTTGTGCTAGTCATATAACTTCCTATCCATGAGACGCTTATGTTAAGACTAATGGCCCACTCATGAAAATTTTTAAATTTGGTGCCAAAATTACCCTAACCGACATTTTCTCATGGTTTATTACACAATCACAATTGGACAAAGCAAATAATCAAGGATAAGTATAGTTTCAAAGTTCCGCTTTATTTTCCTCCCTACACTTAAACCGAACATTGTCCCCAATGTTCCCGAAAGTATCAAAGTTATGATAAAAGAAGGTAATTAAAACGAAAGAAACTAATACTCCCCGATTAGCTCGGTAGGATCCGTGTAAAGTGGTGGTTAAATTCTTTTCAAGAAGAATTATTGCGTGAAAAGCTCCTTCCAATCTTATCTAACTTCTTCTTGACAAACTAAACTGCACACTTGAAGAAAACAAACGAAACCTTCGCGTAAAATCGTGGTAATAATATATATAAGACTCGATTTAAACTAGGATATAATGCTTGTGGAATGGATGTTTACGAATTTATAAGAAAATTAAGACCGAAAATTCCAAAATTTATAAATAGCTCGAAAACGAGAAAAAGTAATCGATATTTTTACTCCTTCCCGACGCCGTCAGTTGTAATCCTGACGCCGTCAGGTTATCCTGACAAAAACTAGTCTGCGATTTTCTGGAAAAAATTCTGGAAAATTTACATCTTTAAGTTACAACAATGATATCTGCCTGATCGGCCATATCACTTCTCTGCCAAATCCAATAAGGAGGGTTGTGGTAGGCATCATTCGCCTTCTTATTTTGGGCTGGAGTCTCTCGAAGCAATGCTCGTACATGATTTCTGACGCGAAACCTCCATCAACATACATGCGGTGTATGAAGTGCCCGCCTATCTCTGCCTCAATGACCATTGGTCCATTATTCCCTTCTTCTTCTTTAGCGAGTGACGGGAATGATATATTCTGGTTTGGTGAAAAGCTTTGTGTAATTTTTTTTCGTGTCACTCGCTGCTGAGATCGCACCATCAGGATTGCGAGAGGTTTATTTTTTCCTGATGTTTCCCCTTTTTAGACGCATTGGACTGGTCCTTGCCACTATTTTATTTGAGTTCCTTTATCACGTTTGACAGCTTCCCGGTTCTCAACATTTCTTCTATCTGCCTTTTCAGGTGCATGCATTCATCCGTGTTGTGTCCCACTTCTCCGTGGAACTGGCAATATTTGTTGGCGTTCCTTTTCTCGACCGGTGTAAGCATTGGTGGAGGAGTTTTAAATTTCACCTTTTCTAATGCCAATATTTCTTTGGGTGTCTTGGAAAGGAGGGTAAATCTGTCTTGCTTCCTCTCCGACCGGAATTGATTTCTGTACCCTCTCTTGAAGCCTTGCTTCTGCCTAGATTCATGCGGCTTCCATTGTACTTGGGGTAGTGATCTCTTTTTTTCGTGGTTGCCTGCGGCTACTTCCCTACGGAGGAAAGATGTGGTTACCCTCATCGTCTCATCTACCGACTTGGGTATATTATCATGAAACCTTTTAATTAACTCGGGGTTAGTGATCCCATGCATGAAGCTAGAGACCTTCATGACTTTCGAAGCTCCTTTGACATCTTTGCTTTCCAACTTGAACCTTTTTACAAAGTCTTCTGTGGTTTCTCCTTCTTTCTGTTTGATGTGATGGAGTTCCTTATGATCCTTTATGCACTTCTTTTACTGAAGGAAATTTGACAGGAAAATCTCTTTCAGCTCATCATAACTGTCTACCGACTCTGGTGGGAGATCGTCAAACCACACCCTAGCGGATCCAGTGAGTGTGGAATTGAACATGTGGCACCATGTTGGCATGGCCCAGCGTTCTACCTTTGCCGCTGCTTGAAAAATCTTCAAGTGGTCTTTCGGGTCTTCACTTCCATCATATGTCTTCACATTGGTAGGCATTCGCGTCTTCTTAGGCATGTCGAAATAGCAAATGCGTGGAGTGAACGGGTCAGGCTCCTTGCACACCCATGGCCTACCTAAGTCTTCGTCCTCGACATCCGACTTTTGCCTCTTTGATCCAGAACCCCATCGTTCGTCGCCGTTGTCTTCGCTTCTGGAAAGTAGATCAATCTTTCGTGAGATGTTCGGCTAACTTCGTATTCTCCAAAATAGGGTTCCGTCCTTTGCGAATATGAGTGATGGTGAGTGCCTCCGTCCTCTTTTTCAGATCCGCGACGACTGGTTCTCTTTTGGCTTCCGGAGTATACGGAGATACTTTTTTCTCTGTTCCCGAGCCTATGGAACGCGCTTTTGCGCAGCCTTCTGAACACCTCATATTTTTCAGCGGTTTTCTTTCGCGGTGATCTGGACCGACTGCGCCTTGACTCGGAGTTTTCTCTTGTGTTTCGGCGCTTTCGAGATTCGATCTTCTTTCTCAGATCCTTCTTTTGCATCTGCTTTCTGGATTCGGATTGTTGTGATGCTTCGCTAAAATCTAACCGAGTTTTTAGCGTTTCTCTAACCTTGATTCTCCCTTCCTGTTTCCGAACTTTCTCTGTCACAATGGGTAAGATCTGTTCATAGTACTTGTCATAGTACTTTTTGATGGCTACGCTGGATGCGGCCCCATCAGACTCTTCCAGATCTATTGCGTTTTTCTTTCCCGCCTTGTTCCGTACCACAGACACGGGAGCGGGTGTTGGGTCAGAGCGAGCTCTTTTGGTGAGCATTTTTTTCTTTCGGAACGCAGTTGTGTACTGGGTCCCAAGAATGGCACCAATTTGTTAGTACAAAAAGTGTGACGGGTTGTAATGGGTATGAATGCAGCTTGCCGGACTGGGCCAACCAGCTTCTAATGGGCTGATCTTGTACTAATCCAAGTAGTTTGATTGGTTTCCCTGCACAAGAAGAGTACACCGTTAGTCTTACCGTGAGGACGGACCCCACGATTAGACTCCGGCGTGAGAGTAAGTACACATCCTTGAGAGGGAAATAAGAGTATGTGTGTGTAATTATGAGAGAGAAAGTTGTACCTTGTATAGGGATTAGAGCCCCTTTTATAGGCGAGGTTTACCGCTAGGGTTTCCTAGATACTCGCATATAGTGGTTAGTTGCCGGAGCCGGACCCTTGGCGGACAAGGTTCCGTGTCAATCGCGCATGCGGACACAAGATACCTTCAGCGGCTAATGGCTCAGCCTGCCATGTACCTTGTGTGCGTCTTTAGGTCTGGACTATAGCCAATTTCGTCACTGGGCTTACTGTTGGCCCATGGTTCGTAGTTATTTTATCGTTATTGGGCATGAGCCCAACATGTGTATAGTGTGTATTGGGCCTAGTGGGCCTGTTATACATACTATACGTCATCAATACACTACCTCATTTACAAGATTAGACCAAAATTTCATCTTTTACCAAAACGGCGTTTGATACATATCATCAAAACTAACCACTTGTCCATCTTTTGGATTTTATCTGAAAGTATCTATCTATCTATCATCACAACACAAAACATAAACACATTTATTATCTTCATTTTTTCAACCTAAAACACCACTTCTTTTCACTTTCACCAAGTCGCATAAGCCAAACTTTTACATTTTAACTAAATAAAGATAATATGATCGACGTTGAGAGGAGAATGACCAAGCCAAACCCAACCCACCTCGTCGGACTCCGTCATCTCTCCGCTAGAGCCGCCGCATCACAACCATCAACACCTTTACCAACACACAACATCTAAATATTATTTACACCATTAGCTAAAAAATTAGTAGGGAACCCCATTTTGAAGCGCACATACATTCATTTATTGAATTTGTTGGATTTATACGAAGCGCGCCTGGCTTGTGAAGCATTCATAAGGTTTCTCTTTTTGTTAACTTGGATAATGAGCGCGCATGGGCAGACCATTTTGGCAAACAGTACATGCGCTGTCCGTTTTCGTAATATGGTCCTGCAAAGGATTCATATAAAAAAAATTCTCTAAAATCTAAAAATATATATCGCATAATCCAAAAGCTTTAAGTGAAAGGAATTTTTTCTAACTTGTGTCATGATGGCACAAGCTTAGAAGTGTTAGATAAAGACAATTGTTTCCTATAAACTTATTTTTGTATAAAACAAAAATAATTTTGATAAATATCACAAGTCTATAAAATTATTTATATCAACTAACATATACATATGATAATTTGAGCTCATTTAACACTTCTAAACCTGTATCACCGCAACACAAGTTAGAAATACCCTAAGTAAATAGCAGGGGCGTCTCACATCTTTTCGAGGCTTAATGTGAGAATATAAAATGAGAAATTTTTTGACTCGTAAATTTAAATATTTAATGGACTTGTTAATAATTAGTACTATCACAATTTTGGATATTCTAAGTTTTTGACGATGGTTTTATAGTATACTCATTATTTTAGCTAAGTTGTTCTAATTCGGATATCGGAAATTTTGGATAATAGTTTTATATATCCGAATATTCAAATATCTATATTGTTAAAAAAATATGTATATGAGTTTCAAAACTAAGAATTATATCCCAAATATTTATTAAATTCCGATCCAATTTCAGATATATCCGTTTGAACACGCATAATTTACATCAAGAAGTCCTAAAAAGTCAAAGTTTTAATTAAAAAAAGGCATAAACTTGATACAAAAGAATGAAGCATAAAAATTGCAGTCCTTAATTAAAAATTATGAGGCCTAAAGCGGTAATTTAACGGCTATACCCTCGAGACACCCATGGTATAAGATGTGAGATGATATCAAATAAGAGTATAAACACCACAATAAAGAACAATAATCGACCGGGTTAAACCTAGCCAAATGTTTATTAATTGATTTATTAAAATGATTACACAATGATTGTTTTGTGAGACGATGATCTCACAAGTTACACACAAACGTTTACAAGAGACTTAAATGATGAAAAAGATTTTGAACCGAGAGGTTATGGGGTTTATTGGAGTTGTATGTATTTTGTGTATCTAAACTCTTAGGAGACGAGGGAAATATATAAGCAGAAAAAGGAAAATCCAACCTTTCAAGATCTCTTCTTCATACTTTAGCTACAAACCTCCATATTCCATCATGACCTTCAAGAATGCCAAAAACCAAGGGAGGCTCTGAAATAACTAATCACATAATAAGCCTAATACTAAGAAGCAATAATCAGGTTAGAACCTTATTTAACATCCCCCTTTAATCTGATTATTGAACAAGTCAAACATGCCAAGTTTTTCTAGAAATGGATTTGAAAATATGAACCAGGGGTGCTTGGTGAGAATGTCTGCAATGTGATCAATGGACCTAATTTTTTGCGTTTTAATGACCCCAGTGACAACTTTTTCTCTAATGAAATGGACATCTATTTCAAAGTGCTTGGACCTCACATAGAAAACAAGGTTATTAGCCAGCTGAATAGCAGACTTGTTGTCACAATGAAGATGAAAATGGAAACAAATAGTGACTTTGAGATATTTCAAAAACTGTTGAATCCAAATTATTTCACAAGAATTAGAGGCCATAGACATGTACTCTGCTTCAATTTAGGATTTTGAAAGAATGGTTTGTTTTTTGCTTTTTTAGAAATAAGACAACCATTTAGAAAAACACGGTAACCAGATACAAATTTTCTTGTCTTGGTGCATTTAGCCGAGTAAGAGTCGGTATAGGCAGCCATTTCATTTATAGAAGAGATAAGAGAGTGCTCATACCTGAGGCCCTTACCTGGGTTCTATAGGAACAAGTGTGGGTTTGCAACCAAGTATCCCAAAATCATGCAACAATTCAATGTAATATTTACTTTTACTGAGTCAAATGGCGTTATCAGATTCAAGAACTTCTATGCCTAAAAAATATTTGAGTTTTCCCAAATCTTTGATTTGAAATTTAGAGCTCAGAAAACTCTTCAACATGTCAATATCTTTTAAGTCATTTCTAGAAATGATAATATCATGAACATAAACTAAAAGAGCAATGGCACATTGTTAGAGGACATGACAAATAAGGAGTGATCATTCAAAATCTGAGTGAATCCACACTCAGATAGCACACCAACAAGTTTCTCATTCCATTTCCCAGGAGTCTATTTTAAGTCACATAGAGTTTTTTTAATTTACAAACTTTATTTTCATTGGACTTAGAGGCATAGCGTTTAGGGATTTTCATGTAGACATCTTCTTCCGATTCACCATATAAGAAAGCGTTGTTAACATCTTATTGAAACAGAGGCCTTTTATTTTTCACAGCAATAATAATAAGCATCCAACTGTAGACATTTTAACCATGGGGGAGAACGTTTCACCATAATCCATCCTTTCTCTTTGAGAAAACCCCTTAGAAACAAGTCTAGCTTTGTACCTTTCAATTTTTCCATTAGAATTGAATTTTATTTTATAGATCTATTTACATCCGATGGGTCTCTTCCTTTAGGAAGATCAGTGATTTCGCATGACTGGTTTCTATTAATAGCCTCCATTTTACTGTTTATAGCTTCAAGCCAATTATTTTCATTAATAGCCTCTTTGTAGTTACTGGGTTCAAAGCTTTTGTTTACAGAGGTAGTAAAACATAGGTTATCACCACACATTTTAGAGTAATTGACAACTCGGTTTAATCCAAACTTAATTTTACTATCAACAACATAGTCATTAAAGCTAAGGGGAAGTTTGGTCTGTTTAGATGAAATTATAACAGGCTCAACCACATCATCATAGTTAATAAGATGAGCTTGGTAAATATATTCCTCAATATCAAGAAGGTGAATAGTCTCACCCTCACTTTCAACAAACTGATTTATACTATCAGTATTGCCCTCAGGGTATGCATTTTCCTCTATGATTGTTGCAGCAAAGTCATCACTCTTATCAATAGAGTTAGACTTTCTGCCATCATCGTTTGAAGACACTCTCCCTTCATCATTGGGTCTTTTAGGGTTAGGTTTCTTTTCAGGAAAATGACTAGTATTTAAGAAATTTATATGGTTTAAGTCTTTAGTCACACCAGTTTCAATGACAGTTTCCTTTTGTTTTATTTTTAAGGGAAAAACAATTTCATAAAATTTGAAATCTCTTGAAAATAATACAGATTTGGATTCAAGACTAAACAATTTATAACCTTTTCTGAAGTTTGAATAACCAATAAGGACACATTTTTCAGACCTGTTATTGAATTTACCATGATTATTTAAAGTAGTAGCATAACATAAGCATCCCTAAACCCTAAGGTGAGACAGTGTGGGATTTCTCTCATACACATAAGAGTAAGGAGATTGACCAGCTAAGACAGATAAGGGCACCCTATTAATCAAATACACGTCAGTTAGAATGCAATCAGACCATAAGTAAAGAAGTAATCCCTCATAAAACATAAGAGACCTAGCCACATTAAGAAGGTGTATGCATGTGTTTTCTTTCTGCAACTTTATTTTGTTGGGGGTGTAAGTCATGGATGTTTGATAAACTATTCCTCTATTATTATAAAAGCCCTCTATTATTATAAAAGCCCTGCGTTTGTTTTATTAACAAACTTAGTCCCATTATCACTTCTACAAAAATTTACTTTGACATGAAATTGATTTAGGAGCATGTTAACAAATTTTCAATGCTGAAAAATGTAAACATCCGCCTTACTCAGCCCACAATATTATCTGATTTGTCCGCAGACTCACGACTTTGATTTTGTGGTCTTCCTGTAACATTACAATGTGGATTTAGAATGCTATAACAAGATATCAGGTGTACCATTTATAAACCATGTTCTAAAAGATAACTCGTGACATGAGAAATTAGGAAGAAACCTTTTTCTGGGTACCAACATGCGTATGTCAACATAGTACATTTTGGCCATTGCAATAACTATCTATACCTAACATGCCATGAAGATAGTATGTTACTGATTCAAAAAATCTTATAGTACAAAAAGTTGTTGGGATTTAATACTTGTATTTAAATTCACCTACTAGCTAGTTCCATTTATTGAATGGTAATTAAATGTCTATGTTCACAAAATAACTATAGTAAACCAGATTCTAACCAACACAAGTTAAGTAAAGACGTTGCTCAAACACATTACACATGTGACATGTTTGAAAAAACATTTTATGGTACTAAATAATTTCATAATAATTGGTAGTATAAAGTGGACCATATAAAGAAGTGCATGCAACACATTTTTCAGTATCATACATACAAATGGCATCCATTGCACTTAAGTCATTCACCGGCTTCCGTCATTTCTCACCGGAAAACCACCACCGTCGCAACCCCATCACCACCGTACCAGCGAAAAACCACCACCGTCGTCTAACCATCGTGGCAGCAAAATCGAGCCCGAAAATCAAAGGCCGTAACCTTCGCGTAGCAGTCATTGGCGGCGGTCCCGCGGGAGGGGCCGCCGCCGAGACGCTAGCGAAAGGCGGGGTGGAAACGATTCTTCTAGAGCGTAAAATGGACAACGCGAAGCCATGCGGCGGAGCGATTCCACTTTGCATGGTGGGAGAATTTGACTTGCCGTTGGATATAATTGACAGGAGGGTGACTAAGATGAAAATGATATCACCTTCTAATATCGCGGTTGATATTGGTCGTACACTTAAACCCCATGAGTATATCGGCATGGTGCGCCGCGAGGTTCTGGATATTTATCTCCGTGACCGCGCGGCCGCTGCTGGCGCGTCAGTTGTCAACGGGCTTTTTGTCAAAATGGACAAACCTGTTGAGAAAGACGCGCCTTATGTTCTTTATTATAATGCGTACTCCGGAAAATCCGGGTCCACAGGTGAACGGGTGAGGATTGAGGTCGACGCGGTTATTGGCGCTGATGGCGCCAATTCCCGCGTTGCGAAAGCGATTGACGCGGGGGAGTATGAGTATGCCATTGCTTTTCAAGAAAGGATTAAGATCCCGGATGAGAAAATGAAGTACTATGAAAATCTCGCCGAGATGTATGTTGGTGATGACGTGTCACCTGATTTTTACGGGTGGGTGTTCCCTAAATGTGACCACGTGGCAGTAGGGACAGGAACCGTGACACATAAACCTGATATTAAGAAGTTCCAGCTCGCCACGCGCCTACGCGCCCGTGACAAGATTGAAGGTGGTAAAGTCATTCGAGTGGAGGCACACCCGATCCCGGAGCACCCGCGACCAAGGCGCGTGTCAGAACGTGTGGCTTTGGTCGGGGATGCTGCAGGATATGTGACTAAATGTTCGGGTGAAGGGATTTATTTTGCTGCGAAAAGTGGTCGGATGTGTGCTGAGGCGATAGTTGAGGGTTCGGGGAATGGTCGTAGGATGATAGATGAGGGGGATTTGAGGAATTATATCAAGAAATGGGATAGTACATACTGGCCAACTTATAAGGTGTTGGATTTGTTGCAAAAGGTGTTTTATAGGTCGAATCTGTCACAATTCTTAAATTCCGGTCATTTCTTAAATTAAATATGCATCATATTAATTCATTCATGGCATTTCATTTCACTTTAATCACAGAATTTTTATATTTATTAATCTTTATCGCGTGAGCTTCTATTTTAAATATTTAATCCACTTTCAAAAATGATTCGACATATTTTTATACTTACATTTAATTGTAAAACTATATTTTGAGTCTAACTAGTGTTTTGAAATTATTTGGTATATAAATCGTTAAAGTTATATTATTACGTCACTTTTCTTAAAAATTATACGATAATTATTTTATCACCAAATTTCACAAGGAAGGTATTTTACAATTTTATCATCTCATTACATTCTATTTTGACCTATTAAAACTTACTTGTACCAAAATTTTCATTTACCTATACTTGTACATTTAACTACACATTGCTTACACTTTCTTACCAATTTATTCAAGTAAACATTATACAACATTTTAAAAAAAAAAATAATATAATTGGGATGCAAGATCCTAAAATTCGTCCAAGAAGTAGTAATAAATGTTTAGGTGAAAATTGTCTTTGCTTTCCTACATCTACACTCCAAGTTACCAAATTTCAACTCATTCATTCATTCCAAAAGTTTCAAGTCAAGAAAAGTTATTTATTCTCTCTTGTTTCATCCTCAAGAACCGGTCATCTTCAAGAGCTCAAAGGGATCAAAACTTTTCTAGTTCTAGTGTTATTTACAATCTAGTATATACTCTTTATATGGTTTTGAAATAAAAACCAAGAGTATTTAGGCTAATCCTTGTTACTTTCACCTCATCATTTTTCACTAGTAAGCTTGTTTTTATCATTTTCATGTTTCCTTGTCATTTTCATATGTTTCTTTTCATTTTTGGAGCTTATATGCATGTTATGTGATTTATACCATTTATTTCAAGATTTTAGAAGTTATATATATTTATAGTCATCCTATAATTATTCCCAAGTTATTCTTTGGTCTTGATGGTGATTAGGAACCCATGACACCCTAAGAAGGTGTATGGTAGGATTAGATTAGTTGTGGAGTTGATTTGAAGGGATTAGAATAGGTTTTGTCCGAGAAAACTATTTTCGATAACTATATTTTAAGGTTCTGTCCTTGTTTCGAAATTCTGGAAAATCCTACTGTTGGTACGACATTTTGCCTTGATAATTAGAAAATATACTTTAAAACGAATCCGTGGCCTTTTGAACGGATAAAACGGAGTTATAACGAAGCCGTGGTGAATTTTTAAAGTTTGACGACGAAATGTTTATTTTTCGAAAATTTCAGCAGCAGTTTTACATATTTCGGGTCAAAAACGAGCCTTAAGCTTCACAAATTATTTCGACTTGTCAAAAATATATTAGTTTCCTTCGATACGGCTAAGGACATATATTTCGTAGAAAACGGATTTAAAACGACAAATATATGCACGTTTTATAAAGTTGCCGTAATTATTATTTTACGAAAAACTATATTATTTTACGTCACAAGTATTTTATTAGCCGTAAGGGCTATGTTTATGCGTTTTTTAACTATGATGCAAAACTTTTATAACGAAGTGTCTTCTAGTAAAATCAAGTTCATCGGCCATATTTTCCAAAACAAAAGCCGCTTTGTCAAGCGGAGTCATAGTGAATTATTTACGGATGCTCAAACATTGGTCGAAACTCATTTTCGCACACAATTAGCAAAACCACCATCTTTAGCCTTTGATATCTTTATGATCGAGACCTTTTGAACGAAAACTCCCGAATCGAAACTTCTAGATATTGATACAAACTTTCCAAACCGTCGAGTTCGTTCTCAACGATCGACGTACACTATTTTACGACTACTTTTCCGAGCCATTTTATTAATTTCAAGAAAATTCGGCGACATTGTTTTGCGACGAAAAGTAGTAATTTCACCAAAATCGTTATAAAACCATTGTAGGATGACATTTTGACGTAAAACTTGTAAAGTCATTTTGAAGGGTCAAGACGTCAAAAGAGTATTTTTCGACGACGAGTAATATTTTCAAAACCCGTAAATGGTATAAATAACATCTGAAGTGCATGCATAACATTACATTGCAACTCATGACATATCATATCATTCGTAATAGGTCCCGGTTAACACATCACATTATACCTCGTGTACTCACTCTTGTCATCACACCGTTTACCAAGTGAGTAATCACATCCCCTTTTATCGCTTTTACTATATTTTTGGGGCGAAATGCATGAACCATATTTGAACTAAATTGATTTTACTTCTATGAACTCTTTAGACTTGAACTTTTGAACTTGACCTAGAATCTTGGATTTAATTATGAATATATGACTTCTTTGGAATTTATTGAACCGTACATGTTATGACCTTGTCCCAAAGTCTCCTCTGCTCGAGCATCACTATAAAGTCTCGCCTTATTGGTTGAGCGTCTCAATAAATCTCGCCTAGGTGGTCGAGTGACAAAGGTCTCCACTGTCGGAGCGTCATTATAAAGTCTCGCCTTATTGGTTGAGCGTCTCAATAAATCTCGCCTGGGTGGTCGAGTGACAAAGGAGTCTCCACCGCTCGGGCGTCATTATAAAGTCTCGCCTTATTGGTTGAGCGTCTCAATAAATCTCGCCTAGGTGGTCGAGTGACAAAGGAGTCTCCACTGCTCGGAGCGTCATTATAAAGTCTCGCCTTATTGGTGGAGCTGCCTCAATAAATCTCGCCTAGGTGGCCGAGTGACAAAGGAGTCTCCACTTGTTGGAAGCAAAGCAAAGTCTCCATGTTCGGAGCATGCACGAATTATTATATTCGTGGTACTATATTGTGAACTATTATGACCACTTACCCTTGATTACTTGACGCTATAATTTTTGTGCAATGGGTTGTGTACACACAGTTGCAAGTTTTGTATGGCGAATTTGGGCCGAGTGGATACACAATGCCTTTGCTTTGAGAACTATTTTTTTCGTTGACCGAAAGCTTTGATTATTTCTCACGAGTTTTATTATTTTGCTAAACGTGTTTACTCACCAACTATTTTCATAGTTGACCCGTTTTTCTCTCATGCATTTCAGGTGATCGTTAGTAAGCTTTTCTATCATGTCTTGCATAAAGAAGTTTTCACTGGTCGCTACATGTCGTATGTAATAAAACTCAATATTTTGGAATCTAAACTTTGTAATATATTTGTCGATGACGGCTAAATTTGTATTGTAATGGAGTATTATTTCTTTTTAATATTAATGTTGGTATGTTCTATTATCTTTGCTTATGTTCCTTCCGTTACACTCGTGTTTTCGCCTCCGGAGGTGTGATGATTGGTACCGAGCCAAAGGTTATAGAGAATGCCGATTTTCAAAAATAAAAATCACAAATATAACCGAATAAATTTTTTTTGTATATTATTTTATTAAACATTGAACACCATTCGAGTCAACTAGTCCTATCGTTGCATCGTTACTCATAAATTATACATAGCACGATCAACTATGTCTAATTTATGAAGAACCATGCAATGATAAGAAGGGTAATTTTAAATCATGTTTAGTCGAGTCTTTAGAGTCCGTCACCGAAGTTGCATTGGTCGGTGGGTATGCATGGCATGTTTTTACGCTCACGCTACATTACCGCACCTTGTTTATATCTTCTTTTCCATCTTTCGACTTGTTAGACATAGCATGTCTCTGCTCCTCATGTTTCGATCACTATAACGCACATTACCACCGTTCGCACCTCATCCACTCGTCAATGTCGCTTTACTCAACCCGATGTTTTGGTCCACCGTAAGATCATGGTCGCAAGAAACACACGCCGTGGAGGTAATCGTCAAACTTGGCATTGGAAATAGAAGGCCCACAAGATCCGAACATTGATGTTTCCGCACGTGGTCAAGCATTCTATCTGGTACCGAGGAAGCCCGCAACGCTTAACGGGTACATTCTTTCGAACGACTACTTTATTTCGTGCGACATGATTTTGAGTGCAAACTTTCTCCCAATTCTTACCACGCTCACGACCTTGCTTAATTTGAGACCTATTGATATCGACCTTAGTTGTTATATATTTTGTTGATTGGATTTGATTGTGTAAGCAAATCGAATATCGAGCGAATCTTTCAAAAGACTTCATTCAAGGATGCGGCATCCTACCTTTCTAACAACTTGTTTCCTAGCTTGATCTAGTGACGCTCTTGTTTGATGAGTTGCGAAAATCAAGCTAAGAGACAAGTTTACTCAAGTCGGTTTAGTTTAGTCTCATGACGCTTCTTGTTTGATGAGTTGTGAGATTAAATTGAATCGACTACCTAAAGGTCTTTGAGAGCTACGTTCGATATTGGATAAGTTTACCCTATCAAATCGATCACGGCACGATTTAGTTATATGGGGAACCCACGCATGGGCATTGATATGATCATTTAGGCTGCTCGATGCGATCATGAACTTTTAGAACTCTTGTCGAGGTTCGGACCATAGTATCGTTAATCGAATCACGGGACGTGATTCCGCGACATGGGAAGAATGTCACAATTCTTAAATTCCGGTCATTTCTTAAATTAAATATGCATCATATTAATTCATTCATGGCATTTCATTTCACTTTAATCGCGTAAATTTTTATATTTATTAATCTTTATCGCGTGAGCTTCTATTTTAAATATTTAATCCGTTACTTTCAAAAATGATTCCGACATATTTTTATACTTACATTTAATTGTAAAAACTATATTTTGAGTCTAACTAGTGTTTTGAAATTATTTGGTATATAAATCGTTAAAGTTATATTATTACGTCACTTTTCTTAAAAATTATACGATAATTATTTTATCACTCAAATTTCACAAGGAAGGTATTTTTACAATTTTATCATCTCATTACATTCTATTTTGACCTATTAAAACTTACTTGTACCAAAATTTTCATTTACCTATACTTGTACATTTAACTACACATTGCTTACACTTTCACCAATTTATTCAAGTAAACATTATACAACATTTTAAAAAAAAAATAATATAATTGGGATGCAAGATCCCAAAATTCGTCCAAGAAGTAGTAATAAATGTTTAGGTGAAAATTGTCTTTGCTTTCCTACATCTACACTCCAAGTTACCAAATTTCAACTCATTCATTCATTCCAAAAGTTTCAAGTCAAGAAAAGTTATTTATTCTCTTGTTTCATCCTCAAGAACCGGTCATCTTCAAGAGCTCAAAGGGGATCAAAAACTTTTCTAGTTCTAGTGTTATTTACAATCTAGTATATACTCTTTATATGGTTTTGAAATAAAAACCAAGAGTATTTAGGCTAATCCTTGTTACTTTCACCTCATCATTTTCACTAGTAAGCTTGTTTTTATCATTTTCATGTTTCCTTGTCATTTTCATATGTTTCTTTTCATTTTTGGAGCTTATATGCATGTTATGTGATTTATACCATTTATTTCAAGATTTTAGAAGTTATATATATTTATAGTCATCCTATAATTATTCCCAAGTTATTCTTTGGTCTTGATGGTGATTAGGAACCCATGACACCCTAAGAAGGTGTATGGTAGGATTAGATTAGTTGTGGAGTTGATTTGAAGGGATTAGAATAGGTTTTGTCCGAGAAAAACTATTTTCGATAACTATATTTTAAGGTTCTGTCCTTGTTTCAAATTCTGGAAAATCCTACTGTTGGTACGACATTTTGCCTTGATAATTAGAAAATATACTTTAAAACGAATCCGTGGCCTTTTGAACGGATAAAACGGAGTTATAACGAAGCCGTGGTGAATTTTTAAAGTTTGACGACGAAATGTTTATTTTTCCGAAAATTTCAGCAAGCGTTTTACATATTTCGGGTCAAAACGAGCCTTAAGCTTCACAAATTATTTCGACTTGTCAAAAATATATTAGTTTCCTTCGATACAAGCTAAGGACATATATTTCAGAGAAAACGGATTTAAAACGACAAATATATGCACGTTTTATAAAGTTGCCGTAACTATTATTTTCTAAAACTATATTATTTTACGTCACAAGTATTTTATTAGCCGTAAGGGCTATGTTTATGCGCTTTTTTAACTATGATGCAAAACTTTTATAACGAAGTGTCTTCTAGTAAAATCAAGTTCATCGGCCATATTTTCCAAAACAAAAGCCGTTTGTCAAGCGGAGTCATAGTGAATTATTTACGGATGCTCAAACATTGGCGAAACTCATTTTCTCGCACACAATTAGCAAAACCACCATCTTTAGCCTTTGATATCTTTATGATCGAGACCTTTTGAACGAAAACTCCCGAATGAAACTTCTAGATATTGATACAAACTTTCCAAAACCGTCGAGTTCGTTTCTAACGATCGACGTACACTATTTTACGACTACTTTTCCGAGCCATTTTTATTAATTTCAAGAAAATTCAGCGACATTGTTTTCTGATTTAAAAGTAGTAATTTCACCAAAAATCGTTATAAAACCATTGTAGGATGACATTTTGACGAAAACTTGTAAAGTCATTTTTGAAGGGTCAAGACGCTAAAAGAGTATTTTTCGACGACGAGTAATATTTTCAAAACCCGTAAATGGTATAAATAACATAATGGCGCATGCATAATATTACATTGCAACTCATGACATATCATATCATTCGTAATAGGTCCCGTTAACACATCACATTATACCTCGTGTACTCACTCTTGTCATCACACCGCTTACCAAGTGAGTAATCACATCCCTTTTATCGCTTTTACTATATTTTTGGGGCGAAATGCATGAACCATATTTGAACTAAATTGATTTTACTTCTATGAACTCTTTAGACTTGAACTTTGAACTTGACCTAGAATCTTGGATTTAATTATGAATATATGACTTGTGGAATTTATTGAACCGTATATGTTATGACCTTGTCCCAAAGTCTCCTCTGTCGAGCATCACTATAAAGTCTCGCTTATTGGTTGAGCGTCTCAATAAATCTCGCCTAGGTGGTCGAGTGACAAAGGAGTCTCCACCGTCGGAGCGCCATTATAAAGTCTCGCCTTATTGGTTGAGCGTCTCAATAAATCTCGCCTAGGTGGTCGAGTGACAAAGGAGTCTCCACTGTTCGGAGCGTCATTATAAAGTCTCGCCTTATTGGTTGAGCGTCTCAATAAATCTCGCCTAGGTGGTCGAGTGACAAAGGAGTCTCCACTGTTCGGAGCGTCATTATAAAGTCTCGCCTTATTGGTGGAGCTGCCTCAATAAATCTCGCCTAGGTGGCCGAAAGGACAAAGGAGTCTCCCTTGTTGGAGCAAAGGTAAAGTCTCCCATGTTCGGAGCATCCTCGAATTATTATATTCGTGGTACTATATTGTGAACTATTATGACCACTTACCCTTGATTACTTGACGCTATAATTTTTGTGCAATGGGTTGTGTACACAGGTTGCAAGTTTTGTATGGGCGGAATTTGGAACCGAGTGGATACACAATGCCTTTGCTTTGAGAACTATTTTTCGTTGACCGAAAGCTTTGATTATTTCTCACGAGTTTTATTATTTTGCTAAACGTGTTTACTCACCAACTATTTTCATAGTTGACCGCTTTCTCTCATGCATTTCGGGTGATCGTTAGTAAGCTTTTCTATCATGTCTTGCATAAAGAAGTTTTCACCGGTCGCTACATGTCGTATGTAATAAAACTCAATATTTTGGAATCTAAACTTTGTAATATATTTGTCGATGACGCTAAATTTGTATTGTAATGGAGTATTATTTCTTTTAATATTAATGTTGGTATGTTCTATTATCTTTGCTTATGTTCCTTCCGTTACACTGTGTTTCCCCGCGGTGGTGTGATGAATCCGCTAGAGAGGCGTTTGTGGAGCTGTGTAGTGACGAGTATGTGCAAAAGATGACGTTTGATAGCTATTTGTATAAGAAGCTGGCACCCGGGAACCCGTTTGAGGACTTGAAGCTCGCAGTGAATACAATCGGGAGTTTGGTTCGGGCTAATGCGCTTAGGAATGAGATGGCTAAGCTCTGATGACTTGTTCATTCAAGGTTTTTACTTGGCTCATTTGTAAGGGGATCCTTTTATGTTTGCTTGTGATCTTATTAAGCTCGTTGAATTAAGTTGTGTGTGACTTCATCTTTCAAACATGATTATCTAGATGTTGCAGATCTTGTTATAATGCTTGAATATAATGAAGCTAATTCTAACTATCCATGTCTCTGATTAGATTATAATTAGTCTATGAGTAGGTGTAATAGAACTTATTAAGGATCTTCTAATGGTTGGTTATCAAGTAATTTTTAGTTTGGACTAAATTCCAATTAAAAGCAAGGGTATTGCTTATGATGAATATGTTAGTTTTCCACAGCAGATATGCCTATTTATCCTTATACTCTATAGATTGTGACACTTCAAAAGTTGTCAATGAATTAGATGGTGAATGATGAGGAGTGAAAATGTGAAATTTAGTGGATGGTACATGTTTTTTCTTTCTGGGATACTGATTTCTCAGTGAATACCTGTGTTTAAACCCCATTGACAGCAATTTTGGAGTTAGTCTTTAGGTGCAAAACTTAGTTGGTTCCACCGACAACAATTTTGAAGTTAGTCTAAATGCAAAGGTCGGAAAAGAGAACTTTGCACGAAGCTGATAAGTGATAAGATCATATAATTTATCGGTTGGGGCTGATAACTTTTATCTGCCCGTGGTACGTAATCGATATGATCACAAGGTAGGTACTCTAATCAAGTTAAGTTTCTTTTGGCTAAATAAATCTGAGGCATAAATAGTTATCTATATAAATATCCAATATGGCTTTATTATCGAAGTGGCTTTGGAAGTATAGAAGCGAACCGGGGAGTTTATGGAGGAAAGTGATCGACTCGATTCATCATACAAAAAAGAATTGGAGTCTGCTTCCCGTCAATAGATACATGTCTAGCACGTGGTGTAATATTGCAAGGACAATCTCCAAGATTAGCGTGGCCGGAACAAAATTACAGCAACTGATTCGGGGAGACTGTGGTAGAGGGGACGAGGTGAGATTTTGGTTGGATCCTTGGGCATTGAATGCACCTTTGAAAGACGTTTTCCCGGAGCTGTTTAAGTTGGACAACAATAAAGGAAGTCTAGTCAGGGAGAAGTGGTGCCCAGCTACTAACAGGTTCGTGGCGTTCGGGGTTGGGCCAGCAAGTATTGGGCCGAGACATATCGCGGGGAACTGGGCTGGGCTCGAGCAGATTTTGAACGGGCTCAAGCTATCCAACAACCGGGATAGATGGAAATGGCTAGGTAGAGACGGGAAGGAATTCAGCGTCCGCGGTGTGAAAGACTTCCTTAGAAGCGACCAAGACTATAGTAATAGATTTGTGTTTAATTGGTCTAAATGGGTACCTAGCAAGTGTAACATCTTTATGTGGCGTCTCGGTTTGGATAGGCTACCAACAACCATGGCTTTAAAGAAGAGGAATTGTGTGTACGGCCCTACTGATTGCGTGCTTTGCGGAATGGAGGAAGAGACGAGAGACCACCTTTTCGGCTCTTGTATGGTCGCTACGGAAATTTGGTACCTTGTGAGCAAATGGTGCAAATGTCCTCCTTTTTTCTTTTTTACGATGAAGGACATTTTTGAAATTCATAAGTGGGGGAACCTCGATAGATGGAAAAGAAAGGCGCTAAAAGGAATTATAATCATCACGTGTTGGAGCATTTGGAAGGCAAGAAACAAGAAGAAATTCGAGAATGGCAAGATGGAAGCCCGGACTATCCTTCAAGTATATTATGGCTTTTAGTTTTCTTTGTTTTAAAAATAGGCGGGGATCTCCTACAATCACTTGGGAAGATTGGTGTAAATTTGAGTCCATGTAAATATCCTTGTATGTATGTGTTGGAATTATATAACATGACTAATCATAAATATAAACAATAAACATCAAAGTAAGTGCGGAAGCGTATAGGAACATATAATGAATAATTAATTAACTAAAGAATAAAGTATGCGTACCTTTCTTGATTCTAGCCGAACAAGAATCAAATCCACAAACTAGCAATTAGGATGAACCCTAATTAGGGTTTATAGGATTATAAGAATTATCCCTTACCGTTTTGTAATTCAATCCAAGATAATAACAAAAGTATGTTATTACTAAGTTCTTGTACACACGTACTAAACCGAATTAAAGTACCGCTAGTTTTTATCAAACAAATAACTTGTTATTGTGGAAAAGCTTTGGATCGAACCTAATGAAGGTGTCGACCGGTTTTGGAGACAAAAACACACACAAAACAATTTTAGGGTTTAGCTTATGAGCACAAGAGATGGAAAAATAAAACCCCTAGCCTTGTTTATATACCCAACTAAACTTGGTGAACAAGTTGAGGTTGTTTCCTTTTCTTTAGGCCGATCGGTGTAGGATTCCCCAAAGGGATTCCGGAACCTTCCCAACTTTTGCAATTAGATCCTTTTCCATAAACATTTAACGACCGTTAGTCCATTACATTAATTACTTAACGTCCGTTACTTATTTCGTTTAATAAATAAATAAATATAACGTTTATATTTAATTATTAACTTTAAATTCTCATACGTAAAGTGTGCAATCCCATAGTCTCGAGTTCGATCCTAACTCACGCCTACTAATTTATATCCATAAAACCAACACTCCCACTGGATATATCTTAATAGAGTGATCACATTCGGTTAGCGTCTAGCAACACTTGATGCCTCTAGTACAACTCGAGCAAGGCTCTGGAAAACCTTTAATGATTTCTCATTATTATTATCCTTTTGTTTCTAATACCATGTTAAATAAAGATATGGAATTAAGTCATTCTTTATTCAACCATTCTGTTTTCGTTATTAGTGATTGAACAAGATTACCAAATCTTCCGAACATATTCGGGAGAACTTTGGGCATGGCCATGCAAACATCTTGTCAACCCTACGAGGGGCCAAAGAAGATTAAACTCCAAAATAAATTTGAAGGAACAAATTCTATCTTGACTACAAGAATAACCCACAAACTTTGCAACACTTCAGAAACAACCCTTATGACTACCGATTCACGATAGCGTTAAGTTGTTCCACGTAGTGCACTACATTCATGACACTTATCTGGTATCTCAAGTCTGAGGATAACTATTCATAATTTACTTAACAACAATATCCATAAAGTAAATTATGTAGTTGGGATAAGTCCTATATTCAATCCATTGAATATCATCTGAAATTGGTATGCATTCTCATCAATATACTTTCAAGTATATTCTACCATATCTCTCAGATTTGTCTTAATTTAACGATACTCCCATATCATTAATCGACAATGGACGATTTAGAATAAATAAATTTATTCACGGATTAAACATGCAAATATAGGATACAATATATTATAAAATCAAATATACCAAGTATTTGATTTATATTATAACAATTGTTTAACATCCCTTATCCAAATACCAAATAGATCAATGCATGAAAATTCCATTGATGAATTATGCCTCAGTAATGACAATCATACTTGTTGACAAGGCATAAATCAACCAACTTGATCTATCGTAATTTTGAGAATACTTATTTCAAGAATTCAATTAATGAAGTCCTTGTATGTGTGCATTCAACAATCCACATAATAATTCATAAAGTGTGTGACATCCTCTATCACCAATTTATGAAAATTTAAACTTTCAAACATTTTAAAGTTTAAAGTATTCTTATTCTTTTAATGTATAATGCAACTGTGCTCTTTGATAAGCACCACTAGTTCACATGGCCATTAACAAGGTTGAAATCCTACCATGACTAGTATTGAGTGTCATCTCAATTAAACCAGCATCATTGTATACAAACAACAATATGCTTATTAAAACTCCGTAAACTTTAATATCTTATTGTGTAATGTTTGATGCTTTCCTAACTTTCAAGTTTAAAGCTGATGACAATTTTCACAACATTTGACATATTGTTCATCCATAGAATCTAGGAGCAATTCCAGGCTGAGGATGTAATTCTTTTAGAATATTCATTACACAAGTTATCTAATAACTTTTAGTTAGATATCAATGTTGTCAAATCACTTCTTATTCAAGAATGATACAACAATTTGAATATACTACATGATGAATCTACATGTCAAACTTAGACTTCATTCACGTTCTATCTTGTCAAAAGATATTTATCCATTTCCCAAATGATATATCATGTTTTATTAGAATCATTTATTTTACTGCACATGTTTATTAATAATAAACATATATTCCAAGGTTGTATGTTTTAATTCTTAAATCTTACAAGTGAAGTTTCATTCCAATCTAAGACTTAACATTTAGCTTTCAAGGAATGTTACTTCCTATATGTTATACAACATATAAGATTTAAAATCTTAACATAATACTCCCACTAGCTTTTAGGAATACTTAAAATTTATCTTATTTCAATTATAAATCGAAAATGGATTTAATAATTTAACATAAGAATAATTTCATAGATGCATGCATTTATCCATTCATGAATTATTGCACTTCGTACACTTCCAAAGATTATATGAATTCAAAAAACCTTTCAATTACTTACCGTCCTCGCTCAAGTAATTTCTCAAGAAAGAGTTTTGATATTCCATTGTCATATTTCATATTAATGAAAACAAGTATGACAATTATCATCTTTATATATTTAATGTGTCTTAGGAAAGAATGTTCAATCACAATTAATTGCTTAAATATGATTAATAATCTTGTCATAAAACATGCATTAAATATGTGTACAATATTGTCCATATGATTTCTACATAGAAATTCAAACCACTAGGGTTTTTCATCTCTTTGAAGAAGCTCATTTCCATTCTCTAGTCTAACTATTAAGATAAACCAAATTTCCAAAATTGATTATCTTTATGGACAGCATCTTTAACATTCATAGTATGAGTAATTTTCCCAATTCAATATTTGGTAATCCATCATAATGATTATCGATTTACTATATCTCAGAACTCATATTTCTCAACATATAAGTCAAATATCCGAGATATCCTTGCAGATCTATGAATGAAAATTCCATCATCTTGAGGTCTATCATTTACATGTCTAACCTCATCATGATATTTACTAGTGTGTTTTAGAAGATTATGTATCTTGTAATTTTATCTTTCAAGATAAAAAAACTCCCACTTGCCTTTTGTAATATATAGACTATCTATATATACTTAGCAATTAGAGCAAAATTACATTGTTCTCTATTTGGGACATTACAAATACACATTGATAATTCTTGACATTAGTTTGTTAATAACCTATTCATAAGTAGTTTAACAAATTCAGAATCTTCAATTTTAAAACTTAATGTGATTCATCACATTCCATAATGAAATGGTGTTTTATTAATCTTCTAGGTTGGAGTCATATTGAGTATATTCAATCCATACTCAATATTCTAACCTTGTTACTATTTAAGAAAGAAGTTATGGTTATCTTGAATCAAACAAATCAAATATACTTTGATTCTCCTAACTGAACATACCATCAACATGTGGTATTCATTAGAATTAATATTGTAAGACAATCTAACAATATATAAGATAAACATATTCCTTTTGGCTTACCTATTTACCAACTAAGTCAACTTAATGGTATAATAGACTTTCCAAGCCAATTACATGCTTTATAACACAAGTACCTTTTAACAAAGTTACTTCATATCCATGTCTCAACAAGAAACATAAACTGTTATAATCCCATTATACGTTATAAATCATTGATCAACTCAATGACTTCTTGTATATGTCTTAATTAAAAACATAACAAGTTAACGTCTTACTTTATTATAAGTCTTAAAGACTTTATGTTTATGTCTTTACAATGAATCATAAACATGTTTAACTAAAGTAATTATGAACACAACTCTTGGTTTCAATAGTAATTTCAAGTTAATTTATTTACTTCATAATAATGTAGGACTACATTATTTATTCATTTATTTATGTCATTCCAAAAATTCATAAATAGACAAATTTTAAAGTAGTATTAGATTACTTCATTCATTTATGTCATTCTAATAATACATAAATATTTAATTTGAAGTAGTCTTATATCTATCATCTTGACACATATTCTAAATACTTGTCTAATTTAGAAACTGCAAATATGTCCATGCAAGGTCTGACTTCACATAGAGATTTACTTTGTTGTTGCAATCTCGCCAAGTTCTCACATGACGTAAATTGCAACACCAAGTGTTTCTTGAATTAGATATGTTCAAGTTATATTAGAACGTTAGTCTCTTACCTTGCAATCAAGAGAATCCGTTAAATCATATACTTATATGTTGTACCTTGCACACAATATAGATTTCTCCCACTTGTGCATGGAACAACATCATGTAGCAGATAAACAACACGACATATGTTTGTTTATGTGACCAATATGATTGTGTCATTGATATTAGCATAACTAGTAGATGTAGAACCACTTCATTGTCTAATAAGGAAACGTACATGACTATCCTTGAAAACATAAGTGTCTACAAGTGTAAAGTAATTATCTTAAGACATTCTAGAGATAATCTGAGTTACTACCAAGATGACAAAGCTTGTAACTCCCACTGAATAAGAGATCATTACATTAATTCTTTATTCAGTAATAAGAACACAACACTCCCACTGGATTTGACAACATTGAAAGTGTTTCATTAACCAGTGAAAGAAAATAGTGTTCTATTTACTTCCTTACACCTTTTGAGAAAGTCCATACATAACAATTACTTATGTACTAAAAGAGTGTATTCTACTATGTAGATGATGAATTTATCCATCAATGCTATTAACTTGAAAAATTGGGCATGCAATTTCTTTCTTAATAGTTCTACTATTCCAACGATTGTAAGTAGTACTTTTAAATGGTCAAAACAAAACAACTAGATAAAATATGCTAGTTAGTCTTTTACCAATTATACAGTAATTAGTCTAGCTTCTAATTTAATAACTCAGAACATAAGCAATTTTCTTAACTATTAAAATTTGCTTTCGAGTTATGTATTTAGAATTTAGACAATTCTATATGTCCTATTATACCTTTCTTCATTCATGAAAAGGAATAGGATTGAATCTCACTCTTTCTTAGAAAAGAGGACTAGGTTTATTCTCTTAGCAAAGTTGACTCTACCAAAAAACCCTTACAGGTGTAGATCAATTTACCAATACAAGAATAACCTACGTTTACGATTTAATGTTGCATTAATACATTTAAAGAATTAGCAAAATTCAATTTTAGTATTTTCGATAATTAAACTTTTCAAGAAAATAAAATACCCAAGGTAATATTCATATAACCATAGAATTTTCTCGAAAACTAGGATCCAATTATCATAGGTTCATTACATCGGTTGATCGCTAGCAACGAACGATATATAATAAGGTAATCTGTCGAACATTAATTGGCAAACAATTTCCAATTCCTAGATCATTATGGGATTTATATTTTCCAACGCTATTGCAAATATAAACATGTTTTATCCCATCTTATGCCATTGAGTCCAAGATCTCACTTCCTACTCAACTTAAGTGTCTAACTTAAAGAACGCAAATATGTCCATGTAAGGTCTCACTTAACATAGAGATTTACCTCTCCATCACAATCTAGCCAAGTACTCTCATGACTTAAATTGCAACTTCAAGTGTTCCTTTTAATTAGATGGCATATACCTTAATTTAAAAGGGTACTAGTTTTGATTTTATATGGTCAAATCAAATATGTACAAAGATGTCATGCATTCATCTTGTAGCATAATTTTAATAAAAACTTTTATTACCAATTCATAAAGATCAAATTATCAAAGTTTTGATTGAGGTATTGGGTTCACCAATCAAGGAATTTAGTGTTAATTATCATCCATTATACCGTACTTTTGCATAAGTGTAAACACTTAGTGTTTCGGATAATTACCACCGAAGTGGCGCATGGAATTAAAACTAATTCGCCTTAAGATGAGCTTGTACATTTTATGGCTTACTAAGTAGCTCCATTCGAACTTACAGAGGGCGAGGACCGGTAGCGCAAACGCATAACCTTAGACATCCATTCGGTGTGATTGTGCGCACTTCTTAAATAACCCCTTTATAGTTCATTCGAATGGGTGAGCTGCTCACCATTGTACCAAAGTCACCAATCAATTAAACTATTGAAAACTTAACTCTTCCAAAACAAATCAAATTTCACCATTGTTTAGTCCGTATTATTTTCTATTCAAAATTACCCTTTGCTTAAAAGCTGTCGCACATAATAAACAAACAAGTAATACCAATAAAAATATAAACAACTAAAAACAATGCGCACATAATAAACAATTTATACGTGTAAACAAGTAGCCACATGCAACTTATTCGATAAAACCCTATTAATAACCAATGTCTAGGTTAAATTAACGTATATATTAATTAGGGCTTTCACTCTCTCAATTGAGAGTGAGCCACATACATCGAAGAAATCGATTGCGTAAACCCATAATTAATAATATACCAAATTGCACATAATTGATTCATTAAGATATGTAATTGGAGTCTTCCCCAATTCAAGATTTATTGTAAATAAATATACATGTGTATAAAACTTAACAATTAATCCAATCTTAACAATTAAATAATAATACAAGCAACTATCCATGACAAACATGCATGTATCATCATGGATATAACATAACAATTATTCAATTAAGTCACAAGATCGCATACAATTCCATGTCACATAACACTTTATTCATGAATTTATCACGTAACAAATATATTAAATCTAGGTTTCGATATTGATAACATAACAATTAATATAAACCCTAAAAAAATTTAGGAAATCGACTAAAAATTTTAGGGTTTCCACCCATAAAAAAATTTCGATCCATAATAGATTTTAAAACCAAATTAGGGCAAAAGCCTTAACCCTAAAATTAGGGTTTATATAATCATAACCAAAACCCTATAATAAATCATATCAAACACAATACAATATCCGTTTTTACGTGTTTAGTAATTAATTACTCATTAAAACCAATGGCTCGATACCATTTGTTGGAATTATATAACATGACTAATCATAAATATAAACAATAAACATCAAAGTAAGTGCGAAGCGTATAGGAACATATAATGAATAATTAATTAACTAAAGAATAAAGTATGCGTGCCTTTCTTGATTCTAGCCGAACAAGAATCAAATCCACAAACTAGCAATTAGGATGAACCCTAATTAGGGTTTATAGGATTATAAGAATTATCCTCACTGCTTTGTAATTCAATCCAAGATAATAACAAAAGTATGTTATTACTAAGTTCTTGTACACACGCACTAAACCGAATTAAAGTACCGCTAGTTTTATCAAACAAATAACTTGTTATTGTGGAAAAGCTTTGGATCGAACCTAATGAAGGTGTCGACCGGTTTTGGAGACAAAACACACACAAAACAATTTTAGGGTTTAGCTTATGAGCACAAGAGATGGAAAAATAAAACCCTAGCCTTGTTTATATACCCAACTAAACTTGGTGAACAAGTTGAGGTTGTTTCCTTTTCTTTAGGCCGATCGGTGTAGGATTCCCCAAAGGATTCCGGAACCTTCCCAACTTTTGCAATTAGATCCTTTTCCATAAACATTTAACGACCGTTAGTCCATTACATTAATTACTTAACGTCCGTTACTTATTTCGTTTAATAAATAAATAAATATAACGTTTATATTTAATTATTAACTTTAAATTCTCATACGTAAAGTGTGCAATCCCATAGTCTCGAGTTCGATCCTAACTCACGTCTACTAATTTATATCCATAAAACCAACAGTATGGGTGCCGCACTACTAGTTGGTAGTGCTTTAAGGCAAGTATAATGAAAATCAAATTTCAAAAAAAAATCTATATAAATATCCAACCGCCAAGGCTCACAGCATCTCAAAAGATATACATGTCAAAGAAACTAAAGTTTTCACATGGTGAAGTTGTAGTGTGGACTAGCCGTGCACAAAACGGTTTTTTTGGCCTAACCGGTTCGGTTACTAGCCGACCCAGTTTTTTGTCAAACCCGGTCAAACCGGTTATTACCAAAAATCGGTTCGGGTCCGTTAGGATTTTGAGGAGGAAAACCAAAACCCGGTACTATCCGGTTTGTAACCGGTTCGGTTAGTAACCGTTTTCTTTTTTTTTTTTAGCTGTTGTTAACGAGTTTGGTGCTTGGGTTTTCGGTTTTTTTTGCCGTTCGCGTCTTATACATAATAAACTTAATAAATTCATAATACATCATACATAAACTACTTGAAACATAAAGTTAATATATTAAGCGATTTATTCATCGGAAAGCTAATACATTGGATAGTGAGGTCTTATTCGGAGTCTCCGGATCCAAACCTAGCATGGTCATCTTGAGTGATTTCTTCATCGGAAAGTGAGATTCTATAACCCTCTTGTGACTCGATCTCGAGTATTTGTGGTTCGATCTCTAAATAATTGGCTTCAAGATTAGAAATGTGTTGTATACGTTCTTGTGTGTCTAAGTGATCCTTTAAGCAAATACACATCTCCAAAGACGTCGGCGCGAGTCTTGTTCTTTGAATCGTTAATACCCTTCCACTAAAAGAAAAATATGATTCTGAAGCTACCGTAGAAGCTTGTACGCATAATAAATCTCGAGCCATGATGGATAGAACGGGAAATTGAGATTGCCTTCCTTTCCACCAAGAAAAAATATCAAAGTTTTCAAATTATTCTTGTCCCATAGCGTTTATCCAATCGGTTCTGGTATATCTCCCAAATTAATTAGTACCGGTTTGGTCAATCCTAACCCGTTTAGCACTTTATTGTCTTAAAGTTTGAAATAAGTTAAACCCCAAACTTGTAGAGGATGATGAAGGAGCCGAACTCATTGAAACATTTGTTAAACCATATTTACTAAAATAAATCTTTAAAACATTTGTTAAAATAAGCTTTTGCATTCATTGCATAGTGAATGTTTTCTTCATGCAAATCCAAATCAATAGAAATTTTCTCGATAAGTAGTTCCACCACGCTAATGTTAAAGCATGGGTCTAATGCAGTAGCACAAGTAATTACCGATAGAATTTTTTTGAAATATTTTCTAAGTTTATCTTTCATAGGTACAACCATCATATCATATGGTGGACCACTTAATTCAAATTCACCTATTTTTGTACACATTGCAAAAAGTTGTTGGAGTACCCTGTCACTCGTGGGATAATAAACACTCGATAATAAAGTTGTTGTTTCTTTAAAAACTTCGAGTAATTCGGTTAATTTTTCAATAATCTCCCAATTTTGGAAGGAAAATGGTGCAACTAGGTTATCACTGGTAAGATCATCATGAAAAGTACTTAAAGCAATTTTTTGGCGTAAAACACTTTTAAACATAAAATAAGTCAAGTTCCATCTTGTAGGAACTTCCTAATCAGGTGCTAAAAAAGTGGTTTCCGTTTTCGAACAAAATCTCATATAATTCTTATATCTTGCTTTAGGCCCACAAAAAATATCTCGCAACATTGTTTTAAAAGCGTTTTTTATCGACATTATTTCGGGTACCGCTAGTCCATCTTGCACAACCAAGTTTATGATGTGTGTAACACATCAACTATGAAAAACAATGCCGTCCAAAGGTGGTTGGTATCTTGCTATTAGTTTAGTGGCGGCATTTGTATTGTTAGAAGCGTTACCAAATGAGGTTGAAAAAATCTTATGTTCTAATTTAAACTTTTTTAATACATCTCGTAATTTACAAAATAAATTCATACCCGTGTGAGGATAATCAAAGTTTTGAAAATAAATCGTACACTTCATCATTTGCCAAGTTACGGGATCAATCCAATGCGCGGTAACACAAATATACGATTGCGGCAAATGATGAGGCGCCGACCAAACATCGGTTGTTAAGTTTACATTTGTATTTAAAATATCATAACCTTTTATGATTTCGAGTTTAGCCTTTTTCCACATTTTAAGTGCATCATGTTTAAGAGTAGAACAACTTACTTGATTATATCGCGGTTGAAGACAACTTTGAAGCACCTTGGTTAATGTCGGGTTGTCGAAGTGGTTGAATGGCAAAGCTTCTTGAATTACAAAACTTGCAAATTGTTGTCGACACCTATCCGGTTTCTTGAATCACAAAACGGCAATGCTTCTTTGAAGCACAAAACAACAAAACTTCTTGAATCACAAAATGGCAAAGCTTCTTTGAAGCACCTTGGTTAATCTCTGGTTTTGGTTTTTTTCCCCACGGCTAGTGTGAACGACTAGGGTTTGTACTAGTTTGTCGTGGAGACGGGTTCGCATGGGGATGAACATTGTGGTCTTCTTGCGTACGATTGTTTTTTACTTTTCTTTTTTCGTTTTTGTTGGAAATATTCTTTCATGTAGTGAAATCAGTCAAGTGAAAGGATTTGTGTAACTGTCTGTTTATTATTAATTAGTGAAGTTGGTTGAAGGCTTGGTGTAGAAAAACATGATATGCAGAAACCAAAACACTTTATATAGATCAAACAACTCAAAGTTCAACAGCGGAAGCTTACAACCATAAAAGATCACCACAGCTACTCTGGTGTGATCCTATTATCTAACTTGATAATAGTTTTACAAGATAAACAATAACAATAATGGATAGAGAGGATCTTGAGTTAAAGTCTCAAGATCAGCAGAAATGAGAGTGAGATATTTTGTAGCGGCTGGAAAGAACCAATATACTACTCTAACCCTAAATGAAGAGATGAAACACACTTAAATACTCAGACTTCCAACGGTCACAACAAGCGGGCTGAGAAAGACTTGGGCCGAGAAAAGGCTTGGGCTGAGAGCAACTTGGGCTTCACAAACCTGAAACAAAAAACCATAAAACAAAGACACCCAGGAATATTGGATTATAAATTTTAACATCCCCCCTTAATCCGATATTCCAAAGAGGCCAATCATTCCAAGTTTCTCAACAAGACACTGATGCTGGGAAATGTCCAACCCTTTGGTAAAGATATCAGCAATTTGATTTGCTGAATCTACTTTGACAGTTTTAACAACACCATTTAAGATTTTTTCTCTCACAAAATGGAGATCAATCTCAAGGTGTTTAGTTCTTTCATGAAAAACAGGGTTAGCTGCTATTTTGATAGCAGAATTACTGTCACAGTGTAGATCAACAGGCAACAGATATACATTGCAGATCCTTAAGGATTTTTAAAATCCAAATGATCTCACTGGTTAAGGATGCTAGGGCTCTATACTCAGCCTTAGCAGAAGATTTTGAGAGAGTATTTTGTTTCTTGCTTTTCCATGAAATGAGATTCTCATTCATAAACACACAATAACCAGTAACAGATTTCCTAGTGACAATGCATTTGGCCCAGTCAGCATCTGAGTATCCTTTAAGGGACACACCATTATTCTTAACAATATGAATGCCAAGGCCAGGAGATCCTTTAAGGTATCTCAAAATTTTAAAAGCAGTTTTGAGGTGAGATGTTAAAGGAGAATGAATGAATTGACTAAGACAATGCACAGCATAGGATATATCAGGTCTGGTATTGGTCAAATATATAAGCTTTCCCATAAGCTTCTGATAATCAACAATGTTCACAAGGGCGGATCGAGATCGGGGGAATGTTGGATATAGACAGTTTAGACATCAAGGGAGTCTTGGAAGGTTTGCAGGCTAGCATACCATATTCAGATAGCAAATCAAGCACATATTTCCTCTGATTCAGACAAATTCCATTATCAGAATCAACCACTTCTATACCAAGGAAGTATTTAAGCTTTCCCAAATCTTTTATCTTGAATTTACTTTTCAAAAACATTTTAAATTTCTCAATTTCACCAAGATTATTTCCAGTCACAATTATATCATCAACATAAACAAGGAGAGCAAGAAACACACCATTATCGATTTAGTAAACAAAGAGTAATCGATTTACTTTAACTAAATCCATTTTCACCGAGCATGTATGAGTTTAGCATTCCATTGTCTAGGGGCCTCGCTTAAGACCATAGATAGATTTTTAAGTTTGCAAACAAGATTCTTATCACCAACATAGAAACCTTGAGGAGTTCTCATGTAAATGATTCATCAAGCTCACCATACAAAAAGCATTATTAACATCAAGTTGAAAATGGGCGAGAATTCACAACAAAGAATATTAAGCACACATCTCACGTTGACCATTTTAACAACAGAGAGAAAGTTTCCTCATAATCTACCCTTCCTTTGAGCACACCCCATGGCAACAAGTCTAGCCTTGTACCTCTCAATTTCACCATTGGCTTTATATTTAAGTTTCCACACCCATTTGGAGTTCAAGGCGCTCTACCTATGGGTAATTCAACAACATCCCAAGTATCATTTTCAAGTAAAGCGAATTTCTAAGTTCATAGCATCAACCCATAAGGGTTTTGAGATGCTTCAAAGAAGGACTTGGGTTCACAGTTCTTATTCAATTGAGTGACAAAGCACGTGTTTTCACCATTTAAGTTAGAGTACCCAACATATTTTTCAATCCCATATTTCACATTGGTTTTAACAACAAAGTCATTATAGTTTTTTGGAAAAACAGAAGTTCTAGAAGATCTTCTTAAGGTTTGAGTACCCTGAGTATTTATGTTGAGATCAACATTTCTTTCAGAAGCAGAGTTTTCATCAAGTGTGGCTGCCTCAACATCATGCAATCTGGCATCAATGTTATCACTGGATGATCCAGTTGGGGAATCACCAGTGTTCACATTGTCGCCAAGAGTTGTAGAGGGGATACCTCCACTTAGTGACTCATGGTCACTATTATGTCTAGATACATCTCTCTCATCATCATTAGGAAGCTCAGGGTTATTTAGATCAAAAATTCAACAGTTATTTTCATGAAAGACATCGATTCAATATGCTTATTCTTAATACCATTAGATATAGATTCCTTAAAAGGAAATATGGACTCAAAGAATTTAACATCTCTAGACACAAAAATTGACATCTATCAAGACTATAGAGCTCAGTATCCTTTTGAGAACTAGAATAACCCATCATAACACATTTTTCGGATCTGCTGGTAAGCTTATCATGATTATTAAGAACAGTAGCAAAGCAAAGACAACCAAACATTCTGAAATGAGAGAGATTTGGAGAGGAATTATAAATCATATGATAAGGGGATTTTCCATTTAGCACAGAAGATGGTAATCTGTTAATAAGATAAGTAGCAGTTAGCACACATTCAGTCCAAAATCTTAATGGTATTCCCCCCTGAAACATGAGACATCTTGCCACATTCAACAGATGTCTATGTTTCCTTTCAACCACCCCATTTTGCTGTGGGGTGTAAGCAACAGAAGTTTGATGTGTAATTCCCATGTTTTCACAAAACTTGTTAAAAGTTTGATTTTGAAATTCGAGCCCATTGTCACTTCGAACACTTTAATGCCTTTTGAACTGATTTTTAATCAAATTGTAAAAGATTTTAATAGACTCAAAAACTTCATCCTTGGATTTAACAAGATACACCCACACAGCTCTAGTATAATCATCCACTATGGTAAGGAAATATCTATGGCCAGAGTGACTCACCACCTTATATGGTCCCCACAGATCAAGATGAACAATATCACCAAGCATTTTAGATTTATGATCACTTAAAGGGAAGGGTTCTCTAGTCTGTTTAGCTCTTTGACAGATTTCACAAACCTCATATTTATCATTTTTTCAATTTTCAAATAATTTTTTAGAACATCAAGGGCAGTGTCACCAGGGTGGCCAAGTCTACAGTGCCAATCATAGAGAGACAAAGAACACTTATACTCAACATTAATATTATCACATTTAGTACCTTCAATATCTAAATAGTATAAACCACCACATTGTTTACCAATCCCCAGAATGTTTTTCAGATTCAAATCCTGATTCACAAAGAAACATTTACTTTCATCAAACACAACTAAGATTTTATTATCTTTAGCAAGTTTATGAACAGAGATCAAGGTCACACAATAATCAGGAATGACAAGCACATCAACCAGAACAAGACCATTACCAAGTCTAAGGTTTCCAATTCTAGAGATAATGGCACTAGTGCCATTTGGGTGAGACACTTTGATATTAAGATGAGATATATCATATACATTTTCTAGCTCTTTTTCACTATTGGTCATGTGCTGATTAGCACCAGAGTCTACAAATTTACCAACATAACTCATTTTAGTCATAGAAGTAGAACTGGAACAAAAAAATTTATCAAAGTTGTCATTGAACAGTTTGCTAGAATTAAAGTAAGTACCTGCCATGTTGGCTTGGACATTTTTCTCAGACAGTTTGTTTTCCTTAATGAGGGAGACCAAAGTGGCAAGTTGCTCATCAGTGAACCCTGAGGATCCAGAGTGACTATCAGACCCTGAGGACCCCACAGAGTTGTATGTAACATTTTTACTCTTACCACCTTGTCCCCCTTTCTTTTTTCCAAAATCAGCAGGATACCCTATGATTTTAAAGCATCTGTCTATAGTATGACCAACATAACCACAATGCTCACACACAATTTCAGAGTTAACATTCACATTAGGTCTTGTCACATTAGTACCACCAGGTTTATACCCAGTGTTGGAATTGGGTCTGAATGTAGTAGAGTTATGTCTAGCATTAGTATAAGAGTTCTGATTTTTTTGAAAATTGTTTCTAGCAGGACCACTAGCTAAAAAAGCAGAGGTCTGACCCCTTTGAGAGGCACCAGAATTGGTTCCAGATGCCACTCTGTGAGATTCCTCACTGGAGATAATGGCATAAGCCCTTTAACATCGTGTAAGGTCTCTAGACAAAATAGAACTTCTAATACTCATGTAAGACTCATCAAGACCCATCAAAAATTGCATAAGTTTCAGCAGTTGATTATGCTTTCTAAATTCATCAGAACCAGTGCACACACAATTAGGCAACTCAGCCATGGCATCATACTGTTTCCACAAAGCATTCAACTTATGATAATAGTCAGACAGATTAGAGCCATTTTGTTTCAAAGAACTGATTTTATGATGCAGGTTGAATATCACAGAACCATCAACTTTATGATATGTTTCCTTTAACTCATTCCAAACATGTTTAGCTTTTTTTGAGAAAATTTGCCCAAGGAATAACTCCTCAGAGATAGAATTCAAAATCCATCCTAAAACAACAACATTAACTCTATCTCATTGCTTAGCTAGAACCTCATCAGTAATGGACCTTTTACAGGAGCCATCAATAAAACCAATTTTATTCTTACCCTCTAAGGCAAGAAGCATAGCATTAGCCCAAATTTGATAATTTTCAGTCCCTCTAAGTTTGACAGAGATAACAGTAAGTACAGCAGAATCATTAGGATGCAAATGAAGAGGATTACTAACATCAAGTTTACCAATAAGAGTGACAGGATCACTGACACCCTCATTGTCACAATCACCATGTTTAGACATAATACCAAATATACAAAACAGCCAAACAAACAACCAAAAGCAATGAAAAATAAAAACAGCAACACCTTATATCTCCACAAACAACAATCAATCTCCAACAACCAATCAAAACTTCTCAAATGTCCCTCAACCTATCCTCCAGCATTCTAAACAGAAAAATAAAAGACATAAATAAAAGGAGAGAGACAAGAGGTGTTATAGCGCTATCTCCGCAGCACAATCGAACTGTTTCTCCTAGATTCACTTAGTCTAGGAGGCAACAGAACCGCCACGCCACGAATAATGATAACCACCAGGACCAAGATCCTCAACCACACGAACCCCTCTTTTTAAAACCAACCTGTCTCTGATACCATGTAGAAAAACATGATATGCAGAAACCAAAACACTTTATATAGATCAAACAACTCAAATTTCAACAGCGGAAGCTTACAACCATAAAAGATCACCACAGCTACTCTGGTGTGATCCTATTATCTAACTTGATAATAGTTTTACAAGATAAACAATAACAATAATGGATAGAGAGGATCTTGAGTTAAAGTCTCAAGATCAGCAGAAATGAGTGAGATATTTTGTAGCGGCCGGAAAGAACCAATATACTCCTCTAACCCTAAATGAAGAGATGAAACACACTTAAATACTCAGACTTCCAACGGTCACAACAAGCGGGCTGAGAAAGGCTTGGGCTGAGAGCAACTTGGGCTTCACAAACCTGAAACAAAAAACCATAAAACAAAGACACCCAGGAATATTGGATTATAAATTTTAACACTTGGTTAAAGCTCCTAGTGTAAGTTTAGATATCATCATGTTTGGTGATAACATGTCGACCTAAAAAGAGGCCATGTTGATCTTACATCCATTTTTTAGATCAAGCCACACCCTGTTGTTTACTTGTTTTGATCAAGATTTATACCATTCTTAATACTCCTAAAATTATAAGCTGCCTGTTTGATCACTGTTTTGGATAAGACTTATACCACAACAAATGTAGCTTATGATAGAAAAGAAGGCATGTTGAGGGGATGAGGATCAAACAATGTATTAAGAGTTGATTTTTTTGATGAACTTTAAAGTATCTGTTTTTATACATAACTTAAAACATCAATTAACTTACATGTAAATACATAATAATAATTTTAAGGTAAAGCTAATAAAACTAACATGGGATGGATACTTGAGATTTGAGAAGACAGACACTCTTCACAAGCAATAAAAATTAATGAAACAGAAGGAATAATAAACTTGAGTTTAATTATCGAATGAAATATAACAAAAGAAAGGCCTAAACTAAAAACTCCTAAATTAACTAAAATATAACTAAAGCATATAAGGAAACTAGTAAGCTTACATATAATAATGACTTATAATTAATAGTAAACTAAATCTGCTCCTTTTTCTTGCTTGCGTCCCAAGTCATAAACCCTTTAAAAACCCTTAACAACTAGAAATAGGCTGGATCAAACTCATTATCGATCTTTTGACTCTTTCATCAGTCATTATTAAGATGACTAGTATAAGTTCCACGCAACTGGTCACTGAGGATCATGTTGACAAGACATCTCAAGATGATCTTCCAACAAGTGGAAATTCGATTAGAAGGCGGTTCCTTGAATTCTACCAAAAGAAAGGTCACACTATTCTTCCCAGCTCGTCTCTTGTTCCTGATAATGACGATACCGGTGTTCTTTTAACTATTGCCGGCATGCTTCAGTTTAAACCTATTTTTCTTGGAAAGGTATGTATAGCAATACACAATTTTTTTTTTTTTCTTCCTATACTAAGATTTATAACTAAGATTATCAAGTGTTAACTTATGCTAAATTAAAAGGAAAAATTGTGGTTTTCAGGCTAGGATAGGAAGTTAAGGTTATTGCCAACCATTGTCATTGTTATTGTTAACTTGTTACGTTTTTTTTCCCTTAAAGGAAGGTAAATTGTAGGCGGGGCGGGTTAAATTTATTTGTGAATGCTCTCTTTTTCATTATAAAAAGGGTTTGCTAACATAGTCCTTCACGTTATCAAAGTAATAAGTTATGAATAGCTTCACATCTTAAACATAGCTCGTTATCAATAGCTTCACTTTTTAAACATAGCCCTAAGCCCCTAACTTTATGTTTAAAACCTTTTTATTTTTCTAATCACTACAACAATCAGGAGGACGGGCGAGGAGACTTTTGGCGGGGACGCCCA
Source organism: Chrysanthemum lavandulifolium (assembly GCA_022545495.1). Lineage (NCBI taxonomy): Eukaryota > Viridiplantae > Streptophyta > Magnoliopsida > Asterales > Asteraceae > Chrysanthemum > Chrysanthemum lavandulifolium. The sequence goes on along the minus strand of CM040244.1, from coordinate 230,529,309 downwards.
TGTCTCCGCCGAAAGTCACTAAACGACAAAAACTCTCTTATGTTAACTAAAACTTATAAATACTCCGTATGATGATATATATGTTTATCTTATACTATAAATTTATGAGGTCTTTTATGTTGTATATACATTGTGAAAAACTTAAACTGTTTGAGTCACCTGCTTCTTTTAAGCTCTTTTTAACTAGTATGACCCATCGTCGATAAAAGAAAGCACAAATAGATCCATTTTCTCATTCGTGACGTCCAACAGAGGTTACTTATAATTTCTCATGCTATTGTGACCTGTTTAATTCCATACAAGCCATATAAACTCATCCATTGTTCTTGTATATTAAGTTGTAGTGTTGATCAGCTAGCTTATAAAAGTCTTGAAAATACTTTTCCAGGTGCGGCCACAAGTACCACGTGCAACTACATCTCAAAGATGTATACGTACCAATGATATTGAGAATGTTGGCAGAACATCTCGACACCATACATTCTTCGAGATGCTTGGCAATTTTAGCTTTGGTGATTACTTCAAGAAAGAAGCGATAAAGTGGGCTTGGGAACTCATAACTATAGAGTATGAATCATTTTATTTTTTAACACCATATTGTTTACTGTCTTATATAGTTGATAGGTGCATAAAAAATTTCACTCCTTTAGATACCAATATCGTGATTTTTTTATGACGGAAACAGTCTCTTTTATTATCTGTTTATTTTTGTGCTTTGCTTTCAGATACCGGTTGCCTATAGAGAACTTATGGATTAGTGTCTATGAAAAAGATGAAGAAACATACGCAATATGGCACGATGAGGTAGGCAAAATTTCCGGTTATTAATTTAGTATTTGAATGAGATGGCTTTTGGTTTGACGATATGTATAATTTATTGTTGTTGCTTCAGATTGGTGTTTCGACAAACCATATAAAGAAGCTGGGTGAAGAAGACAACTTTTGGACAAGTGGAGAGACGGGTCCTTGTGGTCCATGTTCAGAGATCTACTATGATTTACATCCCGAAAGGGGGTATTCAGATGTCGTAAGTTTCAATTTTCGTTTGCACGTGCATATCATTGACCTTTTCATGTTTCTTACAGTTGATCTTTTTTATTTATGTTTAGGATCTGAATGATGATACAAGGTTTATAGAGTTCTATAATCTCGTATTCATGGAATTCTACAAAAATGAGGACGGTCCAATAGAACAACTTAAAGAGAAGAATATAGATACGGGTATGGGATTAGAACGTATGGCTCGCATCTTACAAAAGGTACCGGAAAAAGCTTCCTTTAAAGTTCTCAAATGAGCACAACTTCAGAAAATTTTAACCTTTTATTTGTTAATACTTTTTCTGACAGGTTCCAAACAATTATGAAACCGATTTGATTTTCCCGATTGTGGAGAAAGTCGCGAAATTGGCAGAAGTCTCATATGCTGATGCAGATGATTCTACAAAAACGAAACTAAAAGTATGCTATTCAGAGTTTCTAATTTCAATCGTAGCATTATAGCGTTAATTTAAACCCATCTATAATCATATGTGTCAATCAGAGTAATGGTAAATCTCTAATGGGTCAAATTGGATAAACCTTGCCCGCCGTGTGCATTTTTAATACATACAAACCTCTTAAATCATTTTATTTTATGAAACGGGGGTTTTCTTTTTGGGATAGCTTGGCGTGTTTCACCTGTATACTAAGTTACCCGCCTTGATCCATAACCCAACCCGTTCAACTCACTCATTTTTCACCTCTAAATGGCATTAACTAAAAAACTGAACTTTTTCAGGTGATTGCTGATCACATGAGGGCGATTGTTTATTTAATATCAGATGGTGTTCTGCCGTCACCTGTCCTTAGAGGTTATGTGGTGAGGCGGCTCATTAGGCGGTCCTTACGTATGGGATACTTGCTTGGTATATGTAGAGGCAAAAAGGGTATCCACAAAGGTGAATATTTGCCAGTTATCGCTGAAACAGTTATAGCTATAAGTAGCAAAATTAATCCCAATTTAAAATCAAGAAAATCCTTCATTTTAGAAGAGTTGAAACGAGAAGAGTCACGTTTCAAGAAAACATTAGCAAAAGGAGAAAAACATCTTCAGGGCAAGTTAACCGATGTTTCAGAAAATGCAAAAATCCACAGTATTGATGCTCGGTTGTCGGGAAAAGATGCTTTTAATTTATACAGTACTTACGGTTATCCTATTGAGATGACTATTGAAGGAGCTCATGAACGTAAGGTTTCAGTAGACGTGACTGAATTTAATATCGAAAAGGATAACCACACACACAAATCAAAACTCACGAGCAGCACGAAGGACAAATAACCCAACATTTAGTGTCGCGTGTGGACTGTTGGGAAATGAAAAACGCTAATAATATATATTTTCATAGTTTCATATATTAAACTTAGTTTTTATTTGATTGTATTTTCTTTTATTAACATACCTGCGCATAGCGGCAGTGACATATAGTTTCAGAGAAAGAACGATTTCAAGTCACAGTTGCAATTGAAGTTGGACAACTTTTCTTGCGAGCAGAGGTAACAGTTAAAGATGGTTGAGGGCATCAAATTTTACCCGTTTCTCAAATAACTATCAACCCTTTATTTTAAAACTATCATAAGAAAGCAATGAATTCAAAGGCACCATTCGCAATGTATTTAAAAGATTCGACCACTCCCTTCATCTCCTTAACCTTGGCATCTTCTACCATTCACTTGTCCCCGATTACATTGCTATAAATTAAAATTTCATCAAAGAATTTGAATTTACATATTGCAGTGGATGTTCACTATTAGCATATAATGTATATTATTAGCATATTGTGTAAATCATGTATATTTGGAATGTATGTTACAGATCCGTAATTCACTCCTAGTTAGTTAGGATTGATATGTATCCACTTTGTATATAAAGGGCCTTGGTATTATGAATGAAAAATACGATTGAATTCTTACATGGTATCAGGCCTTCCTCATACCAAACCCTAAATCGCTTCTTCTTCTCTCAATCATTTTTTGCTCATGGCAGAATCCAAGTTCCACCCTGCACTTTCTGTTACCAACATCAAGAATCCCATCCCCATCCAACTTGAGATGGAAAATGGACAATATGCTTCCTGGGCAGAATTGTTCAAAATTCATTGTCGAGCATACAAGGTGATTGATCACATCATTCCCCCACCACCACCATCTCCCTCCTCTTCCGCACAAAAAGACAAGGACAAGGATACTCCACCAAAACCCACTGTCGACCCTGAAACTTGGTCCACCTTGGATGCCATCGTCCTTCAATGGATATATGGCACCATATCTAATGACCTCTTGCACACCATAATCGAACTCGATACTCATCACGCTAAAGCATGGGTCGCTTTGAAAATATTTTCAAGACAATCAAAACTCTCGTGCCGCTTACTTGGAACATCAATTCACCAACACCCGCCTTGACAACTTCTCTTCTGTTTCTACCTATTGTCAAGAGCTTAAGATGCTTGCGGATCAACTTGCAAATGTTGGAGCACCTGTCTCCAACCATCGTCTTGTTTTGCAACTCATAGCCGGTCTTAACGAAAGCTATGACAGCGTTGCAAGTTACATTCAGCAAAGTGATCCCCTCCCACTGTTTTATGAAGCACGTTCCAGGTTGATTCTTGAGGAAACCCGTAAAAGCAAACAAGTAACAAACACAGCCATCACCAATGGTACTGCTCTCATGACCTCTTCGACCACCCCCAAACCCCATCAAAACTCATCATCTGGTACTACTTCTCAATCTCAGGCTCCACAACGCAACTTCAACTCGAACCGTGGTCGTGGCAGAAACAACAATAATCGTGGTGGTGGTCGTAATGGAGGTCGAGGTCGTGGTCGGTCAAACAACAACAACAATAACTACCAACAGTTCCAAGGTTGGGGTCCCTTTGCTCCTTGGGCCTGGTCACCGGTTCAATGGGCCACTCCACCACCGTCCTACCCAACTATGCCATGGACTCGGCCTAACACCCCATCTGGAGGACCAGGTTTGCTCGGCCCACGCCCAACCCAAGCCTATGCTGCTGCTACTGTTGCTAATGTTCCAACAGACCTTGATCAAGCAATGCATACCATGACTCTCAATCCACCAGATGATCAATGGTATATGGATACGGGTGCTACCTCTCACATGACGACATCTCAAGGTAATCTCTCGTCTTATTTCAATTTGAGCATTCCAAAACATATAATTGTTGGCAATGGTAATACTATTCCAATTCATGGTTATGGACATACGCATCTTTCACCTCCTTATCATTCCCTTTACCTAAAAAATGTCCTTGTTGCACCTCACCTTATTAAAAACTTAATATCTGTTCGGCGTCTTTCAACAGATAATAATCTTACTATTGCTTTTGATCCTCTTGGTTTTTCTATTTACAATTTTCAGACGGGGATGCCAATCATGCGATGCAATAGTGTCACAATTCTCAATTTCCGGTCATTTCTCGCATTTACTATTTCATCGTTTATCGTAAACTAGGTTTACGAGTATCAAATTCACGTAACCGTAATGGTTTAGCTGTGAATTCATGATCATATCATCGAGGTCATTTCATATAGACTAAGTTTAGTCTACATTTCATTAACATCATTGTCATCATATTAGTTCATGCATGGTTTTGCATTTTACACTAAACGATAATTTTCATATTAAATAAACGTTATCGCAGAACTAATTATTTTGAACAATTGATCCGTTACTTCAAAAATTATCCCGATATATTTTATACTCATATTAAGTTATAAAAATAATATTATGAGTTTACCAGTGTTTTAAATTTATTTTGTATATAAATTGTTAAATTTATATAATTACGACGATTTTCTTAAATTCGACACGATAATTATTATTTCACTCAACTCATGTAAGAAATGTATTTTTATGATTTTTATGACCTCAATTTATTTTATCTTGACCCGTTAAAAGTTATTTTTATCTAACGCTACCCTAAATACTCAAATGTGTATTTAACTTACCACATATCCTCAATTTACTTACACTAAACTACTCTTGTACATAAATTAAAAAAAAATACATATGATTGGATGACAAACCTCCCTTGTCGACAAGGGAGGGTGAGTCATGTATGGACTTTACAAAATATCTTACAAAGTTAATGTATTATACACATAAACTTGACACATACACTTCATTGTGCAAGTAAGATCAAAACCATTCTCTTTCTCTTTTTCTCTTCCACTTCGGCAGCCAAGACCAAGAGAAGGAAACATCAAATTTTCAAGACAAGATTTATTAAACTCTAGTATCATTTGTTGCATAGGTTTTGTAATACAAACCTCAAGTGATTAGGAAAACCCTTTTGTCCTTAAACCTCATCATATTTCTTGTAAGCATTCATATTCATATTTTTATTTCATATTCATTATTATGGTCATATCATTTTATTTGAGAAACATGCAAGTTATGTGATGTTTATACCACTTTTTAAGGTTTTTAATGTTTTTAAGTGTTAAATATATAATCCATCCTATAATTACTCCTTGTTATATATTATTTTTGGTGATGTCTAGGGACCCATGACACCCTAAGAAGGTGTATGGTAGGATTAGAATAGCTTGGAGTTGTTTTGAATGGGTTAGAATAGGTTTGGCGAGAAAAACTCATTTCGACACGCTTTAAATAGGGTCTGTCCATATTTTTAATTCGGGAAAATCCGACAGTGGGTATAATATTTTGGGCTAGATATTTAGAAAATACACTTTAAAACGAAAACGTGGCCACTTGAACGGATTAAACGGAGCTATAACGAAGAAGATATGAATTTTTGAAGTTTGACGATGAAAACTATTAATTTCATAAATTTCAAAGATGAAAATGTCACTCTTTACGAGTCAAAATGAGTCTTAAGCTTTATAAATTGTGTCAACTTATCAAAATATATTAGTATACTTTGACACAAATCTAAGGATGTAGAAAACGAGAAAACGGACTTGTAACGAGTAAATTACACGATAAACCAAGTTGCCGTAACTTTATTCTATTAGCAACATTAATATATTTTCTATTAAACATATACTACGGCAACTACGGGCCATGTTGAGGGTCGTTTTAACATTGATAGGATACTCTTTATAAAAGATGTCTTCTAGTAAAATCAAGTTCGCCAACCATATTTTCCAAAATATCCAACCGTCGTCAAGCGGAGTTGTAATGAATAAAATATAGTCGCTCAAAGTTTACCGAAAACCACTCTTAAACACACAAGTACCATACTTAACCTCTATTTTTCTTTATGTTCGAGACCTTTAGGATGAAAACTTAAATGCTAAAACTTTGAGATAATGATGCAAGCTTCCTAAAACCGTTGAGTTTGCTTCCTAACACTCGACGTGCACCATTTTACGACTAGCTTTTAGAGGCCGTTTTAGTCACTTTCATGGAAATTTCAACGACATTATTTTACGACGAAAAGTTATATTTTCATAATAAATCACTAAATGATTATCGTAGGATATCATTTCGACGTAAGTACTTGTAAAGTACTTGGTAACTTGGCAGTATGTCATAAACATATATTGCGACGATAAACTTTATTTTTCCAAAATGTACAAGTTGTATGGATATCATATGAGTTTGCATGCACGACATTGTTTCATGACTTATATTAGAGCATATCATTCATAATAGGTCGCGGTTAGAGTGTTGAGTCTCATTTCTGTGCATCCACTCTGTCATCATAACTATTGCAACAGTGAGTAATCACATCCCTTTTACCGCTTTACTATATTTTGGGGTGAATGCATGAGCCATACTTGAATTAAATTGATTCTTACTTTTGTGAACTCTTTTGACTAGAACTTGTGAACTCGAATCAAATCCTTGAACTTAATTACAAACTTATGACTTGTTGGAATTTATTGAACCGTACATGTTATGACCTTGACCTAAAGTCTCCTATGTTCGAGCATCACTATAAAGTCTCCCATGTTCGAGCATCACTATAAAGTCTCCCGTGTTCGGAGTATATCTTTGGGAAGAGGCAACCAAGATATCTTTGGGAAGAGGCACCCAAGATATCTTTGGGAAGAGGCACCCAAGATAACTTTGGGTAGTGGCACCCAAAGATAATTTGGTTTCATCAGAGCATCCACAATTATTATATTCGTGGTACTATATTGTGAACTATTATGACCGCTTATACTTGACTACTTGATACGCTATATTTTGTGCAATGGGTTGTGAACACACAGTTGCAAGTTTTGTATGGGCGGAACTTGGGCCGAGTGGATTTACAATGCCTTTGCTTTGTGAACTATTTTCGATGACCGAAAGCTTTGAATATTTCTTACGAGTTTTCTTATTTTGCTAAACATGTTTACTCACCAACTATTTTCATAGTTGACTGTTTTTCTCTCATGCATTTCGGTGATCATTAGTAAGCTTTTTCTACCGTGTCTTGCATAATGAAGTTTTCACTTGTCACTACAAATCGTTATGTAATAGAACGAAATATTTTGGAATCTAAACTTTGTAATATATTTGCCGATGACGACTAAACCGGTATTGTAATGGTGTACTCTTTCTTTTAAATATTAACGTTGGTATGTTCTACTATCTTGTGTTTATGTTCCTTCCGTTACACTCGTGTTTCAGCCTCCGGCGGGTGTGATGATTGGTACCAGAGCCAAAGGTTATAGAGAATGCCGATTTTTCAAAAAATAAAATCACAACTATAACCGGAATAAATTTTATTTTTATTAAACATTGAACACCATCCAAGTCAACTAGTCCTATCGTTGCATCGTTAATCATAAAGTATACATAGCCTGATCAACTATGTCTAATTTATGAAGAACCATGCAATGATAAGAGTGGTAGTTTTAAATCATGTTTAGTCGAGTCTTTAGAGTCTGGTCACCTGAAACTGCATTGGTTGGGTGGGTATGCATAGCATGTTTTTATATTCACGTCTACGTTACCGTACCTTGTCAATACCTTTTCTTTTCTATCTTTCGACTTATTAGGCATAGCATGTCCCTGATCCTGTCATATTTCGATCACTATAACACACATTACCACCGCTCGCACCTCATCCGACTGTTCGAATGTCGCTTACTCAACCCGATGTTTTGGTCCATTGTGGGATCATGGTCGCAAGAAACACACGCTCGGGAGGCAACAACAACGGCAACCCAAACAACAATGACAATCCAAACAACAACGCTGCTGGAATAGCGGATCTACTCACCCAAATTATAACACATCTCGATGCTAGACGAACCAACGCCGGAGAAGGTACTTCAAACGCGGTCAAGGATGCGACTACAAAACTTTCATGACATGCAAGCCGATGGAATTTTATGGTACCGAGGGTGCCATTGAATCGTTAACTCGGTTCGAGAATGTTGAGTCGAAACTTAGTATCACGAAGTGTCTTGAAGGAAACAAAGTTGAGTTCTCTCACGGTCTACTACAAGGTCGAGCATTGACTGGTGGAACAACCAATTGCGACTAGAGGAAGAGGGGCGCAAATGCGTTATCTTGGGAAGCATTTAAGAAACTACTAACCGATGAGTACCGCAGAAAAGATGAAGTGCGAAGCTAGAAGCGGAATTTTGGAATCACTTAATGGTGGGAGTAGAAGTCGACAAGTACACGATCCGCTTCCACGAGTTAACTAGGATGGTTCCTCACATGGTTTCCACCGTGGAGAAGTTGATTGACCGATATATATGGGGATTGATACCGGAAATTAGGAGGACGCCACCTCATCAAACCCAACCACTCGCAAGCCGCGTGGTATGGCGTGTCGCTTGACAAATGATGTGATCAGTCCGGAGGACTAGCAAAAGCGAATGACAATGGACGAAAGCGACAGGAGGATCACCGGGAAGCCGAGACCGTGGTCGGCAAGACAAGAGGCAACGAATAACCGGGAACTATGGAGCGACTACTCGGAGCGCAAAGGATATCTGAGCCCACATCCTTTGTGCACTCGATGTAACTATCACCACTCGGGAGATCGCCTAAGGTGCGACAAATGTGGACAGACGGGTCACTTCGCGGAATTGCTCAAACAGAATCGGAAATCAGGACGAGAAAAGCATGTTACGAGTGTGGAAGTCTAGATCACCTTCGCAATACCTGTCCAAAACTGAAAAGAAATCCCAATCAAGGAGGTAATCGTCCAAACCTGGCGTTGGCAATAGAAGGCCCACAAGATCAGAACATTGAAGTTCCTCCCGCACGTGGTCGAGCATTCTATCTGGGTACCGAGGAAGCCCGCAACGCGTAACGGGTACATTCTTTCGAACAACCACCTTATTTCTGTACGACATGATTTTGAGTGCATACTTCCTTCCAACTTTTACCACGTTCACGACATTGATTAATTTGAGACCTATCGATATCGACCTTAGTTGTATTATATTTTGTTGATTTGATTTGATTTGTGTAAGCAAATCCAATATCAAGCGAATCTTTCAAAAGACTTCATTCAAAAGACTTGTTTCTAGCTTGATCTAGTACGCTCTTGTTTGATGAGTTGCGAAAGTCAAGCTAAGAAACAAGTTTACTCAAGTCACTATCTAAAGGTCTTTTGAGGGCTACGTTCGATATTGGGTAAGTTTACCCTATCGATCTAATCACGGGCACGCACTTAGTTGAATGGGGAACCCGTGCGCATGGGCATTGATATGATCATTTAGACCTGCTCGCACGAGCATAAACTTTTAGAATCCTTGTCGAGGTTCGGACCATAGTATCATTAATCGAATCACGAGGACGTGATTCCGCTGACATGGGAAGAATGTCACAATTCTCAATTTCCGGTCATTTCTCGCATTTACTATTTCATCGTTTATCGTAAACTAGGTTTACGAGTATCAAATTCACGTAACCGTAATGGTTTAGCTGTGAATTTATGATCATATCATCGAGGTCATTTCATATAGACTAAATTTAGTCTACATTTCATTAACATCATTGTCATCATATTAGTTCATGCATGGTTTTGCATTTTACACTAAACGTATAATTTTCATATTAAATAAACGTTATCGCGTAACTAATTATTTTGAACAATTGATCCGTTACTTCCAAAAATTATCCCGATATATTTTTATACTCATATTAAGTTATAAAAATAATATTATGAGTTTACCCTGTGTTTTAAATTTATTTTGTATATAAATTGTTAAATTTATATAATTACGACGATTTTCTTAAATTCGACACGATAATTATTATTTCACTCAACTCATGTAAGAAATGTATTTTATGATTTTATGACCTCAATATATTTTATCTTGACCCGTTAAAAGTTATTTTTATCTAACGCTACCCTAAATACTCAAATGTGTATTTAACTTACCACATATCCTCAATTTACTTACACTAAACTACTCTTGTACATAAATTAAAAAAAAAATACATATGATTGGATGACAAACCTCCCTTGTCGACAAGGGAGGGTGAGTCATGTATGGACTTTACAAAATATCTTACAAAGTTAATGTATTATACACATAAACTTCACACATACACTTCATTGTGCAAGTAAGATCAAAACCATTCTCTTTCTCTTTTTCTCTTCCAATTCGGCAGCCAAGACCAAGAGAAGGAAACATCAAATTTTCAAGACAAGATTTATTAAACTCTAGTATCATTTGTTGCATAGGTTTTGTAATACAAACCTCAAGTGATTAGGAAAACCCTTTTGTCCTTAAACCTCATCATATTTCTTTTAAGCATTCATATTCATATTTTTATTTCATATTCATTATTATGGTCATATCATTTTATTTGAGAAACATGCAAGTTATGTGATGTTTATACCACTTTTTAAGGTTTTTAATGTTTTTAAGTGTTAAATATATAATCCATCCTATAATTACTCCTTGTTATATATTATTTTTGGTGATGTCTAGGGACCCATGACACCCTAAGAAGGTGTATGGTAGGATTAGAATAGCTTCGGAGTTGTTTTGAATGGGTTAGAATAGGTTTGGCGCGAGAAAAACTCATTTCGACACGTTTTAAATAGGGTCTGTCCATATTTTTAATTCTGGGAAAATCCGACAGTGGGTATAATATTTTGGGCTAGATATTTAGAAAATACACTTTAAAACGAAAACGTGGCCACTTGAACGGATTAAAACGGAGCTATAACGAAGAAGATATGAATTTTTGAAGTTTGACGATGAAAACTATTAATTTCATAAATTTCAAGATGAAAATGTCACTCTTCGAGTCAAAATGAGTCTTAAGCTTTATAAATTGTGTCGACTTATCAAAAATATATTAGTATACTTTGACACAAATCTAAGGATGTAGAAAACGTAGAAAACGGACTTGTAACGAGTAAATTACACGCGATAAACCAAGTTGCCGTAACTTTATTCTATTAGCAACATTAATATATTTTCTATTAAACATATACTACGGCAACTACGGGCCATGTTGAGGGTCGTTTTTAACATTGATAGGATACTCTTTATAAAAAGATGTCTTCTAGTAAAATCAAGTTCGCCAACCATATTTTCCAAAATATCCAACCGTTCGTCAAGCGGAGTTGTAATGAATAAAATATAGTCGCTCAAAGTTTACCGAAAACCACTCTTAAACACACAAGTACCATACTTAACCTCTATTTTTCTTTATGTTCGAGACCTTTAGGATGAAAACTTAAATGCTAAAACTTTGAGATAATGATGCAAGCTTCCTAAAACCGTTGAGTTTGCTTCCTAACACTCGACGTGCACCATTTTACGACTAGCTTTTAGAGGCCGTTTTAGTCACTTTCATGGAAATTTCAACGACATTATTTTACGACGAAAAATTATATTTTCATAATAAATCACTAAATGATTATCGTAGGATATCATTTCGACGTAAGTACTTGTAAAGTACTTGGTAACTTGGCAGTATGTCATAAACATATATTGCGACGATAAACTTTATTTTTCCAAAATGTACAAGTGGTATGGATATCATATGAGTTTGCATGCACGACATTGTTTCATGACTTATATTAGAGCACATCATTCATAATAGGTTGCGTTAAGAGTGTTGAGTCTCATTTACGTGCATCCACTCATCATCATAACTATTGCAACAGGTGAGTAATCACATCCCCTTTTTACCGTTTTACTATATTTTGGGGCTGAATGCATGAGCCATACTTGAATTAAATTGATTCTTACTTTTGTGAACTCTTTTGACTAGAACTTGTGAACTCGAATCAAATCCTTGAACTTAATTACGAACTTATGACTTGTTGGAATTTATTGAACCGTACATGTTATGACCTTGACCTAAAGTCTCCTATGTTCGGAGCATCACTATAAAGTCTCCCATGTTCGGAGCATCACTATAAAGTCTCCCGTGTTCGGAGTATATCTTTGGGAAGAGGCACCCAAGATATCTTTGGGAAGAGGCACCCAAGATATCTTTGGGAAGAGGCACCAAGATAACTTTGGGTAGTGGCACCCAAAGATAATTTGGTTTCATCAGAGCATCCATGAATTATTATATTCGTGGTACTATATTGTGAACTATTATGACCGCTTATACTTGACTACTTGATACGCTATATTTTGTGCAATGGGTTGTGAACACACAGGTTGCAAGTTTTGTATGGGCGGAACTTGGAACTGAGTGGATTTACAATGCCTTTGCTTTGTGAACTATTTTTCGATGACCGAAAGCTTTGAATATTTCTTACGAGTTTTCTTATTTTGCTAAACATGTTTACTCACCAACTATTTTCATAGTTGACCTGTTTTTCTCTCATGCATTTCAGGTGATCATTAGTAAGCTTTTTCTACCAGGTCTTGCATAATGAAGTTTTCACTTGTCACTACAAATCGTTATGTAATAGAACGAAATATTTTGGAATCTAAACTTTGTAATATATTTGCCGATGACGGCTAAACTGGTATTGTAATGGTGTACTCTTTCTTTTAAATATTAACGTTGGTATGTTCTATTATCTTGTGTTTATGTTCCCTTCCGTTACACCTCGTGTTTCCGCCTCCGGCGAGGGTGTGACAAATAGTGTTGGGGATCTTTACCCGATTACTAAATCTGCTCTCCAGCAAATCACAACACCTTCTACTTTCGTTGCAATTTCTCAAGATCTATGGCATCATCGCTTAGGTCATCCGGGCGCAAATATATTACGCTCGCTTAAAAATAAGGATTACATTCGATGTAATTCATCTAGGATTTCTCCTATTTGTCAATCTTGTGTTTTTGGCAAACATATTCAATTACCTTTTTATGATTCTTCGTCTTCTACATCATTGCCATTTGATATAATTCATAGTGATTTGTGGACTTCACCAGTATTGAGTTCGAGTGGTCACAAATATTACATCTTATTTATTGATGACTATTCAAATTTTCTATGGACTTTTCCTCTTGGAAATAAATCACAAGTTTATCCCACTTTCATTTCCCTTTACAACCTTATTCGTACACATTTCAATATGAGTATTAAAACTTTTCAATGTGATAATGGCAAAGAATATAATAACTCATATTTTCACCAATTTTGTAAGGACAATGGAATGGTTTTTCGATTCTCTTGTCCACACACATCCTCACAAAATGGAAAAGCCGAACGCAAAATACGTGCTATAAATAACATCATTCGAACTCTGTTATCTCACTCCTCCATGCCCCCACAATTTTGGCATCATGCACTTCAAATGGCCACATACTTGCTAAACATCCTACCCAGCAAACTTCTCAATCACAAAACCCCAACAGACATACTTTATAATCGCACCCCATCCTATGATCACCTTCGAGTTTTTGGTTGTTTGTGTTACCCTCTGTTCCCTTCCACAACTATTAACAAATTACAACCACGCTCTACACCATGTGTTTTCTTGGGATACCCTTCGAATCATAGAGGTTACAAATGCTATGACTTAGCTACTCATAAAATAATTCTCTCGCGTCACGTTATTTTTGATGAGACACTATTTCCATTTGCCAAACTCCATAATCCTGCTCCTTCTAGTTACTCATTTCTTAATGATGGCATTCACCCATTAATACTTCCACTTTTTTCTTCTAATTCTGTTCCAGCAAACCACACAACCTCGATTGGGTCAAATTCCTCCCATGGGACAAACCAGGTTTCAACTCAAGCAAATCCCAACACTACATCAGCCCACCTTCAACCTTCTGTCACAACAGCCCAAATGGGGAGTCCCTCTCCTGTTGCTCAACCCATGTCCAATCAACCAAATGTCAATCTGCCTCAGCCACCTAGTCCAATCAACACCCAAATTTCTCCTGGTCAATCAACATCTCAATCCTCGCTATTAAACTCACCACTACAGCCCAATATCCGAGCAACCCGTCGTGCTCCATCAACCTCTCGGCTTCCATCTTCAAACATACCACCAGCCACTCCTTTACGTACCATGCATACTCGAAGTATGTCTGGTATCTCTAAACCAAAAGATCCATTCAATCTTTCAGTCACTACATCTCCATGTCCCATTCCCCGTAACCCGAAAGATGCTTTGTCCAACCCATATTGGAAAAGTGCCATGCTTGATGAGTATAATGCTCTTATTGAAAATGAGACGTGGGAGCTTGTACCCCGCAACCCTGATATGCATGTCATTCGGTCTATGTGGATTTTTAAGCATAAATTGAGATCAGATGGTTCTTTTGAGCGCTATAAGACTCGCTTAGTTGGTGATGGCAGGTCTCAACAAGTAGGCGTGGATTGCGATGAAACCTTTAGTCCGGTAGTCAAACCCGCCACTATCCGTAGTGTTCTTACTTTGGCTATTTCCAAATCATGGTCCATTCATCAGTTGGATGTTAAAAATGCATTTTTGCATGGCACACTCAATGAAACAGTATACATGTATCAACCAATGGGGTTTCGTGATGCTAAGCACCCTCATCATGTTTGCTTGCTAAAAAAATCTCTATATGGCCTCAAGCAAGCACCGCGTACTTGGTATCAACGTTTTGCGGATTATGTTACTACGATTGGTTTTATACATAGTCGATCAGATCATTCTTTGTTTGTCTACAGTGATGGCAGAGAATTAGCTTATCTCCTATTATATGTTGATGACATAATCCTGACCACATCATCAGATACACTTCGTCACTCCATTATTGGGCTTTTGGCTAAAGAATTTGCAATGAAGGATCTTGGGCCATTGAACTATTTTTTGGGAATTGCAGTCACACGTCACCAACATGGTCTTTTTCTATGTCAATCTAAATATGCTGAAGATATCATTGAGCGAGCAGGCATGTCTTCTTGTAAGCCATCTCCTACACCTGTTGATACTAAGGCTAAACTAAGTGCTACTTCAGGTGAGCCTTATTCAGATCCGACACATTATCGAAGCCTTGCTGGAGCCTTGCAATACCTTACCTTCACTCGTCCCGATATATCTTATTCGGTTCAGCAGATATGTCTCCATATGCATGATCCTCGTGAGGAACATATGACAGCTCTCAAGCGCATCTTGCGCTACATTCAGGGTACTTTACACTATGGCTTACATCTTTATAAATCTGAGGTCTCTACATTGGTTTCTTATACTGATGCCGATTGGGGTGGATGTCCGGATACTAGACGTTCTACCTCTGGGTATTGTGTTTATCTTGGCGATAACTTAATCTCTTGGTCGTCTAAACGCCAACCCACACTTTCCCGCTCAAGTGCTGAAGCGGAATATCGAGGTGTTGCAAATGTCGTTTCTGAATCATGTTGGCTTCGCAACCTTCTTCTTGAACTTCGATGTCCTATTCAGAAAGCAACTCTCGTGTATTGTGATAATGTTAGTGCTATTTTCCTCTCTGGAAACCCGGTACAACATCAACGTACCAAGCATATCGAGATGGACATTCATTTTGTGCGAGAAAAGGTAGCACGTGGTGAAGTTCGAGTTTTACATGTTCCATCTCGTTATCAAATTGCCGATATCTTTACCAAAGGCCTTCCTCGTATCTTGTTTGAGGACTTCCGAGACAGTCTCAGCGTTCGTCCTCCTCCCGCTTCGACTGCGGGGGTCTATTAGCATATAATGTATATTATTAGCATATTGTGTAAATCATGTATATTTGGAATGTATGTTACAGATCCGTAATTCACTCCTAGTTAGTTAGGATTGATATGTATCCACTTTGTATATAAAGGGCCTTGGTATTATGAATGAAAAATACGATTGAATTCTTACATTCACTTTGGTAAATTAAAGAAGGGTGTGTTTGTTTTTTGAAAAAATGTAGCTTCTTACTCTTACTGAGTTAGAGGTGGTAAGAGGTAATCGGACATTAGGTGGTGTTTGTTTTTAAGAGGCTCAATCAATCGAATCGAACACATCCGAATCAATCGAGGCGTAAATGTCGAATCGACCGCATCCGAGCGGGAAAGAAAACTCATGTTTGAACCGCACATTTGCTTGCTCGTACTATTTTTTTTGTGTCGACAGAGGCAACAAGAGGCATTCGGACACCCCTCTCAAGTCTAGACCATTAAGATCTTACGCCTCGAACGCGTCGAGCGAACGAAAAAAAAAAAGCGGTCGAACGACCAAAATGTCGACCGCGTGCCTCGAACGGTTCAGATTAAGAGGTTGTTAAGAGCCTCTTAACGAAAAACAAACACCACCTAGTGTTGTTTGTTTTTTTTTTTTTTTTTTCTTTTGAGTCAGACCCGGTAAGACATATAACATCTTACTCAATAAGAGGTGGGAGGATTGTCTTATTGTCTCTTACTTGATAAGAGATTGAAGACTTGTGTTAATATAATATATTTGATGGTTTATTAACTATGTTATATTTATGATAAAAAGTCTTGTTTCATATTTAAATAAGTTACTATCTGTGTTGGTTTAATAAACAAATTGCAGAAACGACCACTTAAAATCATTCGGACAATTATACAAAAACAAACAACATTATTTCATTCAGATTTA
This sequence comes from Chrysanthemum lavandulifolium, assembly GCA_022545495.1. NCBI lineage: Eukaryota > Viridiplantae > Streptophyta > Magnoliopsida > Asterales > Asteraceae > Chrysanthemum > Chrysanthemum lavandulifolium. The sequence goes on along the minus strand of CM040244.1, from coordinate 230,512,350 downwards.
GACTTTTTAGCCACCTCTTACCAGTAAGATGTGGTAGTCAGATTCAGAACCAAAACATCTTAATGAAACAAAAACACCCTAAATAATGCCACGCATAATTTCATTACAACAACAAATAACCTTGTGAAACAATTCACACATAGGTTGTTACAGCTTTATGAAAATCTTATATGAAGCTTTGTTAGACTAGATGTAATAACACTCATTTTCACGCGTTGAACTAGATGTAACTCTATTTGAGTGAGTGGTGTTGTGGATTATATTTGCGTTTAAGTGAAGTAGTTTGTGTTTAACTAGGATATGTTTGTGTTGTTGGTTTGGTGATCACTACTACGGTGTTTGATGGTTGATTTTGTGAAAGAGTGAAAGATCATGTAGGGCTAAAGTGACGGTGGTAGATCAGGTCATTGTTACACACTTACGTCCAATCTTACAACATTAAGCATAACGTATACATCGTGGATAAATGGAAAAAAACTAATAAAAGTTGTGTTCTTTAGGTAGGACGGAGTGGATGAAAGTTTGGGCATCGGGTTCAAGTACCCTAGCGGCTACACCGCCCCGCCCTTTTAGGGTACTTGAAATTGTGGAGGAATTCGAGTTCTGAACCCGAACAAATGCAAGCTATGTTCTCTTCTTTTTTTTTGTCTTTTTATAAAATTTTGGGTTAGGGTAGGATCGGGTACCACTCCGTCCACTTAGGGTAGTGTTAGGGTAGTATTGGGGTAGTTTTGAGTTGGAAAGTTTTTATTGGATAGAGGTGACGTGACACCCTCACGGTATTAGGGTAAGAAACTACCACTCCCTCTTATCATGGGTTCGTTTTGTTTCTGATAATAGTAAAAGCATGATGTGATTGACAAACTCTCACATGATACTTGAATTTAGTTTCTATAATTGATTCATTCTTGAAGTACTTTGTGCCTTGCTTTAATTGCGAATTGTTTGGCTACAATAGAAAAAAATAGACCATTGATGTTCACTACACCAACGGCCATAACAACATAAAATACAATAGCATCATCTTGGATATCAATGAATAATAGTGTAATACACTATTTGAATTTGTTCTCTGTAAGATTTCTATTAATCAGCTTCTAACTATATATATTAGCATTAGGAATGATTTTGTAAAAAATGTTCAAATTACAAATCTTTGTTAATGATGGATCTAGGATTTTCTAACACATAGGGTATGCTAGATAGAGGGGCTTATGAGGCTTAGGCTTTTAAAATAAATCGGTTTATAAAATAAGTTTTATTTGTCATGTGGGCTTATGGAAGGGCTTATAAGTCATATGTCTCTATAAGCCCCGTCCCTATAAAAGAGGCTAAAAACTTTACACCGAGGCTTTTGAACAATTAATTACTTATTTACTCACAAAAATATCAAACGTATACATAAACTCATTTAATTATTTAATTTTTAGTTATTTTGCAATAATAAGCCTAAGTTTAAGCTAATTTGTCAAATAAGTTTACAAAAACACAAATTTCAATTTCGGTCAAACAAGTTTATCAATACTAGAAGGTGCCACAATGATGCGGCATGCAGTCCGATGACTATTTCAGAGCGAACAAATGTTTTGAGGTGGTGATGTGATGAGATGGTGGTGGCGGCGGCGATAAGTATAGTTATATGTGTTTCAACTGCCCGTTTAGTGAATTCGTTTCACAACACTTCGAATGTATATGTGTTAGTTGTAAGTGTTTGTTTGGGTTACCCGTAACTTTCACGCGACATCATTATTCCCGCATATAAAAATACCCTCGCAATATCTTACGCGTCAAACACTACCCCAAAAGTATATGATTTTGACGAATCAAGATTATATTGATTGGAATAAATGAAATAAAGGTTAAAGTTGTAAACATTTGAATTAAAATAAAATAAACCCACTAAAAATATAAAAACTAAAAACTCATAAAAATATATTAAAATGGATGTTGAATTAAAGAGCATAAAATTTTAAAAAATATGGTGAAATTAGATTATAATATAAATAAGTAGATAAAAAGATATTTTAATTTGAAAATAAAGATGAATTTTTAGTTGAGAAGTGACACATGTTATTTTATAATTGAAGCTCCTTATCTTAATTTTTGGTGGTAAGGAGTTAGGTTTGGAGTTTGTTAGAAGTTAGGCTTGGAGTTTGTTAAGAAGTGACACATGTCATCTTATGATTAGAGCTCCTTATCTTAATTTTACATGCATTATAATATATCTTTCCATAATAAGCAAGTAAAAAAATCTGAATTTTTAAGCCTTCTAATTTTAGAAGGCCTAAATGCATTATAAAGTAATATAGATACAAATTTTAATTTCGGCTTAAAATATAAGTCATAAATTCAGCCCCAACCCAAACCCTAGCCCCAGCTCCAGCCTGTTTCACTAAACATACTTATAGATGGTGGGAGAACCAAATTATTTCAAGAAGGAACAAGTGCATATTTTTTCTTGAACTGGTTTTAATAATAAACTTATGTGCAACATACTTAACGATATTCCATAAATTGAAGTAGAAAACGTTATATCAATTAGAACACCCTTTGAACACCTTGGGAGGGAGGTGGCAAATGGGTCGGGTCGGGTCGGTTTGGGTCATGGGTCAAACGGGTCATACTATAAGAATGGGTTGAATGGGTCATAGGTTAAACGGGTTGGGTCCGGCTGGGTCGGGTCGACTCGTTACATTTCCACCGTAATCACGTTACTTATAGTATGTTTCATCCGCTTTTTATGTTTTTACGTTTTCGTCGTTTTTTACGTTTAGTCCGCTTTTACGTTTCGTCCGCTTTTTGCATTTTCGTCCGTTTTTCGTGTTTTCGTCTTTTTTTTTTACGTTTTCGTCCGTTTTTTTACGTTTTAATCCATTTTTGCTCATTTTCGTCCGTATTTTTACGTTTTTGCACGTTTTCGTCTGTTTTTTTACGTTTTCGTCCGTTCTTGCTCGTTTTCGTCAGTTTTTTTACGTTTTAATCCGTTTTTGCTCGTTTTCGTACGTATATTTAGGTTTTCGTCCGTTTTTGCGCGTTTTCGTCCATTTTTGCGCATTTTCGTCGGTTGTTTTACGTTTTCGTCCGTTTTTTTACGTTTTCATCCGTTTTTGCGCGTTTTTGTTCGTTTTTTTTTACGTTTTCGTCAGGTTTTGCGCGTTTTCGTTTGTTTTTTTTACGTTTTCGTCTGTTTTTGCACGTTTTCGTCCGTTCTTTTACGTTTTTGCCCCTTTTTTACGTTTTAATCCGTTTTGCGTTTTAAATGCGTATTTTTACGTTTTGGCCATTTTTACGTTTCGTCCATTTTTCGCGTTTTGTCCCTTTTTACGTTTCGTCCGTTTTTCGTTTCATCCATTTTGCGCGTTTTCATCCGTTTTTTACGTTTTTGTCAGTTTCTTTTGTTTTTACCCGCTTTTTACGTTTTCATCCGTTTTTGCGCGTTTTCGGCCGTTTTTTTACTTTTGCTTCTATTTTCACCCCCTTTTTTATGGTTTTGTCCTTTTTTTACGTTTTCGTCCGTTTACTTACTTAAAAATCATTTTTCGTCCGTAAAAAAAAAGGGACGAAAACGTTAAAAAAAAATGGACGAAAACGTAAAAAAAAAAAGAAAACGCCCAATAATGGATGAAAACGTAAAAAAACAGATGAAAACTCGCAAAAACGGATGAAAACGTAAAAAAAGAACGAAAACGTAAAAAGACGGACGAAACGCTGCGAAAACGGATGAAAACGTAAAAACGGACGAAAACGTAAAAAGACGAAACGCGCAAAACGGATGAAAACGTAAAACGGACGAAAAGCAAAAACGGATGAAAACGAAAAATGGACGAAACGTAAAACGATGAAAACTCGCAAAATAGACGAAAACGCGCAAAACGAACGAAACGTAAAAAACGGACGAAAACGCAAAAATGGATTAATCGTAAAATAATGGACGAAACGTAAAACATACGAAACGTAAAACGGAGGAAAAGCGCAAGAACGGATGAAACGTAAAACGAACGAAAACGCAAAAATGGACGAAACGCGTAAAACGGACGAAAATGTTAAAACGGACGAAAACGCGCAAAACGGATGAAAACGTAAAATGGACGAAAACGTAAAAATGCATTTAAAACGTAAAAACGGACGGCGCGCAAGAACGGATGAAACGTAAAAACGGACGAAAACGCGCAAAATGGACAAAACGTAAAAACATATCAAACGTGCAAAAGCGGTGGCGTAAAAAAAACGGTAAACGTTAAAAACGGCGGCGTAAAAAATGACGAAACGCTAAAAACGGATGAAAATGTTAAAGCGACGAAAAAATATAAAACGTATAAAATACAAAAACATAAAAACACGACATCTAATGATGGTTGAGTTATCATCCGACCCTTAAGTGACCCATTCGACCCATTTGTTGACCCATTCGACCCATTTGTTGATTCACATAAGTCCATATGTTGACCCATTTGACTTTTTCTTTGCAAATGGGTAACCCAATCCAACCCATAAGTTGTTATTTTTTACCCATAGCAACCCATATTTCTCTAAATGGGTTGTGATTGCCACCTCTAGCGTCAACCAATTGTTTTTCATTACCGGCCAGTTAAAACTATAAAGCATATTTGTTCACCTTTCGGCTACCTAAAAGGCTTAATATTATCACACGTAACTAAAAAAACATTTGAAGTCGCATTAACTAGAAACCTTTTTTTTATTTGAACCCAATTTTCTTGTGTAGTCCATATTAGCCAATCGCCCAATCATAAGCGTTAAAAATAAAAAGTCATGATATCAGACGGTCAGGATCTGGCAAGGGGTTCCTACAAGCAGATTAGTTCGAGGGTCAACGGCAGATGAAACTAAAAACCATGGTTAATTGTTAAGACTAGTCTTAATATCTTACAATTTTACGTAACTACAAATTAAAAACGATTCAGATCCTATCTCGTATAATTGAATCATGATCTTAACCGTAAGATCTTAAGATATCGATCAATTCGATTTTACCTTTTTTCAAACCATAAACTAAAAAAACTACTTTGCATATATTTATGTATTAAGTTTTGTAAAAATTAAAAATAAGAGACTAATTGTACTAACCACTTAATAATCATAATTTTGACATACATTTTATAATATGATGTCTAATAATATGTAGGTTTTTCTAACATGTGCTCCAGAAAAGAAGATAAGAAGCCAGGGACAAAAAAAAAAAAGACTCAGAGACTCCTACAAAAGTATAGAAAAAAACATTTTTTTATTTGAAAAATATACTTTTGTGTAGGTCACTCAGTTTTTTTTTGTGGGTACATGACTTCTTATCTTGCCTCTAAGTCACAAGTTAAAAAAAACCTTAATATTTATACAGTAAAATCTTTATAAATTAATAATGTTGAGATCGAGATATTTTAATAATTTAGTGAAATATTATTATATTAATAAATTAATAATTTATTAAGGTTTTATGTATGATTTTTAAATTTTTTAAGTATAATATACTAGTTACAATGTATATTAATTAGAAATGAAAATAAAATAAAAAAAATAAGTTACAATTAACATTTTATGAATTAACATTCACAAATTAATTGAGTTTGTCAAATTCAATGTTCTTATATGAGTAAAAAGTTAGTTAAAAAAAATACGTATAAAAAATAAATTAGAAAAAAAAATTCAAATATATTTTTATTAATTCACATTCACAAATTAATTACATATAAATTTTTAAGTAATTATTAATTTATAATTTCTTTGAAACAAATATATATATATATCAGAGTTTTAAAAAATTATTATTTTATTATTTTATCGATTGAAATTCAAATTTATACCGGTCCTAAATTAAGACTAAACAAATTATTATTTTTATAACATTATTAATTTACCGAATATTAATTTATAGTTTGCAAAATTTTACAACTCATTGAAAAACTAAGAATTTTAAAATCATCCGATTACATTCTTATAAAACAATCGAGTCCTCACGGAGCTCCCTGGACGCAAGCAGCAGAGGATAAGTCCCCAGCAACACTCGCTCACCAACCCACCAACTACTTAAACCCCTATTTAACTCGCCGTCAAACACATCTCTCTGTTTTGTCTATTCTCGTAAACACAGAGGTACGCATATACGTATACGCTTTCTCCATCTATCATCGCCACTTTTATTTATAAATTGCAGATCTAGATATCTATAATATAGTTTTATTTTAATTTACTATCATAATCAACTTTAGATCAGTATATTTGTATTTGGAATGGAATTTATGTGTCATTGTGCAACTTGGGCAGATTTTTTTTTTTTTTTTTTTTTTTTTGAAAAATCACTTTTGTTTAGGGAAGAGGAAATGAAATAAGTGTGTTTCTTATTTCCATGTCTGAAGGCAGGATGAGGAAATGAAAGAAGTTTGTTTTGTTTGTTTATATTTAAACATAAGGGGGTGTCTGTTTAAGCTTATGTAGCAGGCTTGCGGCTTATTTGGTTTTTGGCTTATGTTTCATAAGTTGCTTTTAAGGCTCATTTTCAAACTCTTCGGCTTATAAGGTTATATAAGCAGAAAAGGTTTAAAATGAGCTTATGAAAACCAAATAAGCCATAAGGGCGTTATATAAGCTCAAACAAACACCCCCTTAAGAGGAAAAAAGGACTTTTTTTCTCTTCAATTTTGTAGAATTTTTTTTTTGGTCTGATTATCTTCTTTTTATCTTAAAGATTCCATAATTAACAAACACAACCTTAAATTGTGAATCAGATATATCTGCCTGATAACATATCCGATCGTTATATGCACCAGCTGAATTAGAAATGTTGTTGCCTGTTACACTATATACTACGGCTTGGTTTCATGGTTCTTGCAATACGGTTGTCGTGCATAGATACAGATAAGTGCAAACATAATATTTTGATTGGTCTCGAGGTAGTTTTACTCCATTCCCATGACTTGGATCTGGCCATAATAGTACACATGTAAACCTTGTACATCAGTGCATCTCTGTTATTTTCATGCACTTATCTCGTGTCTACTCTTCTTTCCACTTTTTGGCGCAACGGAAACATTTGGAACATATTTTGAAATGCATCAGATGCTACTTAATCAACACGATCAGATGTTATCAGTTCTATCCTTTAATAAGAACAATATATTATTTACTTGTATTGAAGCCTTATTCATCGTTGAAGTGTATACTCTCACTGATCTAGTTAGTTAATGCATTGTAGTTAGTACATTACAAACTTATAGATGCCCCGGCCCCCCTCTCCTAGCCAAATCTCTGCATGTTACAATTGTTTAGCTTTTGAACTCTAGCAGCTTTGTGGTTGTCATTTTGCTATGATTTAAGTTTTTTACATAGTGCACCGTCTAGCATGAATATCTGAATGTTGCTCTGTCTTACTCTTCAGGTATAAGATGGCAGCTACATCAGCAAGTACCTTTTCGATTGGATCGATATCATACAGTTCCAAAACCAGCTCACTTTCACAATCAAAGGCCTATGTAGTGAACTGCAATTCAGGGAACGCTTTGAAGAATTTCAGCGGCCTCAAGGCAGTTCCATCTGTAAACTGCCAGTCCAAATCATCCTTCTTGGGCAACGAAATGATAGCACCACTTCACCAATCATTCACTCAGAGAGCCACAAATCAGAACCAGACACCAAATGCCTTTCAAGTTCAGGCATCATTCAAGGTGGCTGTTCTTGGAGCTGCTGGTGGTATTGGCCAGCCACTCTCTCTTTTGGTAAAGATGTCCCCTTTGGTTTCGGATCTTCACCTTTACGATATAGCCAATGTCAAGGGAGTAGCAGCTGATCTTAGTCACTGCAACACGCCTTCACGAGTTCAAGCTTTTACCGGAAATGATGAATTAGCTAACTGTTTGAAAGGTGTTGATGTGGTCGTCATTCCTGCGGGTGTTCCAAGGAAGCCTGGTATGACCCGTGATGACCTTTTCAACATAAATGCGGGTATAGTAAAGACATTGGTCGAAGCTGTGGCTGATAACTGTCCTGATGCGTTTATTCATATTATCAGCAACCCGGTTAACTCAACAGTACCAATTGCTGCAGAGGTGTTGAAACAGAAGGGTGTATACAATCCTAAGAAGCTTTTTGGTGTTACTACGCTTGATGTTGTGAGAGCAAACACTTTTGTTGCTCAGAAGAAGAATTTGAAGCTCATTGATGTTGACGTTCCCGTTATCGGAGGCCATGCTGGAATCACCATTCTACCCTTGCTGTCGAAGACAAAACCTTCGGTCACCTTCACCGATGAAGAAATTCAGGATCTCACTGTTAGGATCCAAAATGCGGGAACAGAGGTGGTTGAGGCAAAGGCTGGTGCAGGTTCTGCCACACTATCCATGGCATATGCGGCTGCACGGTTTGTGGAGTCATCTCTTCGTGCACTTGATGGAGATACCGACGTCTATGAGTGTTCATTTGTTCAGTCAGAACTCACAGAGCTCCCGTTCTTTGCGTCAAGGATTAAGCTTGGAAAACAAGGTGTTGAGGCTGTGATCTCTTCTGATCTCCAGGGACTGACAGAATATGAGGAGAAAGCTTTGGAAGCTCTGAAGTCCGAGCTCAAGGGAAGCGTAGAAAAAGGTGTAACCTTCGCAAATAAGCAGACGGTGTCTGCTTGAAGTTCAATATACAAAAGTCATGTAGCGAGGTAATAATAAAGTTGCGGCATAATGTTAAAGATTCATCACCAGCACATAAGCATCTTCAGTTTTGTACTAATTTAAGACTTTGAAGATTTGTGGTTACTGTTGTTGTACAATTGTGTTCGTTATAGCATAAAATGCCTAATCTCGCATGAACAACCTAAGATAAAGGTATGCGAAAGCAATGTAATGAATTGAACTTGTGAAAGCACTAAATCGTTGTTAAACTGACTAACATGAATTTAATACCAAAATTGTGATATAACGTTAAGTTCTACCAGAAATCATTACATGAGCATCGCCCTTCCCTAAAGTGATGAAAGCGTGTACGATCTCTTATAATCACCTCTCTATTATAAACCCCCGAAAGCATCTTTGCAAAATTATGGCAATCGATACAAATCCGCAGGTCCTTTGCCACTCTTAATTTCGTCCCAGGTGGTGTAGCTAATACTCCAAAAGCCAATGCCAGTTTTTCACTATGATAAGATAACCTGTCCGAGGTTATTTCAGCAATATAACCACCAATCTTCAACTGATTCTTGATCTCATCCAGCATCTCATAAACTTCTACAATTCGGGGATGTGTAGTATCGTCAACTTTAAACTCATTTATTTCTCCTTTCAGTTCAATTGTACTAGCACTCGGAGTCGTTTGAATACCTTTCTCTTTCATCATTTTCCTCAATTCTATTACTTTCTCCCAGTTTCCAGCAGACGTGTAAATATTCAGAAGTAGGATATAGTCGCCCGCTTCTTGAGCCTTTAGTTCAATCAAATGCTCAATCACTCGTTCCCCAAGTGTGTCATGACCATGTACTTTGCAAGCTCCAAGCAAAGTTCTCCATATTGTTGCATCTGGTTTACATTTCATGGATATAATGACATCATATGCATCTTCAATTAAACCGACACGACCCATGAGATCAACTACACACCCATAGTGATGGATGTTAGGAACTAAGTTAAACTCTTTCTGCATACTATCAAATATCAACCTTCCTTCATCGAGCAGCCCAGCGTGACTGCAACCAGAAAGCAAAGCTGTGAATGTTTGCTCATCAGGCAAGACACCCATCCTCTGCATCTCTCTAAAAACGTCGATTGCTTCTCTTCCACGCCCATTGCTCGCGAAACCCGAGATCATAGCAGTCCAAGAAACAACATCCTTATTAGGGATCTCCTTAAACACTTCATACGCTTTATCCAACTGTCCACACTTAGAATACATTGCCACAAGGGTATTGATTAGATTAAGATGACGATTATAACCATGATCTTTAATATACTCATGAACCCGCTCCCCCAAATCCAACGCACACAGCTTCGCACACGCCTGCAACACTAACAAACACGTAACATCATCCGGATCACACCCACTCCCCCCACTCCTCATCCTATCAAACACACCCAACGCATCCCTCGTCCTCCCATTCCGCACATAACACGAAACAAGCACATTCCAAGCCACAACATCTCTCACACTCATTTCATCAAACACCTTACACGCGTCCCGAATCTCGCCACTCCCCGAATAAAAATCCATCAAACCAGTCATCAAAACCCCATCCCCACAAAACCCATCTCTCAAAACCCTCCCATGAACCTGCACACCACACAACACCAAACCCATTTTCACAAAACCTTTTAAAACAAACGAGTTCGACATCCCGTTAGGCAGTAAACCAGCCCGTAACATATCGCGATAAACGTAAAACCCTCTTTCGGGTTTTACGCTCATCGCGTAAGCTCTAATCATAGTATTATAATGTGACACATTGGGTTCTGTAATTTGGTTAAAAATTTGGCGGGAATAGCTTAGGTTTTGAAAAGGGGGTAAAGAAATACGGTTTAAAAAAGGGTTTGAAAAAAGGGGTTGTTGAAATAAGTGTCTGCGAATAAGGTGTGCATGGATTTGATGAATTTGGGGTGTTTGGGAACTGGTTTTGATTAGTGAAATCAGTGATTCGAAATGGGTTTGATTTGAATGTGAAGAAATTGACTTCATGTTTTTGAAGGCAGTACTCAAAATAAGAGGACAATGCAGTATATATAGTTTGGCTTTTGAGTTCAAAGTAGAGTGTTTTGACTTTTGACAGTGGCAGTCGAAGTGCATCAGTTAAAAAGTTTTTCTAAAGAAGTCAAACTTTAAGATTTTGATGTAACCTGTAAGACTATGACTCGAATTTAAGGAGTTTTTAATCTTATATAGAAGGTTTTTAAGATTGAGATCTTACTTAAGATTGTTTTTATTTTTGCAAGATCGTGATCTTAAGATCAGATCGAGGTCATAAAATCCTACAATAATGTCATTTTTTAATTATCTTTGTAATATTATTCAAATCTACAAATTATTATATATTATAAACGCGAAATTATATGAATGTTTCATAAAAATGTTGCCATAAATTATGAATTTGGAATGTTTAAAAAGAATCACATGTTGTTTTTTAATTATATAAAAACATAAACCATAAATTTGAAGTTTTTTAGTTTGTGCTTCGAGAAAAGTAAGATCGGATCGGAGTAGATCTTAAGATCCTATAGTTAAGATCGGGATCCTATAAGATCTTAAGCTTGTTAAGATCCTACGTAGGATTCATATCGTTTTTGCTTTGTAAAATCGTAAGATTTTAAGATCAGGATCGGGATCTTAACAACTATGAGAATTTCAAATAAGCAATGTGTTAGAATTGATCATCTAAAAAACCTGAGAAATTTAAGTGAGCTTAGAAGCTTTTAGAAGGTTCACCAAATCAGGTTAGTCAACTTTGACTATTAACTCAACATTCGACATCTAGTTAGACTTATGTGTATACGCGATTTCTGAAACATAGAAAAAGAGAAATTCTAAGAGTTAAGTGGTTTAACCATCTTATTCCCTCTAGTTGTGCTAGTCTTGATGAAATCTCTGAGTACTCACGTTTTTCCTAAAACGTTGAAGTAGTTCCTATAACGTACTATTAGGCATTGCACACACCTACCTAATACAACATATTGGTGATTTAAGCCATAATTAAATAAAATCAAGTCGATTTTAATATTCTATAATAGTCTTAATAATAATGTAATAATATAAATTATTAAGACATTTAAAAATCACTTAAACACTACTAAAGTCTATTATAACACATTAAAAGGTTAAATGCACTTAATTAAGAACATAATACTCCGAAATTAGCATAATGTTAAGTTTTAAAAAATATATAATAATATATATACTTATATAAAAATCGGCCAAATAAAAGGGATAAGTACATTTTTTTTCTTTTTGAAAAAAAAAAAAAAAAAAATCCATTATTATCTCATCTACCTTTTTCTTTCCTACTAAAACTCCACACAATCATATAATCCTTATATTTTTTCCTTCTTCCTCTCCACTCAGCCGAAATTCACCATAACCATAGCCCCCAATTATTTTTTATTTCATCAAACTCTCAATAACAAAGTTTTTGATCTCTTTTTTTTTTAAGCCTTTGGTATGTTTTCATTGTTTTCTTAACCATTCTTTTGATTTTTAATGTGACTCAATTTGATGGAGAAATTTATTTATGTTAAAAATTATGAATTAAGTCGTAAAATAGCAATGTACTTTTCAAAGTGTACTGTTTTGGTACGTGTACTTTTTTAAAGTTATAGAATAGTAATGTACTTTCATAAGTGTTCCAATTTGATACATGACGATAATGTGTCATGCTATAAATGGTGCCACGTGTCAAAATTTCGGGTATGACATGTCATCGTCACGCACCAAATTGGAACACTTATAAAAATATATTGCTATTCTACAACTTTAAAGAAGTTAACGTACCAAAACGGTACACTTTAAAATATATATTGTTATTCTACGATTTAATCCCTAAAATTAATTTGTTGAATTAGGGTTAATTATATAGTAATATGTATGATTATCTAGTTTAAAGTGTTGTTATATCTAAATCAGAATCTTGTCAGAATTTTGTAGTGACTTTGGAAGGTCATATCTTGGTCATAACATGGTGTTTTGATACGAATTTTGGGTCTAAGTTCATGAGTCTACTTTCTGCTCCAAGTAGTTTGGTGTCAATACCTCTGTTGTAAAAATCGGTCCAGGCGGCCGATTAATCCTCGCATAATCGCTGATCGCTCACTAAACGCCTTGATTTATCATAATCGGCCTATTTAATCGGCTTGGTCAAAGATCGCTTAAAAATCGGTCAACAAACCGATTAATCGAACAAAATCGGTCTAATCGGATTAAATGGACAAAATCGTTTAAAGTTGGTCAACAAAATTGCTTAAAATCGACAAAATCGCTTAAACATGGGTCAACAAACCGATTAATCGGATAAAATCGGTCAAAGATCGCTTAAAAATGGTCTACAAACCGAATAATATCTATGTTTGACTTTAAACTTTGAAGAATTATGTATTATGTTTATATTTGAACAATTGAAATATTTGAACTTTGATGCCCTATGCTTATCTCATACATATAATATAATAGAATATCTAATATTACAATTTTGTGTATAAAAATTACAATCCGATTAATCTCCGATTAATCCCCGCCTAACCGATTAATCGCTAGGCCCTACCCAACCGCCTCACTAGCGCCTAACGATTTTTACAACCTTGGTCAATACTACAAGTTTAGGTTGGTCAAAAGGTCATTACAAGACAAGTGGTTGAAACTGTATTTTCTGGGTAGATTTTAGGTCGACTTAGGGACATCATAACTCACTCAATATTAAGAATTAGATAATGAAATTTATTTGGTATAAGTTATATGTGTCTACTAATCCCCATGTGAATTTCAAAATTTTTCAAGATAGTTAAGTATTTTAACAAAAGCCAAACTTTCTGGTGCGCAATTAGATTGCTTTTCTGACTAGTTAGTGTTGTGGATTTTATTAATAATAGTAAATCATTAATAAAAATCATAGGAAAGTTACTGAGAATATTGGTCATTAATAAAAGCACAAAAATTTTAAGTCACTTGTAGTTAAAGTTTATTAAACCAATGTTCAAGCAAGTTTGTTGCGAAAGAAGATTACGGTGTAGACCCAACCCGACTTTACGACACATAAACTCGCAAGAACTAGTTTAATAAAATCATATTTCAATAGTTTTATGTCCGTTTTAATTTCAAAAATCTTTTGCAAATAGTACAAGTTACATGGAATATAAACACATAAAACAGACATAAAGATGGGATGAGGTGATGACAGATTCTTATATAAAGCAATAAACAAGTAAAACAATCACACGTAAGATCCGAAAAACTATTGTATGAGTCTTCCCCAACTATTGGAGTAATCAAAGGCCCTACTCGTTGTCGATAAATCTAGGCAAGTAGACCACATACATCGAGAAACTCGATTGCGAAGGCCTTGATTATCGAATAAGTCTTCCCTAAACAATTAATTAATTAATTAATATATCAAAAACAAGATTCTTTTGGCTTATCATCCATGAAAAATATGCATGTACTTGACATGGATTATAATAACAAATGAGCCAAAAAAATCACAGATTTGTATCTTGTAACGAACACTTTGATTTTAAACCCGTAAACCCATGATCTAGGGTTTTCTAAAAAATCTATTTTTAAGACCATTCGTTTGTGATTTTACAATAAAAAACGCCCTAAGGGCTTTAAAAAATCAACTAAAGAAAACTAACAAAAAAACAAGTTAGTTTTTAGGTCAATTTTACATTTTAAGTGGTGTAACCCATAACATCAAATGAATGGCTCGTGATGCTAGCGTTGAGATTTGAAAAACATATAACTATTATCACTACGAGTACGTTGCGGATGGATATAGCTTGATGTGCATGAGTAAACAAGTAAACCACATAAAAGTACTAACATTGAATCAATTAAATTACTAAGATAATTGATGTGTTCTTGAATCTTGGATCACACAAAACAATATCAGCTATAGTGAGTTGATCTCTATTGTTGCACACCCTACAAGTTAACCGAGAACGTGTGATGCTAGTACTTTTCACGAATGAAGCACAAAACCGAACTAGGGTTTGCTTGTTGGAGTTTCGGTCGACAATCCCTAAGGGATTAAAGTTGCCGATTGGTTCTAGGATAAAGAAAAGAATTAGGGTTTAGTGTTTTCTTTAGGTTTTCAAGAGGTAGCAAATAATGACCTCAAGGGTTCATTATATACTAACAAAACTTGGAGCACAAGTTGAAAACTTAACACCCACACCCCTTGAACCAATCGGCTAACTATCCCCTCCCCCCCTTCAAGTTTCAAATCGTGTGAGGTGTTCACATAATTAACTAAGTCCTTTACTCATTAATTATTAAGTCTAATATTTATTTATAACGTATAACGATATAAATAAAGACCGTTAGTTATTTTCGTGACATATTAATATAACTAATATATATACAATTAACATATTAATTACATTAATAAACATTCTCTAAATGTGTGCCGTAATAGGCTCACGTATTCTGAGCCGTATAGTTAGTGATTCGACGTTGAACACGTACTACCAATACAAATAAGCCTCGAAACACCCCCTAAGAACTAATTTGAGTATCAATACATTCATGTGATTTATGCATAGATCCTAATCTAATATAATTTTCTACGCCTATTGCTCAACCTATAAAATGATAAGCTTTTAACATTCTTGAAGAAATCAAAATGTGAATTCTTCTCCAAATATGCCAAACATGGGCGAAAAATAACCGCTTCAAAGAATTGAAGATGAAATGGCGAGAACAATTTTTTTTCAATGCTCAAATGATTAACAAAATGCAACACCTTTGTAATCAAATCCTCATAACAAGAGAAACCGCACCATTGAAAAAAGAAAGACCAATTCTACGAGACCAAGAGCACCGACCCATCAAATGGTCTAGTGACTCAACATCTTCTTCCCACATTAGGCAAATAAATGAATGCATGTCAACACACATCTTGTCTACATTACATCTTGTTTCAACATTATCTTTTGCCGGCTCGCCATACTAAATCGTTCACCTTTTTTGAAACTAAATTTCATTTATTTGAGAATTCTCTCAACTAATTTAATCCAAAGTTATTTACCTAAGAATTTTCCTGAACTCTCAAGAGCCTAACTCCAACCATATGGCATGACTTTAACTCCATTCCTTAAATTAAACAAGGTCCACTTCCTCTTTTTCCTTACCG
The DNA here is from genome assembly GCA_022545495.1 of Chrysanthemum lavandulifolium. Lineage (NCBI taxonomy): Eukaryota > Viridiplantae > Streptophyta > Magnoliopsida > Asterales > Asteraceae > Chrysanthemum > Chrysanthemum lavandulifolium. The sequence continues at coordinate 230,496,536 of CM040244.1, read as the reverse complement.
TCATGAATAGATTGACGCCAGTTCTATGTGACCATTCATATCATACAAGTGATGAGATAAGTTGCAATAAATTAGGGTAGACATCAACTAGCTTGAAAGTATCGAGCCACTCTTTGTTAAATAAATTTAGTTGAGACTTCGTCACAAATAAAACGAGTAAAGAAGGAAAAAAGATGGGTATTGGACGATTCACATCATGGCTTGTCTTTAGAATATCAGACCATGTCCTCTTTATGTCAAGAGGATCATAGTTTAGAAAATCACCACCTTTTGAGCCATGTATCGATAAATCGAGTGAATAAGTTCCATAAAGCATCCATGCATATTTATAGCCATTTAGAAATAAGACTAAGGTTTGGAGCTTTAGAGATTATTATATTCTTAGTTCTCATGATTTCACATGGGCAACAACTTTACACCACTCGACCGACGAAACTTTCTTTTCTTCAACCCCACCATGCCAAAAAAAAAAAATTCCTTGTTCTGCATATTAGATTTTTTATAATTACGTCACATGATTATACCAAATATACACCAAAGTTACATGGTTTAAACAATTTCTCAAAGATCATAAAACGGATACCGTTGTATGCAAGTGAATTTGTTACTTCCAAGACACAAAGTGACCATGTGTATTTAAAATAAACTTTACAAGACTAAAAACGCAAATCTTATAAATCAAGTACATTTATAAAAAAATCAATGTTTTCTTACAAAAATAACACTACGCAACAAATATTTATAGGTAGCCTGAAACCCCTCGCGACCCACCTTAATTTCGTCACTGGTTATCACTCTTACCGATATAAGTAAAACGGTTAGTATGTAAGCATAAACCACCTAGTGAAAAGCATGGGTTAAAAAATTTAGTGTATAAACTTGGTGTATTCGATCATGAGTGTTAAAATGACTTGTCTTGACCATATTCCAAATATATGTTTTTATAACTATGACAGTTTAGTGTCAAAAGGTTTGTGACTGTCACATTAGAATGTGTGAGGTCTTAAGTTTAATTTTTATTAGTCGCAAACAACCTTAAATGCCACGACAATCTTCTGAAAATGGAGGGCTTTACCTGATTTGAGTTTGTGTGATGATGAATTCAAATCATGTGTATTAGTCGGCTAAAATGTCAGAAACCATAGTTTCAAAAAAATGTTTTTCATAACAAAACTGTGTAACATATTGTTTGGCGTACACATTTCGAGATGTTGTAAGAAGTGAACTGAAAGTCGTGACACGAAGCAATTTAAACGGTAAAACATTGTTTTACTTTGATTTAAGATAATCAATTACTGGATGAACACTTGTGTAAAGCGATGATAGCGCTAAATAATAATACTTGCGAATGATGATTCGGGTTCGACCTTTAATGTAAAGCGTGTGTCATTTAAAATACTAAACGCGTTTTTTTAAAATTACTTAAGTGTGTGTTTTTTAAAAGTTGCAAAATCTTTTAAAAAATTGTCAACTTTAAGAAATACTCAAAGGTAATTTAGACAAACTAAATTAATTTAAGTTTTAAAAAAACACATACACCCTTTATAAGTAATAGAGATATATAATAAGGGGTGATTTGCATAGCAAAATAGGCGCTATAAACATTTGTATATTTATGACTAGCTTCATAGCCCGCCCGGATGGGCGGGCTAGCTTCATTATATTACTTGACGAAGTTTAATTGGACGTAAATAAATAGTGAATAACGGCAAATATCTAAGACACAAAAATTAGAAACAAAAAGAAAGTGCTCATGTATTATATGTAAAAAGAACAATGAAAAATATGAGAACATGTAAATTACATGGTGTTTATTCATTTTGGAAGAATGGTGTAAGATCGTGTTGTATGTGAAAAAGGGTAATCTTGAAATATTGAGAAATTGATCATAGTTTTAACAATATAGCATAAAAGTGAATCAAGTTATAAATAAGTATCATTTTTAGTCACAGTTTTGCAAATTTCTCTACATCTAACACATGACATGTACATTGACCAACTTGGTACACATATGATGACTAATGAAAGTGCAAAAGCCCAAACAATCACTCCAAACATTGATAGCAAGTAGGAAAATTATATGCCAACTATTTGTTTGAGTTTCATTAACACACTTTCAATAAAATGAAATTAATTAGTACAATACGTAGAACTTCATCCATAAAACGATAAACCATGTGACACTCTTTTTGTTTAAACTTCTTATAGACTAACAAACCAAACAATTCAACACCTAATTAGGTCTTGCGTGAAGAAAGAATACACACGGTTTTAGCATATATTGTGAATTACAAGAATGATTGTGATAAAGTCCTAAGGCTCTAAATACTAAACACAAATTTGCTTATTATAGGGAATAAATATAACACGAAAATGCAAACAATAAGGGCAGCCACCACACTTTGAACTCCATCTACTTACATAAGTTCCACAATGAAAGTTGATGCACCTCCTCCTCCATTACACACATCTGCTGCTCCGTATTTGCCACCTTTCTGCTTCAAAACCTACATAATCACAACAGCTATAGTTAACCACAAATCTACATTTGTACTCTTACTTTGTTTCATTTACATTAGTACCCTTTGACTCTCTTTCACATATGTAAAACTTACCCCCAAAAGAGTGACCAAGATGCGAGCACCACTGCAACCTAGAGGATGTCCTAATGATACACCACCACCATGTGCATTAAGCTTCAACTGCAAAGTAGATACGAAAAAGATCATTACAAAATGGTAACATGCTGAAGCTTAATGAATTGGATTAATGTTTATATGCAATTAGGAGATAGATGGATTTTGAGTTTTGATACTAATTATTGCGACTTAAAATAGCAATAAAAACAAAGACAATGCAACTATCTTACAAAGTTGGTTGGCTAAATATAACATCGTAGGTGACAGCTTTTGTGCAAAACTGTCTGCTTGTGTAATAAAAGTAGAGACAACTGACAATTCGTCTGCATTTAACTTTTGATCAATATATATGATGTCGATAAATAGAGATAGTGGGACGGGCATGTGGGTTAATGGGTAAAAAAGGGTAATTTTTAGTTAAGGCGGAACATGCTGGGTTGGGTTGGCCTACATACATTTTTTCTCCTTTCACTATTATTGACGTGTTCATAATGATTCCAAATACGCTAATACTGAAATTATAATCTTAACGTTTAGATAAACAATCACGAAAGTGCATCCTTAATAGGGTCGTGGGGACTTTCTTGTCACTTGTTGCGGCATACCTAACTGCTTTTCTTATGAGTGATTCTAAATAGGGCATGTTTTTGCGTAGTAGTTTGAGATTAATGAAGTCCCAAGAGAGAAAAATACAAATACAGAGCAAGTTATAACACAAAAAGTATCTATGGAAAGTCATAAAGCGAAAAAGGAGACTTGAATGGATATATAGAATAGTTATATATATATATATATATATATATATATATATATATATATATATATATATATATATATATATATACATGATTATATCCCAACAGCTTTGTGTTCATTATAACTTTATCTTCTTCTACACATACAATCATTACTACCTAACAACATCCAATATTAATTATTAAGGTCAATTTCAATATAGAAAATTACTAAGACAAATTATTCTTTGGTTTTCAAGCTACAATATAAAGTATGATCTTTCACAAACGAAAGGTTAAAAGACTTGTTTGTTTGCTTTGAGATATTTATATGTGAGCAAATGGAGGTAACGTTATGCATAAACAAAAAAGATTAATCAGAAAATTTATATCTATAATCACACACAATGTCACAAAGCAAATTATGTTTGGAGGTGAAGGGAGAAATTTTGTATTCAATACCTCTTGAATGCTCTTGATAGTGCCTGAATGAATAACTTGAACAACTAGTGACTTTTGTGCTATATGATTCAACTTCAACGCTTGAGACTCTTGAATTCTAGACACAACTGATTACACATTAATCTACAAATAAAACATGACTGATAAGATACATAAATACATAGGTAGTCTTTTATTAACAAAATGTGGGTTTATTTGTTACCAATAGCCTGTCTCGCTTTACATGCATATAACTCCTTTAGAGGCATAAAGGCGTGGTAGCCCTGATCACGCTCCCGTGAAATAATCTGGTGTTGCCCATCTGCGGGATAAAACCAAATAAAGTAGCCCATCTGCGGGATAAACAGATGCTCAAGTATCAAAACCAAATAAAGCAGAAAAATGGGAACTGAAAATCATGAGAAGATGATAAACGCCCCATATTATAGCATGCAAGAATGAATCTGAAACTCATTAATTGACGTATTTACACTAGCTTGACAGTGAGCATAGAGCTTGTTGATCCTTCATTTTAAAAAGAATTAACATATATGATCTTCATAGCTGACTAAGTGGCAACCTTTTCTCGCACAAATTCAAAGAAATCAACTCTCAGTATGCTTGCCCAACATATTGGATAAGTTAGTTATCAGTTACATATGGTTAAAAAACCAGAATTCATATTAGTAATTATTTGTCAGGTTTATAAATACATAATTCTGTTTTGATCCTGGTCATGTATTCTAGCACCAAAGTACCAAACACAATTAACTTTTTAGATATAAAAAATGCAAACCCCTAATCTAAAAAAAGTAAGCATCATCCAAGAACAACACCCAAGGGGTTCTTAGTTGCAACAAACTCTATAATTTATTGGTCAAGACTACACTGATTATTGATTGCACACAGTTTTGTGAAGATTCAAGATTGATGGACACTTAGATTTTCGCATACTACTCATTAAATTAAAGTTATATAAATGTACCTGCATAAAATTAAACCAATATTCTTAAAGTGAGAGTCTTCTTTTTCATCATATTGATTATATTCGTCCCAAGTAGGTGTACCTGAACTAAGAACATTGATCTTGGTGGAACATGTAATGGCCAAGCTAGCTTAAAATCACTTAGAAAAGAGATAGCTTGAAGCATGCTCATGTAACTATAAGTCTTAAAGCACACATTAGCTATGGGTTTTCCTGGGTAGAGGAATCAAAATGCACGTAACGACACGAGATCTTACTTTGCTTTCTGGTCTGGCCATCTTTCGGTCCCCAAAAAAGTTGTTAGTATTAGCAAACCATGGCTCGTCATAAGTTATAGTCAAAGCGAATATTTCTTCTGAAAGAAAATAAACACATTTTCATGATGATTCTTTATATTTTTGTATATTTTTATTCCTATCTTCTTTCTCGATGTCAAGCTTTTGCTGATCCTTTCCAAATATTAACCAATTTCCTATACTCTGCAACACGTGACTCAGTTTTGAATTTGATTATCTAAAATTGCAACGATTAATACCTAATTTAAGAGAATTATACTCGCATAGTCCCAGCCATCCCATGAAATGTATTACTTCTTTCAAATGAAATGTCCTTGTTGGCCGTTTTATGATTGTGAACAACTAAATATTCGACTATGGCAGCTTCAAAGAGCAAATACGCAAAACACATCCAAACAATGTCTCATTGACTTTCTATATTCTGTTGACTCAGAATAATATAATCACTTTCAGACATTACATATACCCTTTTTGTTTCAATCAGTTCACTATTCCCAAGTATTCTTGAATCGTATTAGAGCAACTAAGCACTTCTTCCTGGTAAATTGCTACATAATTGTTTCATTTTGATATATCGGTCACCTTGATTAAAGAGGCCTAAGTTATCTAATTATTCCATGCAGTTTATTCAGTCGAATCATATTGCTTTTCTTAAGTACCTGACTGGTCAAATAAACTACCCTCGAATATGGAGGAACCAAGTAGATGGGTGCAAGAGCAAGAAAATGCACACTTTCAATCATAGAAAGACATAGCAGGTTGTACCATCACAATACCACTAAGATAGGAAAATATCTACAGGATAAATATATGATTTGGTGAAACTACCTTTCATTTTGATATACCAGTTACCTTTCATTATTTAATTGGTTAAATCGCTTAACTTTGTTTTCTTTTTATGGCTTTAACCACTTTTTCACTCCCAAAAGTTCCAAAAACGTACCAAGAATAGCACCCAAGGGGTTCTTAGTTGCAACAAACTCTATAAATTATTGGTCAAGACTACATTGATTTTTGATTGCACACAGTTTTGTGAAGATTCAAGATTGATGTACACTTAGATTTTAGCATACTACTCATTAAATTAAAGTTATATAAATGTACCTGCATAAAACTAAACCAAGATTCTTAAAGTGAGAGTCTTCTTTTTCATCATATTGTTTATATTCGTCCCAAGTAGGTAGCGCTAAAATGATTGACCCAATGACGTAATCAAGAGTTAGATATCCGCCACCAGTGACCTATCTAGTCATTGGTTCAAATATCAGCAGCGGTCATCACCACTTGCAATCGCACATGTATACATTCTCTCCATTTGCTCTTCTTGTTGAATTTGCAAGAAATCCTATCAATAAAAAAACGAATTTACGATTTAGCATTTCGGTTGTCTAAAACTAAAACTTTAAATCAAGTTGTTAAGTTTTACCAGACCAAAACTGTAACAATTCTTTTGGTTGAATCATTCTACGACATGGGCGCATTTTTTTACCAGTAACATGGTCTTTGACAAGATTTATGGCAACAATATCCAATTTGCAGTATGTGTTTATTTTGTTGTCGTCTTTTGTATCGTCACATACTCACATACACCATCGAAAAAGAATAATAACTAATGAGAATACACTTATAAAGAGCATAAATAACCTGTGCATATAAAGCGATTTTAACTAAACTAGTTTAGTTAATTCCCTGTGTAGAGGATGAACCATTTCCATATTTAGTACCTACCTATTGAATATCAGATCACTCATACTTAACGAATGATACCTTATAATCATGTTTAATAATCATGTGTACTTGATGATATATCAACTGCGACTACATTTCCTAATTCTTTTTCTTATGTCAAGAATATTATCTACTAACAAATATAATGAAGAGTGGACAGAGATTAAACATGTCAAACCTGGCTCCAATGCTGATTCAAATATTCTGCAAAACCAGATGATACAATAACACAAATGTAAGATTGGTATAACCTTAAAAAAAATTGATTTCCATAATGTTAAAAAAAAAATCCCACTAAACATCAGATATTTGTGAATAAAATTCCAAGATCAGTTTTTTACAAAGTTAATTTCATAAACATTTTATCAAACACTTGATGTGCATAGAATCTTAATATGAAATTGATTATGAATCTAAATTATAATTTCACCACAAATTAAACCTAAAAGCAAATCAATCAATAAACATGTCATGATATAAAAAACTGTAAAAATCAGTAGCTTACCTATGTCAATGTGTTTATAATCGTAACACAGAACCATGAAACACACAAACATAAACCGGATTTGCCCTTTAATTTTTCACAATATAAAATTGTATTCGCGCCTCTGATTTGGATTATTTGAATTGTGTAATTTGTATTGACATTGTGCTCAATTGCTCATGAATCTTGTTTTTTGTTAGATTTAGGGTTGGTATGTAGTTGTTGCCATTTTTGGTGTGAATGGTGATTTTGCAGTGATTATTGCTACAATTAAGGGATTTTGAAACTGATTTAGCATTGAGTGCGATATTTGAATTATTATGATGTAGCATATGTTGATGATTTTAGGAAACGCCTGTTATTTAGGGAAGAATCGAAGATGGCAATGTTTTTTGTTTTAATACCAATTAGGGAATGCAATTCCGTATCACAACTTGTGCATTGCTCCACCGGTTAAGGCACTTGTGTTTGTTTGCCTAAACCCGAGTTCGAACCTAGCAGCTAAGAATTTTTTTTACATACTTAACCGGGAATACTGCCATCTCATCATTTCCACCTCATCATTGATGTTCCACGTCATCATTATTATGCTTAGTTAGCATTATACATGTGTCATATGTAGTCTCATATATATGTATAGATGGGATAGATTATTTGGACCTTCCTAAAAATACAAGTGATACCTCCCTCATATTTTTTTTTAATTTTTTATTATTTTTTATTTTTATAATTTTGTGTATATTAAAAAATATATAAATCTAAAAGTACGAAACATAAAATATAAAGTTTAATGAGTTAAAAACGAAAGATATTGATAAAAAAAACTGTGTTTTACTGTACACAGAGGGTGCTAAGGGTGGAGGATGTAGAAAGTGAGCAAACATGTAGCCATAAGACCATGGGGTATGGTGGCACAAATGCATGTCAAAATCTATGTGGCAACTCATTTGGCATGTTAAATCTCATGTTATCATACCACCGTCCTATTGTGTCAATTTGAATGCCAATCAATTGGCGTGAGTGAATGTGAGAACATGACAAAAAATGAAGTTTTTAACAGGGTTTTTATGTTAAGTGTGTGTTTTAATTGGGTATGGTGGGTTTTAAATGACATGTGAAAAAGATGTTATAATTGAAATGTATTTTTGTGTAAAGTGTTAAAAATAGAGATGCTAAAATGAGGCTCAGATAACATCTATGACACCATATGCTCTAACACAACCCATTTATAATTTGTTGCTTCTTCAGCTTGTAATATGTTATGTGAAAATCAAAAAATGAATGTGTCACTTCACATATGACCATAATTACTGCCGAGTCAAATTAAATCCTATCAATTTTATGTGTTAAGAATAAATCCAGAACACTAAATTGAAAAAAGATTAAGCAAGGTATAATAAAGATAGATTGAGAATTCCTGGCCAAAAATAATGATTTTCAGATGAAATTTTATAGTGGTAGTCCATGCTGAAAAACACGATAAGTATAGTAGCTTTTATGATTTGACAAAAGAAGTAGGACGACTACAACTTTAACAAAGTTGTCTTATACTGTTACAAATGTTGGACAACGCTGGGCACTTGGGGCCGTGGGCTAGTTTTATGAAACCTCGTGACGGGGTGCTAAAAACAAAACTGTGTTTCCCTTTTTTGGCAACAAGGATGATCCTTAGTACGTGCTAATTTTTGTTTCCGTTGTTCAGTTTGGGGTTCGTTTATGGTTTTCAATTCTAGTGTGTTTTAGCAGGCAGAAGAATTATATTGGTGGTGGTAGACCATCATCGTGATACGTTTCAAGCAAAATGATTAATGAAGCCATGAAGGTACATATATATTATATGAGAATATATTATCTACAATTAATTGTAGACAATTGGTTATAATTTTGTACAAAAAATATGGGTCCTTGATTATTTTTGTGGGTCCTGATTCTTTTCTGTGAGTCACTGAATCATTGCTAGTGTATTTTTTATAAAGTATTGTAGCTATTTGGCTACAAAAATTGTAGCCAAGTTATCCCCATATTATATATATTATAGAACTAAACGGAGTATTCGTGTATAGAGACGAGACTTTATAGCTGAAAATAATTATAATTGAGATATTTTGTTTAAATGTTTCAGTTAAAGTTTATGCATACAACGTATTTAATCAAAAGGTAATAGAAATTCTTTCAAGTTTTAACATACGCTAATTGAAACATGATAACAATTAGTTGAAATATTTATCGTCTTTTATAAAAAAAGAATTTTAACTATTTTTACAAATAATATGTTAGACATATAGTTGAAATGATAAATATATCTAGTCGTATTAAAAGTGTGATTAATAAACCTTTTAATGATAGTTATAAGACAATATATTAAAAAATAAGTCAAACTATTTCTTGTGAGAAGTGATGATAATAAAAGAGTATTTGTTATAAATATTTATTATATGATTGTACACATTATCTTCACATTCATATCTCTTAACTAGTAACCTTCCCCTTAATGATTGGTCTTGTAACATCCCATTTAGTACTTAATACCATTCATGTTAAGGTCCCTATAAATAGAGACACCAAATGTATTATGAAGACACACCAATAACAAGTTCTATCTTTCCCTATCATATTCTCTTATATTTCCTTGCTTATTGTTCACATTGTGCTACTAGGTTCGTTGTTATACAACACGTTATCAGCACGCTCGATCTTTAAGTTTTTCTTTATTTCGTTACAAGTAAGTATACTTTACATTTCAACTTCTCTAATTCCGAAGATATGAAATACATGCCGTGTCTATGTGTATTGCATGATCAGTTTATATGTTAGAATCATATGTTGAATTGTCTATATTGCTTTACGAACTTCGAAGCATACATTTTTTTTTGATTCTATACTATAGTCAAATTTATTCTTATCTAAATTATTATTATTACCTCTTTGTATTTACCTCTCTTTTTTTTTTCATATAAAGAAGAAGAAAAAAAAGTGCTTGTCCAACATGCTAGAAAAATGACGTTAAAATAGTTTGATAACTAAAATCGATGATATTTATATTTGTTCAAATATGTATTGTGCTTGTGTGCAATTTTTCTTTTACATATTACCATACAATCAAATTTGTTGCTAATTTATTAGTCATTTATTTATAATTTAATGAATATACTAATGATAAGCATTTAAACGGCATAACAAGAGGGATACACTTATTGAATGTAAATTTAACTTATGTTATGATTTAAGTATCATATTAAATTATTTGAATGAGTGTGTGTAACAGTTATTGAACGTTTCTTATATGCACACCCAATTATTTGAATGAGTGTGTGTAACAGTTATTTGAATGAGAGATACACTTATTGAACGTTTAGAAATGCAAATAAAAATCGTATAAGAAATGTACATCTCAATGTAACAGTCAATTAATAATTTGAAATCGTATATGTAACAGTCAACTAATTAATAATTATTAATTGCTATATCTTTTAGCTTATAACATACTTGACTATTTGATGTTAGTGTATGATCTATTAAACTCATTAAATTTTTGCATGTCTCAACCGCGAATCCGTTTTGCAAATCATAACGTTTAATTTTTTTCTTTCTTTTAATAGTATTATTTTTCTTCAAATTTGGTAACCATTAGTCATTAAATAAATTTATTATCCTTCAATAGCCTTACATTAATTTAAATTTATAATTCTTTCCTTTCTTTCTAAATTCAAATTTAATCGAAACGGACAAATGTTAATTATCTATCATATAATCGTTTTTTTTTCTTATACCACTATAGTATCTTATTTGCATTTCAGTAGCATATCACAATTCGTATAAACTCCTTAATATAATATTGTTGTCTTAATTTTGTGAATACATGTGCTTAATATAATACATGTGCTTGCTTGTATGTTTCAAATCACAACGTGCTAATGTTTCCGCTAATTTATCTGATCCCTTTCGCACTCTGAATTTGTGTATGGCTATATATGATACAATGGTATATGTATAGTATTATTCATTTTTAACTAATATGTAGAGTTAGTGTGTATGTTGTTTGATTGCATCTTATCAACATTATTTTTTGTACATATTGACACCCACTGTACTCGCTATATATGCCATCCATCATTTCTAAACTCATTGAGTATGCATGCATTATCTTTAACGTGTTTATATTGTATCTCATATAAATGGTATTAACCTTTCAAATTTCTATATTATAGTTTATCATGTCAAACCTTGCAAAGCTTGAGTTTTTGGCTCTTGACATCACTGGCAAGAATTATTTATCATGGGTTTTGGATGCTGAGATTCACTTGGATGCTAATGGCATTGGCAATCGATTAAAGAGGGCAATGAAACAAGTGTCCAAGAAAAGGCCAAAGCAATGATTTTCTTACGCCATCATCTCCATGAGGCTTTAAAAATTGAATATCTCACAGTGAAGGACCCACTCATTCTTTGGAACAATTTGAAAGATAGATATGACCATCAAAAAACGGTGATCTTGCCAAGAGCCCGTTATGAGTGGGTTCACTTGAGGCTACAAGACTTTAAGTCAGTAAGTGAATATAACTCGGCCATGTTCCGAATCACCTCTCAGTTGACCTTGTGTGGAGAGAAGATCACGGATGAAGAAATGTTGGAAAAGACATTTTCCACTTTCCATGCATCAAACATGGTGTTGCAACAACAATACCGCGAAAGAGGTTTCAAAAAATATTGTGACTTAATCTCTTGCTTGCTCGTGGCTGAGCAAAATAATGAACTCCTAATGAAGAACCACGAGACACGTCCAACTGGTACCGCGCCATTTCCTGAGGCTAATGTGGCAACAATTAATAATCAAAATGGAGGTCGCGGTCGTGGCTCTGACCGTGGCCGGGGACGTGGTCGTGGTCGAGGACGTGGTTTTGGTCGAGGAACCTATCGTGGTGTTCAATTTAAGAACACAAGTGGCCACAACAAGTGGCAAGATAAGGGAAAGGTGAATGAAAAAGGTCAAAAGGCAAGAAGCATCACAACAAATACATGTTATCGCTGTGGGGGTGTAAACCATTGGGCACGTACCTGTCGTACACCCAAGCATCTAGTGGACCTTTATCAACAATCTCAAAAGAATAAAGGAAAAGGGGTGGAAGTAAATTTCGTCTATGATAATGAAAATGTTGGTAGCCTTGGTAGCCCCAGTGGTCATGAAGACCAAGTTAATCCAACCCATTTGGATGTCAGTGACTTTCTTACCAACGAATGATTGAGCAACCAAATCCAAACATCTCTTTGTTTTATGTTTTCTAGCTTTACATTAAGAATGCCTTGTGTTTAATTTCGTTCCAAGAATAATAGCCTTCGTTTTAAGTTTGTTTCTTAATTTCTTTGGATGTTTGTTTCGATTCTCTAATTATCAATAAAATGTTTGTTTTAGTGATTTTTTTTGCTTCACTGTTTTAATATACTCGAGTTATTTTCTTATAATAAATTTGTATATTTTTTTGAAGAACATGGATCAACTTGCTACTTTGACTCATCGATGATGGAGATGTGTGTCTAGTGGATAGTGCAACCACACACACAATTCTTAAGAAGAAAATATTTCACTCAAATAAATATACAAAAATCGAATGTGAACACTATATCTGGTAGTGCAAAATTGATCGAAGGATCAGGAAAAGCAAATATATTATTACCGGGAGGAACACGGTTTAAAATTGATAATGCATTATTTTCCCCCATGTCTCAAAGGAACTTGTTGAGTTTTAAAGATATCCGTAGAAACGGATACCATATTGAGACAACAAGTGAAGGACAAATAGAGTACCTTCACGTTACATATATGATTATGGGTAAAAAGCATGTCTTAGAGAAATTACCTGCATTTTCTTCCGGTTTATACTACACTAAGATTAATGTAATTGAATCAAATGCAGTCATAAACGAAAGTTTATAGACCGAGATAATTTTATTGTTTGGCATGACCGGTTGGGCCATCCGGGTCAACAATGATGCGAAAAATTACGAAAACTCATGTGGTCATCCTTTAAGGAACAATAAGATTTTTCAAACTAAGGATATTACATGTGTTGCATGCTCACAAGGAAAGTTGATTACACGTCCATCACGGCTAAAGTTGGGAATGAGTCCTTAATTTTCGGAAAGGATACAAGGGGATATATGGGGCCCATACATCCGCCTTGTGGACCATTTAGGTATTTTATGGTTTTGATTGATGCATCGACTAGATGGTCACATGTGTGCTTACTATCAAGTCGCAATCGGCGTTTGCGACTACTTGCCCAATTAATAAGACTTAGAGCACATTTTCCAGTTATCCAATAAAGAAAATACGTTTAGACAATCTTGGTGAATTTACGTCTCAAGCATTCAACGACTTTTGTATGTCGATTGGTATAAGTGTTGAACATCCAGTAGCTCATGTGCATACACAAAATGGGCTTGCTGAATCGTTTATCAAACGAATTCAGATGATTGCAAGGCCAATGATAATGAAAGCAAAACTACCAGTTTCTGCCTGGGGCCATGCAATTTTACATGCAGCAACACTAATTCGCATCAGGCCAACAAGTTATCATACTTCCTCCCCACTACAATTGGTTTTTGGTCAGGAACCAAATATATCCCATTTAAGGATTTTTGGTTGTGCGGTATATGTTCCAATTGCTCCACCACAACGCACAAAGATGGGACCTCAAAGGAGGTTGGGAATATATGTTGGGTATGATTCGCCGTCTATAATTAAGTATTTAGAACCATCAACGGGGGACGTATTTACGGCTCGATTTGCTGACTGTCATTTTGACGAGTCAGTATTCCCAACATTAGGGGGAGAGAAAAAACAGCTGGAAAGTGAAATAAGCTGGAATGAATTATCATTGTCTCATCTTGATCCTCGGACTAAACAATGTGAACTTGAAGTTCAAAAGATAATTCATTTACAAGACTTAGCAAATAAATTACCAGACGCATTTACTGACCCAAAGAGAGTGACTAAGTCACATATACCAGCTGTTAATGCTCCTGTTAAAATATGTGTCCATGAAGGACAACCAACAATTGGTAGTGATTCTAAAGCACGTTTGAAGCGTGGTAGACCAGTCGGTTCCAAAGATAAAAATCCTCGAAAGAAAAAAGGAGCAAATAATCAAGATGGCAAACTCGAGGTAAAAGAAACGCCAGAAGGGTCTCAAGAAGAGACACTAGACATGACAGTTCGCAAGAACCGCAGTACCAAAATGATGAGATCTCAATAAATTATAGCATGTCCGGAAAAGTGTGGAACCGAAATGAAATCGGCGTCGATGAGATATTTGCATATAATGTAGCATTAGAAGTGATGGAAAATGATGAGGATCAAGAGCCAAAGTCTGTTCAAGAATGCAGAAATAGAAATGATTGGCCAAAATGGAAAGACGCAATTGATACGGAATTGAATTCTCTCTCAAAAAGAGAAGTTTTTGGACAAGTAGTCCGTACACCTAAAGGCGTAAAACCTGTAGGTTATAAATGGGTCTTCGTGCGAAAGCGCAATGAAAAAAATGAAATTATGAGATACAAAGCGAGATTGGTGGCACAAGGTTTTTCTCAAAGACCTGGAATTGATTACGAGGAGACATACTCTCCTGTGGTGGATGCAACTACTTTTCGCTATCTAATTAGTCTGGTGATACAAGAAGGACTTGACTTGCGTCTAATGGATGTTGTAACTGCTTATCTATATGGTTCACTTGACACTGAAATTTACATGAAACTTCCGGAAGGATTTAAGTTACCGAATCAAGTGAGAAAATCTCTCGGAAGATTATGCAATAAAATTGAATAAGTCCTTGTATGGATTAAAACAATGCAGTCGCATGTGGTACAATCGCCTTAGTGAGTATTTGTTAAAGAAGGCTACAAAATGATTCTATTTGCCCATGCATTTTATTAAGAAACTGGATCGAGTACGTAATAATTGCTGTGTATGTTGATGACTTAAATATAATTGGAACTCCTGGGGAGCTTCCAAAGGCGATGGAATGCTTAAAGAAAGAGTTTGAGATGAAAGATCTTGGAAAACCCAAGTTTTGCCTTGGATTGCAAATTGATGGAATTTTAGTCCACCAAGAAGCAAATACGGAAAAGGTTTTGAAAAGGTTCTACATGGATAACTCACACTCACTAAGTACTCCAATGGTGGTGAGGTCACTAGATGTTGAAAAAGACCCTTTTCGCCCTCCAAAAGATGACGAAGATATTCTTGGTCCCGAAGTACCTTATTTAAGTGCCATTGGAGCATTGATGTTTCTCGCTGGTCATACACGACCGGATATATCATTTTCTTTAAACTTATTAGCAAGATATATCTCATGTCCAACGAGAAGGCATTGGAATGGGATAAAGCAAATATTTCGATATCTTCAAGGTACAAAAGACATGGGCTTATATTTTACTAACTCGTCCAAAACAAATTTAGTTGGATATGCAGATGCAGGATACAGGTCTGACCCTCATATTGGTCGGTCTCAAACTGGTTATGTATTCACACATGGCGGTCTCTGCGATTTCGTGGCGTTCCGTAAAGCAAACAATCGCAGCCACTTCATCTAATCATGCAGAAATTTTGGCGATCCATGAAGCAAGCCGAGAATGTGTTTGGTTAAGAAATGTTATACTACATATTGGTGAATCTTGTGGCATTTATGAGGGAAATACGGGACCAACAATTTTGCACGAAGACAACGCAGCATGCATTGCTCAACTGAAGGAAGGGTTTATTAAAGGGGACAGAACCAAGCACATTTCACCGAAGTTCTTTTTCACTCATGACTTACAAAAGAATGGCGATATTATTGTTCAAAAGATTCGTTCAAGCGACAATCTAGCAGATTTATTTACCAAGGCACTCCCTACGTCAACATTTAAGAAATTGGTATATGGCATCGGAATGCGGCATTTTAGTGAGCTCAAGTAAAGTGATTATGAGGTGGAATAATACGCACTGCACTCTTTTTCCCTTAGCTATGGTTTTCTCCCACTGGGTTTTTCCTAGCAAGGTTTTTAATGAGGCGGTATCCAAAGCGTATTTTGAATGATGTACAATCAAGGGGGAATGTTATAAATATTTATTATATGATTGTACACATTATCTTCACATTCATATCTCTTAACTAGTAACCTTCCCCTTAATGATTGGTCTTGTAACATCCCATTTAGTACTTAATACCATTCATGTTAAGGTCCCTATAAATAGAGGCACCAAATGTATTATGAAGACACACCAATAACAAGTTCTATCTTTCCCTATCATATTCTCTTATATTTCCTTGCTTATTGTTCACATTGTGCTACTAGGTTCGTTGTTATACAACAGTATTTAAGTTATAACACATTGCTCATTTTTAATTTTTCTAATTTTTAAGAAAAATTATTTACTTTTTATATGAAGTATAGGCAAAGCAACCGTGTGTTTTTTTTCTTTTAAAGTGATAAACACGTAGAGATTGACAAATATTAAAAAACAAGTCATTTAAAAGGTTGACATTTTAAAATTAGTGAAGATTGGTATTGATAGGGTAATCATGTGATTTGAACTTGTCTTGAAACGGAAAATAAAATAGTAAAATTTGTCATTCAAGCATTTAAGTTTAAAATGTATGATAGGCAATTAATATTCTTCAAATTTTAAACATTTTAAATTTAAAAATGTATATACATGAATTATAAGTAGTATATATGATTTGATTTGACATGAGAAATTTGGTTGGGTTTGAAATATGATTATATCACAAGAAAAACTTGTTTTATGGACAATCTTTATTCACATTTTACAATGTTCACATCAAGAGTTGTTGGGATTTAACAAGCATATAACCATTATTACTACGAGTACGCAGTGAATGAATCTAGCTTGATGTATATGGATTAACAAATAATTAATAGGTAATTACTAACCTCGAATCATTTAAATTAGACTAAAATACACCGTTGGTCCATAAACTTGCTGCTGCGCATCGCGATGGGACAAATTTGGGCGTTTTCATCGTCCGGAGTCCCTTTTCCAAGTTTCATACTCTTAACTGGTCCTTTGACCATATTTCCGTAAGTCAAGGACGTCAGTTGCCGTTTGATTTGTCTTTAGTCCAAGGGCACAATTCTCATTTTACCAATATCCATTAATTAATATTACCGTGTCAGTCCACTTATTTACCGTGGGCGCTACAGTAAAACCTTGCTAATAAAAGGGAAAGTTTATCACCACTCATCCTTTATCTTTCCTATCCACTAAAATCTTATCTTCTTCACCGACGGTAAAATCGAAAAATGGTGCTTTGTGTTCATGCAATGTAAGGTCATCCTTCGAACTCGCTTGGAACAACACGAACCTAGGCAGGAGGTTCTATGCTTGTCCAAGACAGGTTGGGACACTTAATTTATTTCATTTTAAAGTTGGCTTGTAGTGGTTTACCTTAAAATGTGTTGATTATAGTAATATCTGTTTTATTATAATTGTGATTTTATACAAGTGGGTTTAGTTGGTGTTTATGTTGCAAACAGATGCTAACATTTTGGTTATCAATTTAAGCCTACAACATGTCCGTTCATTGGGTGGTACGATCCACCCATGCAAAGGAGAGCAAGGGATGTGATCATCTACTTGCATAGGACAATCTACAGGAATGAGGTGGCATTACAAGAATGCGAAGCCGCCCTCATTTATGAGACTATGGAGGCGGTCAACACTGGTGACCGGGCAAACGAGCTAGAGGCTGCTCACCAAGCAGCCTTGGCTGATATCCTTGTTGAGAAGGAGAAAGTTTGCCGTCTCAGAAACTTTTGTGTCTTGTCTTGGATGGTCATCTTCTTGGTTTTTCTATGTTTCTTCTATGGGGTTTAGAAAGGTACTGGGTTTTGTGTTTTGAATCGGTGGTAGATGGTCTCCAATGTTGATAGTTGTGTTTAAGAAGTTTTAGTGTAGGTTGACTAAGAATAGTCTTTTGGTTTATAATGTTTGGTCCTTGTACAGTGGTAATATATTTCTTTTATGCTTTGGTCCTTATACTGTGCTGCCTTTACTAATAGGTCCTTTGCCCCAAAAATTCATATATCACTTGCAACACAAATACTAGTAAAATGATCCAACTCATAACACAGATACAACTATCAAAGATGGATGAATGATCAGAGATGGATGAACAAACACCACTTTTGAGTATCAACATAAACTTGATATGGTGTTGTTCATCCATTTTTGATTCTTCATTCCTGTTTGTGATAATAGAATACCAGTATCCAACTCAAAACACAGATCCAAGAAAAACAGATCCAAGAATCATAGACGTATGAAGTCTCAAGGATGGGTGAACAGACACCACTTTTGAGTATCAACATAAACTTGATATGGTGTTGCTGATCCATTTTTTATCCTTCATTTTTGTTTGTGATAATAGAATAACAGTATCTAACTCAAAACGCAGATAAAAAAAAAACAGATCCAAGAATCATAGACGTATGAAGTCTCAAGGATGGGTGAGCGATGAATTGACTTTGTAAAGTCAACAGCTACTATCTTATGAACTAGTAAAAATACGTGAGAAATACACGGTAAAGTGGCAAATCAATACAATAAAAACACAATTTAACCCATAGACTAACATGACATGATTTCATACATAATGCAAATGGATATATTTCCAAATGCATAAAAATTTGCAGTCTACAAAGTTCAGAAACAGACATTGTTTAAACACAACAAATAATGTTTAGGGGAATACATATTCGATGGAAAACATTGGCTTTCATATGCTTAACCAACATTTTTTTGTGGTGAAGACAGCTTTGCTGCTATAATCTTGGTCTTAGTCCAAACACTACAAGAATCTGAAGGAATACCCATGAAAAATACCCACACTCATCCTTTGGAGGGAATTTGCCCACCTAATACCCACCCGTTACCCACGATCAGTGACTTTCAAAGTCGATTTTATTTTCCCTCGAATTTCCCATGGATCTACCCACACAAATAGCCACAAAAATATATTTGAGGGAAATTTAGTGGGAAAATAATTGGCGCCAAAACATTCCCCACATATCACCCACATCATGAGTTATTGTGGCTATATTTTTGGGTAATTTAGTGGGTAAATGTTATTTACCCACGAAATACAAATATCCTTTTTATCGGTGGGTGAGTTCATGTGGTTATTTCGTGGGTCAATATATACCCATGACTTTACCCATATTATTATTTGTGTGGGTATTTTGAAATGAGCAATTGCCTATGGATAAGTTGTAGGTAAGGGTGTTAGTCGGGTAGGGGTGTTACTCGGGTCGGGTTGGTCGGGTTTAGCTTCAATTGGGGTCGGGTCAACTCGAGTTTAGGGTAAAAAAAACCAAACCCGACCCTCTTTAGGGGTCGAGTTTGGGTCAACTCGGGTCGGGTTCATTCGATTCCATTTCGAGTCTAGTCCATTTAAGAATCATATATTTTTAAGGTGTTTACTATTTAAGCATGAAAGTTAAAATGATAAAACAATAAAAAGATACAAATTTGCAGCATCATATTTGTTGCAAACTAGCCAAATGATAAAAATGATCAACTTGCAAAGTGCAATTGCAAAATGAAATAAACACATTCATTTAGGTAATTAGCATACATTATATATGTATGAAATATGATATACTACTAATAAAGGACAAGTGACCATAGATACAGTTAGGGGTGTCAGTAGGGTCGGGTTGACCCAACCTGAACCCGATAAGGCTTACCAGGCCGGGTTAAATCATGTTTAAAATTCTTGTCGGGTTATTTTGACCCGAACCCGACAACCTGAAAAAATTATCGGGTGTTAGGGTTGGATAACTAATATTATCTGGTCAACCTGATATGACCCGAAAGGGCCTGTTACATTGTGAATCATGGTAAAGGGGGTACTTTCTAAGCTTAAAAGTAAGAGATACAGTGAAATTCGGTATCTTAGTCATATACACCATGCTGCTTGCACGTTTTCATGTTGCGAGTATCAAACACTGTATGGTTTATGTTTTTCGTCTCAGAAAATAACAGGAAAGAAAAATCACTAAGAATTCTGACACATAATTTCATCAAGCTATTCATTACTTCTCATGTGAGTAAACCTGCCTGTAAAACTTGACATTTGTACTTTGCGAAATAGACTTTTTTTCGTCAATCCAGAATACAAGTAAACAAATTTTTATATCCTACAGGACGAGTTCATCTCGATGGATACTGCTGCAACAACATTGTTGGGCGATGTGCACGACCCTACAGCCATGAGAAGTAATTTCTTATCATATTGTCCTTCAAGAAAAAGTAATTTCTCTTCCTAATTGATGTATTGATTTGGTTATGGTACATTGGGAAATGATCAGTAGACTCCTATTAGACCCAACTAAAATGTGGCTTTATGATGAGATGGGAAGTAATCAAACTTCCCATCACCTTTAAGCTATTTGCTTTGTTGTTAAAGACGGCACAAACCCCAGACTTAGGCGAGATCTTTGTTTATGCGAAGAAAAGTCGAGCGTTTATATGATATTTCAAACGTCTTTCAGTCCGTGGATCTCCTTGAGAAGGTAACTTATACTGTAAAAATATTCACTGGTTATTTATACAAGCTGTTGTATCTAAATAGTCCTCTGCCTGTAAATTATAGATACGTCATCCTCAAAATGGGAAACCAGCGTTCAGATGGTTGGGAGTTAAGGGACACCCAAATACTAAATCCCTAGCTTTAGATACAAGCAACTCAAAAAAGAGAGCTTTTGGAACATATATTACAAACTATACTGATTCAAAAAGATACAGGATGGATTCTTCTTCAGATTGGAGTTCGAAAGGCGTGACAGTGGCAATGCATAGAAATATTGATTGCGTGAAGTTCGAATATGATGAGAACAATACTATGTTGCAACAGCCTCAATGCAACTCGAAGGAATTTGTCTTTGGACCGTTCACGCCTGCCACTGCACACAGGGCAGGAACCTCTGGAAAGAAAAGGTTAACCCAGACTCAGGACTAGGAAAACTTATCTGATACTTATCGACCCCAATATCGCAATAAAGGTACATTTGTGAATCTTAGTGGTGGCAAATTTGGGGGGTTAGGTGGGTTGGTAACAGGTCAAAACTGGTTGGATCAAGTTGACCTGAAGCACTATTTGAATAACATTATTATTATTTTTAATATGATAATAAAAGTTATATTATTGAATGGGTTCGTTTGCAAAGACCCAAAGATGGTGAAAGCAGAAGATTTTACTTTCAAAGGATTAGACAAGATGGGAAATACATCAAATGCGGTTGGGTCTATAGTGAAAACTGTTGAAAACACAAAGACCTTGACAGATCTTGAGCACTCGTAGATCGTTAGTGTTGCCTATGTAATCATAAGCAAACTAATAGAAAATCTCTACAACTCGTATTCTTTAGCGGAATGTAAATACAAGCTATTATAACTAAGAACACTTAGATCCTCTATGGATCTTTTATTAACTGAAACTCTATGTTTCGAATTAGTTGCTATTACATACTATGAAGTTCCTTTTATAGACAAGGAACCCTAAACTATTTCTACTCAATCGACTAAACATGCAAGCATGCATTTAATGGCTAAGCACTAAACAATATTGAGCAGTACAATAATACCCATGCTAACCTCGGGCAGTTCAAGAATAATGATGGGTTAGCATGTAATTAATAAAGCGCATGCAGATCCTAGTCAGCTTCCACTCTTCAGCAGATACATGGCACGACTTTTATACTTCAATAGAATCTCTTCTTGATGAGATTCGCTTCTATTTCAATGAGAATCCTTGGCGAATTGACAAGATGAAATCCTACTTGCATAATTCCCAACAATCCTCCCTAAACCGAATTTGACTTGGTTAAGTTCCGGTTCCTAACCTGATAGATCTTAGAGGCTGCGATACTAGAGGATTGTTCTCAAACATTAGTAGCAAAGAACCAATAATAATATCATCTCTATGATGACCAAACTTTGAAACGCCGTGTCTTTGCAATGACAAATGACATAGTGTACATCAAAACTCGGTGGTTGCATACTATTCTCATCACATCCGGTGAGTTAACTCTGAGAGGTGAATCATTGAAAATAATGGATTTGATGTCTCTTTACCAATAGCCATCACTACCGGAGTAGCCAAATGTTTAAGTTCGAAAACTATGGTACATTGATAACCATCGATTTATTAGCAAATCGGCAACCATATAAACGGTTTGATGTGTCTTTACACGTAGCCGTTTGCTCGGGACTAGTCAATTCTTAGAATTGGTGAATTGATAACCAAGTATGGATTCGATTGCCTTTACCACCACCATACACTTGTGGGCTAGCCAATTCTTGGATTCCAACAAGGAATATACCATGGTGAATTGATGACCATACAACTCTCGACAATTAAGCATGGGTGGTTGCGAGACCCTATGATTTTGAGCAAATCATTACGACTATCAACGATTTGATGTGTCTTTACCAAAGTCAGACTGAGAGGCCTATGCCTCCCTTAAACTTTGAAGTTAAGGGTTAAGCATTCCAATATTGACCACAAGGTGTTGAAACCTTGGTCCATCAAAATCTTTTGTTAACGGATCCGCCACATTATCATCTCGTATGAATTTTAGCCACTTTTATCAAATGTTTTTCATATGCATCTCTTATAAAGTGGTGCACGATTTCAATATGTTTGGTTCTACGGTGAAAAACTGGATTTTGACAATGCATATGGTACTTTGATTATCAATAAATAGTGTTGTGTTCATGAAGTTATACCCATAATCCAAGAATTGATTTTGAATCAAAAGGACACATCTGACAATTTGCTACTGAAGAACATACTACGCTTGATGGTTGAGGTAGCCACAATGGTTTGTTTCTTGCCCGCCAAGAAATCAATCTCTTTCAAGGAATTGACACCTCCGGTTGTGGATCTCCTATCCAGTTGCACCAAAGATAATCACTATCACTATATGCTTCCAACTTAAAAGGAGACTCTTTTGGGTACCAAAGGCCTAAATGAGGTTGGCCTTTGAGGTACTTAAAGATCTTCTTGTTGCATTGAGATGGGAAGTAAGTGGGTGACTTGATGTCGAGCAAACACTCACAACAAAGGTAATATCAGGCCTTGAAGTCATTAGATACATTAATGAACCAATCATTGATCGTATAAATGAACATTCACGGTAGATCTAGTTCATTGTTGGTTTTATTTTGGAGCTTCATAAGGTGTTGTGGCGATTCGACACCTTCCATACCAAATTTCTTCAAAATGTCCTCATATATTTATCTTGGTGATAAATATCCCATCTTGTTCTCTTGAACTTGGAGACCCAAAAGAAAGTAAGCTCCCCATAGCACTCATCCGAAATTCTCCTTCATCGCTTCTTCAAATTCCACACCAAGCTTCTTTAGTGGATCCAAAATGATGTCATCCACATACACTTGCACAAGTATGATGTCTGTCGAGTTCTTCTTGAAAAATGAGTCTTATCAATGGCACCTCTTCTCGTATCCATGCTTGGTGAAATGATGAAAGCCTAGCATACCATGCTCTTGGTGCTGATGTAGTCCATAGAGAGCTTTAACCACCTTTTAAACATGATTATGATGATCCGGGTCTTCAAATCCTTTGGGTTGAGTGACATAAACCTCCTCTTCTATCTCACCATCGTAAAAGCACCTTTAACATCCATCGATACACCATGAAGCCCATGTCATAGGCCAAGAAAATTTGAATAGCCTCTACTCTAGCAACAGTGAAAACACTTCATCATAATCAATCCTTCCTCTTGCTCAGAACCTTGAGCTACTAATCTTGCTTTGTTTTTAATAACCACACCCCTTGCATCTCTTTTGTTCTTGAGAATCCATTTAGTACCAATAGCATATTTGCCATCGGTAATGGTACCAAGATCCAAACTTGTTGGTTTTGAAGCTGTTGCATTTCTTCTTGCATTGCTTCAATCCAACTTGAGTCTTCAAGAGCTTGAGTGACCTTTGGTTGGTTCTACTTGAGAAAAAACATGCAAATGCAGACAATGCTTGAAGTCCGTGTGATTGTCTCTTTCTTGATTTGAGACATAAGAGAAAAGCAACTTTGTCAAATTTAGGACTAGAGATAGCCCTTGAGTTCTAACAGGTGCTAGAATGTCACCAATAATATTGGATTGAGGATGAGAGATGTTGATTCTTTTAGTAGCAGTGGGGTTGACTTCAATGAAAGGTTCAAGATTAGACACAGTTGGTACAAAAGTTGTGTCATAGGAAGATGAGGTGAAAATGCCAGATTTGGGTTGATGATTTCCAAGATCTGAAGGTCTTGGAAAGCGAGTATAGGGTTCACCAAAGTCTGTGGACACTTTAGAAGGAATAGGAGTAGACACAGCCGATCCTTGATGATTTGATGACGATGGGAGGCGCATCGTGTCGTGAAACATGGTTTCCAGCGACCCTCTTTTGCAAGCTCCCATTCACCTTCTCGACTTCAAGCTTAGTCGCAAACTCTTGAGTCGAAGCCTAGCAAGGTCCTCGACATAATGTGATGCATCTTCACTTTCATCGAAGTATCTCTAGAGGTTACCGCAATATTATTAGGGGAGAAAGAAGGCACAAGTATAGGTTGTTCATCATCTTCAAATTCACTTTTGAGTCGACATCCAAGGTACTGCATTGTTAGTGGGAGACTCTTGAGAACCTGCACTTTGGTTAGCCATATGTCTAGTATAACCCAAATAATCGCTTAAGTAGTCAAGGTCAAAGACCACACATGACCACATCCTTGAACATTGGGCTTTTCTTCCATGTATCTCGTGTTCAAGGTCTCCTCTATCTTCTTGGCGAGATAAATTGTACACTCTGTAAGCCTTGCTATAATTTGAATAACTCACAATATAACCCTCATCGACTTTCTCATCAAACTTCCCAACGGATCACCGGTGTTTAGAATGGTTACTTGACAACCAAAGGTTTGAGGTAATGAATGGTGAAACCTTCCCAAAGAAAGCTCATATGGTGTTTTGAGGTGAGGTCTAGTAATGGAGACTCTGTTTAGCACATAGCAAGTCGTGCTATGACTTGATCCGAGAACATAGTGGGCAATTTAGAGTCTGCAAGCATTGATCTTGCAGCCTCTATCAAGGTCCTATTCTTTCTTTCGGCTACCCCATTTTGTTGTGGGGTTCTTGGATTGCTATAGTCCTCTTTATCCTTTAGACCTCTGAGTTCTATAATAATAGCATTCTTGAACTCGTCCCATTATCACACCAAATTCCATAACCTTCTTGTTCAATGAATTTCAACGAGGGTGATGAAGTCTTCAAGATCTTGGAGATGTTTCATCTTTAGTCCTTAGAAAGAACACCCAACAAAATCGCTATATCCATCGGTGATAACCAAACAAAATACTTGTGATCAATGCTTCGACTTGAGTTGGACCAAATAGATCCATATGTAACGGTGAAGAGGCTCGAAATAATGCTCACGATGGTAGCGACTTTGTAGGAAGCTCTGTTGCTTCCCTTTGTTGCATGCAACACAATTATGATCATTGGAGAAAACTTTGGAGGAAGACCTTCAACAAGACCCATTTTAGAGAGTTTTTATGGTCTTGAAATTCACATGAGCCATTCTCCTATGCCATTTGGTAGACTCATCCAAGGATGCTTTAGCCACCAAACAAGTGAGGTCACCTTCGGGATGAACTTCATTGAGGTTGAATGTGTATAGATTGTGAGTTCGAGGAACTCTCGTGAGAATGAAGTATCTTGGAAGCTTTAACTCTTTAGAAAGCACAAGACATTCATCTTGAGAGAAGAGTACCTTGTTCTTGGTGTCACAAATTTGTGAGGCGAGAACAAGTTGAAATCTTGAAGTTCCCTAACATAGTACACATTCTCAAAGTTCGGTGGGGAATCTTGATGGTGCCTTTCCCGAATTCTACCATCACTTCCACCAAAAGTCACATTGCCTCCTTCTTCAATAGGAATAAAATTGTGCATCATATCTCTATTTCCAGACATGCTTCTTGAACAACCACTATCAATAATACCAATATCTTTATGCTTAAGAGGATGATCCTATAGTAAAAAATATATACAAAAGAATGTTACTATACAAAGGAGGCTCAAGTCATTCTTGACTTGAACACCTTGTGGATCATAAGATTTAGGTCTAGCGATGAGAAAGATCCACCATTGTTCTTGGGTTTCCATTGAAATTTAGGTCCCTTATTATTCCAAGAACAACATCTTTGAGGACTTGATGCCATACCCCAAAATCCTTTCCCATCAATCATAGAGTCAACATATGCAGGCCAATAACCATGTTTAAAGTATGGGCTAGTAGGTTGCACATAAGTTCTATCAACTGATCTCTTCCAAGGAGAATCAGTATAAGTTACTTGTGGGACATAAGGTGGAATATTCTTAACGTTGGTCCACACTGGTCTAGGTTTCTGCTGAGTAGCACATACACCCAATCTTTGCTCATAGAAATCACAATCCTTAATTAAATGAAATTTACTTCCACATACAAAACATGTCTTCCTTTTGGAAGATTTATTCAAATAAGAAGATGTCCTATTACATGTAGAAGTACTTAAACCAGAAACATTAGAGGAATTGTTTTTAACAGACTTATTATGCAAAGATTTGAAGGACAAGTCTTGAGAGGAAACTGTCTTGGAAGTTGATTCCTCGTGACTACCCTAGAAGGCTTGTAGATAGACTTGGGTGCGAGGCTTGGGTGTAGGCTCGGTGAGGGCTTGGGAAGGTCGACTTATCACTTGAATCACAACCGAAGTAGACCCTTGATCCGATGAATTGTCCTTTGTCGAGAGAAAGAGACAAAGTCATAAGATGAAGCATCGGTGTCTGCAAGTCTTTTGACTTTTGCCATACGAGATGGTGTGATCCATCAAAGTCAACGATAATGGAGATGTCGGTGGGCATGAATTCACCTCTAATAGGTCCGGGACGACATGCAAATCACCTTCTTTAACAAAATTTTCTAAGCTGCGGTGTAGATTTACGCCCATCTTTCCTAGCTTCCAATCCTACATACTTTTGAAAACCTAAACCTATTCCGAGGTCACCGATGACTACTATAGATTTCTCTAGCTAGATTGTCACCCCGACATTATCCATTGTTTATGTCTAGCTATTTCCTCGCCTAGTTTCTCTTTAAGCTCTAGGTTCTCGGCAATAGCATCGACTTTTTCTTTTTCGGTGCGTTTTAAGTTAATGTCGCAATATCTAGATCAAGTTGTAACCCCTTTATCTTTTCTTCATAAGCTATCGATTCTTTTGAAACCATACCTTTTGTCTTTCTAATGTTTTTAACGAAAGTTTATAAGCTTCATTATCAACATAGCATTCATTGTATTTAGGTTTCATAGTATCATGAGCTTCTTTAAGTTCATTGTATCTTTCACTACAACTAAATATACGGTTGTGTACGAGAAAGTCCCATCAAGGCAAATTGATCATGCGTATCCTCAAGTACATCTTGCCGACAATCCAAGCTTCTCTGTATCGTTGACTTCCTCATTCACGGGTTCATGTGCAACCCAGTTGACTGTTCATCCAAGGTGACAAGAGTCTGAAGTTCTAGCTTCCTTCGATTACTGCGATAGGAATTGTAGTTAGCTCCTCTCCACTCTTCCTATCTTTGCATTCCTTGAGAAATGACCCATCCGGTGACAAGAGAAACACTTGACCTTTCTTCCGTCAAAGCGAGATGGATCCTTTCCATGAAGCCAAACTTTCTTCGACCTCTCCTCAAACCTTTTGATATCTCTTGAAAGCATGGACACCGCCATTTCAATTTCATCTCCTCCATATCAAGTGGGTCAACTTGCTCAAAATCTTCATAGACAAGATCTTCTGAGTATCATAATCGACAACAAATAAATGAAGAACATCCTCCAATATACTACGGTTTAGCTTGAGGGCATGATGGAGTGGGACGATAAGATGATGATGGTAAGTAAGTTGGACTTGGAGCATGCATCATCATATTGGGTGAGATGTCCCAACAAAGGCGTGTGACCGAGAAGAGGATGCAGGTAGGAGATCGACATCGAGTTCAAGAGATTTGAGTTTGTTGTATAGCTCATCAAAAGTGAGCATGTCCAACCCACCTTTAGCCTTAAGGGCTATACTTACATGTAACCATGATGGAGGCAAATATCGTAGGAACTTTGAATTGCAATCATCTTTGTCGGGTTTGCATTCAATTTGGTTTAGGTGACTCAAAATCTTATGAAACTGTCGTATCCCTTGTGGATACCTTCTTCTTCTGAGATATTGAATTCTTGAAAGTGTTGTCTCAGCATGGACTTCCTCATTCTCCTGGATTCTTCATTGCGACCAAACCTTGCTTTAAGCGCCATCCATATGTCCTTTGCATCATCCATGTGGTGAAAATCACCCAAGTGATCTTCAGGAATAGCAATGGTAAACTTACCATCAAGATCTGGGATAGTCTTTGTGCTCTCTTTGCACAGCTAGAATCTCTTCAGCAGTTTTGGGAGGAGCAATGGTAAACTTACCATCAAGATCTGGGATATTCTTCTTCAGACTGTTTCCTTTCTTCACAATCTCCCAAAGATTCCAATCAATATTGGAGATCCAGTTCTGCATCTTCATTGTCCACGATCATACTCTTCCTTTTTAGATAAGGAAACTTACCATTCTTGTTGGAAAGACTAAGTTGTTGCATAGAGGTGGTGTTCTTCTTTGTTGTTGTTGGTAACCGGATTCATCATCGAGTTCGAGCATGGTGAATGTATTTTTGGTTGTATGGGGTGAGGTTAAATATGGTTCTTAGTATCGTAGAGACTCTCCTGAGGCTCTGATACCACTTGTTGAAAACACAAAGACCTTGACAGATCTTGAGCACTCGTAGATCGTTAGTGTTGCCTATGTAATCATAAGCAAACTAATAGAAAATCTCTACAACTCGTATTCTTTAGCGGAATGTAAATACAAGCTATTATAATGTAACACCCCCAAAATTATCGCAGCGGAAGATTATGTCACTGGGGTATTACTTCATAGTTCACAAAGACAAATTCTGACGACTCTAAATGAGACGTTTTGAAATAAATTATCATTCGATTAAAATATCATAGTTTACAAACCGGTCCCACAAGTTTGTACAATCATAAAAAGTACAACATAAAAGTTGTAATATTTTTCGAATGATAATATATGCATTGTCTTCAAAATGTTTTTCCGTGCGCCTTCACATGCCATGCCAGCTAATTCCTTTCTAACTTGAGATAACATGCTAAAAAGTGTCAACACAAAGGTTGAGTGAGTTCATAGGTTTGTAAGCAAAACAGTTGATCACAAGATATCAAGTTTATCAAAGTAGTGGGCTACGCCCATAGTGCGTTTGATTTCTTAACCGGTCAATACAAACGATGAAAACCTCATAGGTTTGAAAATAGTAGTGGACAATATAGTTTATAGTATAATTGCAATGTGTACAATTATCTTCTTGAAAGTTATTATTGCTCTAAGCTCATGGCACTCACGACTGACTGTTGTATATATATCACCGGACGATATATACAGTAAATAACTTGCCCCGGGTAGGTATTTTGCCTTATACCTAGATAATCTCAAATATAGTGCGCCTTGTTATTTCCGATAACATAGACGGGTTCGTCAATTTCGATAGGCCTATCCACAATATTTGCGCTCACTCCCAGTGATTAGTGGTCCATGATGTTGGGGACTTTTGGCAAAAACAACTTAGTGGCATGCAATAATACAGTCAAGGCATTCAGTTTTCAAGTAATTGTCCATAATAAAGCATTTTAGCATATAGTGAAAGCAGTAGCATGTATCTCCCCCAAAAGAGTTTATAAAACAGTTAAACAAAAGCTGGGGCTATGAAACTCACAGTAGTAATCAGCAGCGAAGTGTAAGGACATATTGTATGTCAACAATAGAGTATGGCAAGACCACGATCTTTAACGATTACCTACGAAAGTATTGTATTCGCGTTTTAGTATGGTGTACGATATAAGTGTACAAGTATATGTAGTATGTTGGCTTTCAATATGATGTTGTACATGAATCTTAAGTTAATGTATCCCTTAAGTGTTTGTTTGGCCTATAGCCCTTTTATAAATAACCTCGTACCATCGTTCGGGCTATCAAAATCAAGAGGTCGTGTAGTGAACGTATGAGGAGCCAGGACACTTTAAATCGTAAATCCACAACTCGTCGATCGACGAAGAGGCCTCTTTATGATAATGAAATTCCCTACTATTGTAGTATTTATCATTTATAAGTAAGTATTTGACGAAACAAATGTTGTACAAAACATATGTCGTCTTTCGTCAAAGACTATTTGAGTGGTGACGTGATAGTATAAATTGTGTCGTGAAGCATTTCATGTGCAAGTGTTGTGATGAAAATAATTTCGTCGTGTCATATTATGATATCGTGATATATAAAGGTTTCAAAAATAGTTTATATGTCATATAGTCATTTATCTAGTTTTGTCAAAATCTAGTAAAGTTTCATCTAATGACCAAGTTTTTGAAAACAAGACTCGACCATTAAGTCCAAACTAGCCGTGCGGCTAAATTATGTTTAAACAACTTGAGATGATATTCAAGGTCATTCTTATGGTTATGTATAAGTTTAAATACCTTAAGACAACAGCCTCGGCTTAACCTTGGGTTCGTTTAGCCTCGAAGGATCAAAATACACTAAGTTTCCATGACCATGGTTGTTTTCTAGTCATAACAGTCCGTTTAGTATTTGTTGTTTTTAAGACTTTTCGTTCACTTTCACCTTACGTGTTTTTGAAGAAAATTTCATTCGAGCAACTTTCGTGTTTTACACTTTTGCGATTCGGAGCGTAAAAGGGTTTAAATCACGTTTTAAAATCGTTCGACAAACTTTTGACTCAATATCAAGTTTTCATCTAGCCATCTTCTTTTAGCCATAACTTTCTAACCATAAGTCCTTTTAAGTGATTCAAAAGCCCAAGCTTTAGTTTTACTTCCTCTAACAGCTTCTCAAGCTTAATCAAGTCAAAGTCCAAATTTTACTTATATCAATTGTCTAATAACAAGTAATTACTTATATTTCATTGCGAAAGTTTGGTCGCACATTCAGCCCTGCCAAAATGACCATAAGTTGAGTTCTACAACTTGTTTTGACATCACGACTTTAGCTAAACTTCAAGTTTATGTCTTAGCTACATTTTATAAAACTGAATCGACTTCCAGAAATGACCAGAACCATGGGCTTTTCCCAAATGAAGTCTGGTGTGCAGATTTTGACATGTTTTACCATTTTGGCTCTCATTTACTCATCGGGATGAGTTATGAGGTGCGCCACCCAGCGAAACGACCATAAGACATAGCTCTACAAGCTTATATTTCTGAATTAACCTCAAAGTGTACTGATATGATCATTTTAATCAATCTTTGGGCCTGTTCCAGATTTCAACTTACAAAACCCACCTAAAGCTTGTTTTAGCTACTTTTCATGATACAAAACTTCATGTACAACATCAATCATGCCATATTACATATACTACTTATATCAAATTATATCCAATAATAATAGAGATTATTACAACCATATTGAATGAATATGAAAATAAACTCAAACCTTACAAAGGATTTGGTTGGATTAACACAAGAATCGAACTACACATCAATCTTAATCACCTCTAATCTTCAATACTTCTCTTGAACCTTTTCACCACTTGATTCTAACCCTTTATAATCACCCAATAATACTCTTATATTCAGCCCTTGAACCCTTGATTAACTCTTAAGCGAGCCATGGAATCACCAAAACAATACTTGGACTATGTAGAGCTTATCAACACTTTCATCTTTCTTGTACAACTTATGTCTTGAATCAAACTTATGGATGGTGATGGTGATTTATGATATACGGTTTTAGAGACAAAGGAGGTTAGAGATTTTATTTTGTACAAATGAGGTGATAAGAATGGGAAATGGTGATAAGGTTGGTGATAATATCATGTTATTTTAAGGACATGTGTCATTGTGATGCACCATCAAACGCCACCTCTACTATGAGGTGGTGAGTTTGGTTTGTTTTATTATTGCTTTGTGATAATACTGAGTCACGGAGTGTAGTTTGGTCCCGGTAATTACTAATGTTAAGCCCTTAAGTCACGAAACTTAAAATCGGGTAACATAAAAATATAAGGGTTATGGTACACAAAAGTTACTAAAGTTTACAAAAAATTTGTCATAAGGTAATATAGTTTCATTTTGTTCATCCACGTTCTCGAACTTTGAAACTTTGTTCACTCGTAATCGAACTTATAAAAGTGAATGTTCGGGTTATTGAACTTTGAATTTTGTTCACTCGAGTTCTTGGACTTATCAAAAATATACATCCAAGTTACTCGGACTAACACCTGAATTTTGAAGTGTATGCTTACCGAAAGTTTAGTAACTGAATGACCAAAATGAAACTATATTACCTTAGGACAAATTTTTGTAAACTTTAGTAACTTTTCTATACTATAACCCAAAATATAATACTTATGAAAATGTTTAAACTTATCAATATACTCCAACTAGGTATATTAAAAGTGTGATAAGTCTATTTGGGTGCGTCTATGTTGTTAAAACCTAATAACGTGAGTTCGAGCACGCGTACACGTAAAGAGTAAAATATTTACTAAAAATAGCGAAGTGGCAATAGTTCATATAAAATATCACTATTGATAAAAATAGAGTATTTTGAACACCTAGACTTATCGTAGTCTTGTGTTGACCATGAGGAAAGTTTACACGATTAAACTTTCGTAATTATTAAAGTCACAACTTTAAATAATTATTTATAGCCAAAGGTGAACAAAAATGTTGAGTGTAATAATTCAAAAGCAGTTGAATTATTTAACTTGGGAAATTCTTGGTTACTACCGATTCTGATGTTGCTTTACGTTACGGTAAAAGTCAAATAGTAAAAAGTCAAAGTCAAGATCAACTTTTAAGAGTCAAAGGGTAAAATAGTCATTTTACCTTATGAAAATTTACGAGTTGCTCTGACCTCCACCGATTCTGAAATATGTCCTCATGATTTAGTTTGTGTTATGAGTTAATGATGTTCCCGAAAAGAGGTGGGGGTACTTCTGTAATGGAACTTCGTCACAAAGTTCGGTGAGTGTTATCTACTAACAGTATATTTGAGTTCATCTTCACGTTCCTACGTGAATTCAGGATCTCTTCTAGAGTTCCATTGAGTGTTGACAATAGGAATGCGTTCTTAAGTCGTTTGACCTCATGGTCCATGATCTTAGTAGATTTTCCGATAAGATCAAACGTAAATCAATCTGGATTCCTTCCAGAGAAATAGGGAGTGTCTCATCAGTATGACACTTCTTTAGAATGCACACATGGAAGGCGGCGTGTACGCTGCCAAGTTCGGGTAGTAGCTCGAGTCTAAAAGCTACCAGGCCAATTCTTGCTAATATCGTATAAAGTCCAATATATCAAGTTTGGTTTTTCTAATTTCCCCAAACGAATCATACCTCACTGCAACGAGGCTTTCAAAAAAACCTTAATCCTAGTATGATATTGTGAGAGTTAACGCTTACATTTGTATAACCTTTCTGGTGATAATGTGTGGCCTAATATTGCGGGGCCAGGAAGTAAACATTGTACTAGATTCCTTACAAGGATTTCGTAAGCGGCAAGCTCAAAAATTCTAATCAGCAATTGTGCTAAATATTGCAAAGTCAAATATGCCACAAGCATGCGTCTAGACAATGCTTTGTCAGGGTAAAATGTTGTTGCTCAATCTATTAGTATTGAGAATACTCACAAGATTTCTTGGACTAAGTTGAAGAAATTATAATTCAAGAAGTATTGCCCTCGGAATGAGGTGCAAGAAATAGAGGTGAAGTTTCCTTGTTGTAAGTGTTGTTGATATCATAACTTATATTTGTCGCTTTTAAGCGTTGGCAGTAGTGTGCCCAGTGATGGTCTCAACCAATGAGAAGTTATGGAAAAAGTTCATCTCATAACTTCCATTCAGTATTCAAGAGAATGTAGGTTCGTTTGATCACTCACACTGGATGAAACAATTCACATGTCTCGTAACCTAGTGGATCAAGTTGTCGAGCTTAGACTGCTCAAGGATCTAACAATAGCAAAATAACAGCAGTAACAACAATAATAACAAACGGTTATGGGATTTGGAAAGTGAGAACATTTCAAGAAATAGTGTTCCCAAAATAATATCCAACAAATCGGAGGAGCTCATGGGAAAGCTTATGTGATGGATAATGGGACATCGCACCCAGTTTGTTAGTTCGAGACTGAACTAAATCCATTAGCTTAAGAGTGTAACAAGCTCGTTAGCTCAATAATATGGAATACGTTGACTTATGCGACTCGTGCATAATCAAATATCTGGCAACCAAATTCTTTTCTTGAAACACCTGATTCTATCAGGCCGCGTTTCCATTATATTCTTGAAACATCTGATTCTATCAGGTCGAGTTTCAATTATGCTCTTGAAAAATCTGATTCTATCAGGTCGGGTTTCAGTTGACTTTAACCAATTTTGTTAGCTCAACAAACGGTTCATGTTTGTAAGGATTTGTAACATCAAAAGTGATAACTTAAGAATGAACTTAGGTTGTTCAAATGAGGTCTTAAGATTTTTGCTGAGTGGTAAAACACTATCGTGTTTTCTAGATCTTTTCAGAGAATACTTGTGATTTTCGAGTCCGAGTTCATACTCATGTCATATCGGATACAAATAAGCCCACTCATTTATAATTCATTACTTACATAAAGAAGCGTCCCAATTTATGTAAGTAAGAAATTATAAACTTATGGTTCGGCGATTTGCAATTTCTTTATTTAAATGAAAAGGCGTCCCAGTCCATTTAAATAAGGACATTCCAAATCATCCTACTTAAGAATTTCCGACACAACATTCATACTTAATCGATGAGTTACAGGGTGGTGTATTCTCGTAAGTTTTCCAAGAGTATGGAATGAATGTTCTCACTCATCTTCGAGGATGGGGAGTAAAATAATCAGAGAGAATCAACATAGTGTTCAAAAGAATTGGTGAGTTCATAGTTATGCAGTAGTTTTCTCACAACTTTTGAGAAATACCAGTGAGACCATTGTGCACACACACAATGTCTGAGAAATAGATAAAACTATTGTGTATCTCTTAATGTCTGAGATATATTTAGGCCAATTGTGTATCTTAAGATGTCTGAGATATTTCTAAGTCAACTGTGTATCTCACGATGTTTGAGATATAAGGAAGACCATTGCATACTTAAAATGTCTTAATAGTAATGAGACCATTGTATCAACCACAATGTCTAAGAAAGTTTCGTAGATCACAAATGTATGTGATCGGGGATATCTAGTTGTGCCATAATGCCTTGGAATAGGCATATGTAGCTATGTTTAGTCAATCAATATAAACAATCTTTATATAAATAACATAGTATTGTATTAAGGAGTAGACATGGCGCACGGAATGTTGAAGACAACAATGAGTGATACGAGTTTAATGTAAGATGTAGTTATAGCCTAGGTTTAAATGCAACCTTGTTCTCTATAACTGAAGCTCTGATACCAATCTGTAACACCCCCAAAATTATCGCAGCGGAAGATTATGTCACTGGGGTATTACTTCATAGTTCACAGCACAAGTTACAGAAAACGACTCTAAATGAGACGTTTTGAAATAAATTATCATTCGATTAAAATATCATAGTTTACAAACCGGTCCCACAAGTTTGTACAATCATAAAAAGTACAACATAAAAGTTGTAATATTTTTCGAATGATAATATATGCATTGTCTTCAAAATGTTTTCCGTGCGCCTTCACATGCCATGCCGCCTAATTCCTTTCTAACACGAGATAACATGCTAAAAGTGTCAACACAAAGGTTGAGTGAGTTCATACGTTTGTAAGCAAAGCAGTTGATCACAAGATATCAAGTTTATCAAAGTAGTGGGCTCGCCCATAGTGCGTTGATTTCTTAACCGGTCGATACAAGCGATGAAAACCTCATAGGTTTGAAAACGATGATGGATGATCTCTGCCGAATCATCAAGTTCTCTCACGCAAGCGTAAGAAAACCTAAAACGACAAGCACGAAATCAATGAAGATCGAGAGGGTATAGAGTCTCCCGGTCGTTATGTCCCAATGAGCTATGCAATGATTTATCAAACGTCGATGATCGAGAAGTTTGAGCGGAAAGGGATATTGATTATGATTATAACTACGGAATAAGCCAACAAATTACAACGGCTTAAATGCAAATTAAAGAAGATTAAAAGATAAAATCTATTAAATAAACGCTATCACTATTTTTACAATGATGTTTTTGTTTTATGTTTTATAAAGCGGAATTAAAATCTACGCGACGTACAAAATAAAAAGTGAAACTAAATCAATATTAACCCTAAAAATATGAAAATTATATTTTTACAATCCTAATGATAAAAGAAACTTTTTAGAAAAATAAAACTATTTTTATCACTAATTATCTAATTATTATTAATTAAAAACTATTTTTAACTATTTAATAATTAACCAGAATACAAGAAATTAGGAAACAAAGCTAGAAAAATGAAATTATGAAATGAAAAAATCTAAAATATCAAACTAGAATTTTCAAAACTATTTTTGTATTTTAAACTATGAAAAATCTGATTATTTTTCACTTTTTATATTTATCTATTTTCTATTTTTATGAATTTTAAACTATTAAAACTAATTAAATTACTAAAAATTACCAAATAAACTATGAAAAATCTGGAAAATTACTTTTTCACTTTTTATATTTATCTAAACTTAAGAAAATTGAAAAATTATTTTTTGAACCTTTTACGAATTTTTTATATTAAATGCTATTTAAAATTGCTTAAAAACTAGTTTAAATTAAGAAAATAGCTAAACAACTTGGAAAATCTGAAAATTTCAGGAAAAGTCTAAAATTATACTAGGAATCTGAGAAAATGGAAAACAGGCACTTGTTTGGAGAATTATGAAATCTGGCAAACAAGTGCTTATCATAAGCACTAAAATAAGCTACGATGAAACAAACAAGCTACCTACTGATTCTGAAAGTTCTATACTACTAAAAGTGACCAATTTCAACTAAAATCAACAAGCTACAACATTTGAATCACACCGATCAAAGAGATTTGATGTTTGTGATTTTCAAGTTAAAACAGATTTGGGTGCTACTTTTGGACACATGCACAAGCTTGAAAATAAGCTCAAACTGAAAAATAAGAATTGGATCTTGGAAAGGACCTGGTTGAGATTATTTGAACCAAAAATTAGACCATGGCTAGCTCTATTGAGCCCTGTGCAAGCTGCACCAATTCTGTGAAAATCTCAGTGTTCACTGAGCAGTGGTGCAGGGCACTTTGTGCCTAAAAGGAAAGCTTATTTGAAGCTTTTACGAAAATTGTAAAAATCAGATAAAATGATGGCAAGAAAGAGCACTAGCTGAGCTTTCTAAAATACCAATCCTTACTTGATTAGACCCAAAGGTTAGCTCAAGAAAAATCCTTCTATCTGAGCCTAAAACCACTTTTTTAACTTTTTGACTTTTGAAGATATTAAGAACTTTGACTCAAGTGAACTTTAAATCCAATTTTTTTGACTGAGATTAATGTTATATGGTGGAACAAGTGTAATGCAAGCAGTGTTGATGATATCTTAACACAAACTAATGATTTGCAACCCCAAATTCCACAACAGTTAGGCAGTAGGCGATTAAGGGTCAAGTTTGACTTTGTGATGTTGCGAGACCCAAAGTGATGATTCAAGTGAGCATATTAAGACCAAACAAACATGAAACAACAAACATGAACTCTCACAAGCCTATAGGGCGGTCTTAGGTTATAAACCAAACACTCCCTTATTACATCGATTAGAGCTCAAAATGAATTAAACCAAGAACCAACTTATATTCATGAACAAACTAACTAATATGACTTAATTATCGCTATTTGAACAAGTTTTAACAAATTTAAACCACAAGAACTAATTATGCTAAGAAGCTTATAAATTTGACTTACAAATGTCCAAGCCACAATGGCTAGCCAAATGTGAAACAAGTACCCTACCTAATACAAACAACCCATTGCTTTCCATTTCACCCCATTTCCAAACACGCATCAATCTGTCCCATTTACGCACCAATTACGCATATGTTGACTTATTTTGACCAAGGCTCAAAAGTGAATGAAATCAGTATAAACTTATACAAAGCTTTAATAAGCTTCTATAATTTGGATTGATCTTGTAACTAAGCTATTGAAAGTTTAAACACAAGAGTTTGAAAAGCAAAATCTCAACAATGGGTATAAAATATGAACCGATCATTACTTGGAATTCAACCTTGAAATGAGTTGTACACACTTAAAAACTGTTATTGGATACAAAATAACCTTGAAAATACAGATTGAAAGTATTTAAGACAAAATTACACTACAAACGACATACATGTTAAAAAAAATAAAAACTAGCTCCCTCTTTGATGCATCTCTTGGCCTTTTATACACCCAAGTCTGTCTCTCTCCTCCTTCTGACTACTTCCCAGCACAAAAAGTGACCATTGGATCACTAAAATTGATCATAGCCGTTTAAAGCTATTTTGGCGCCAAAATCATTTTAACCATTTGTGAGGTGATTGAGTGTTAGGTTTAGGGTAATAAATGAGGCTTGGCTTCTTGTGTTTGGAGGGGGGATGTAGGTGATGATGGAGTGGAGGTGGAGTGTGGTCAGGTGAGTTGCAGGGGGTGATGATGGGAGGTGCTATCACGTGAGGGAGAGAGGGAAAAGATGGGTCAAACCCATTTGACCGGTTATTAAACAAAGGGGTTGGATTCGGGTTAAAAACCGGGTAATGGGTTTGGGCTAGGAGTTGGATTGGGCCAAAGGTGTAAAAAGGGTCCGTTTGGAAGAGTTAACAACACAAGGGCCAAATATGCAATTTCCACAAAACAAGGGACCAAACACGTAATTTTGCAAAGGTGTTTTATGGATGAATTTGACAAGTGTTGATATTACAAGGACCAAAATTGCCATTTTCAATTTTTCCAGGGGCCAATTCTGTCAATTTGCAAACTTGAAGGACCAATTTGTAATTTTCTCAAAACTTTTTACATTTTTCACCAAAGGACCAAATTTGACAAGATATTATTTTAAAAGGACCTTTGGTGATTTTTCTTTTGAAATTATGACTCAGGGACTATTTTTGACAATTTTTGAAACTTGGGGGACTAAAACTGCAATTTCTGCAAATTTGATATGTTTTTCATCTGATTTTGATATTTTTGCTTTTAAAACACATAAAACACTGATTTGTGATATTTTGATCATTTTGATGTGTTTCTGAGTGTTTTCAGATGATTTTGCGCTTTATTTTGTACAAAATGATGAGTATTTAGACACTCATCAATCCCCACATCGAGATATTGCTAGTCCCTAGCAATGATTTGAAAAACATAATGGATTTTAATCTCTTTACCAAAAGCCATTACTCGGGTAGCCAAATGTTTCGATTCAAGTAAGAACCATGGTACAAATAACCATGTGATTTTGAGCAAACCACCGACTTCAACGGATTTGATTTGTCTTTACCGAAGCCGTACCCTTCGGACTAGCCAACTCTTAGATAAATTATCAATATTATCTTTGGTGAGTCGATTACCAATTATGGATTTTCCACGCCTTTACCACAAGCCATAATCTTGCGGGCTAGCCAACTCTTCACTTTTTAGGATATGGTGAAATGAATACCATACAATTTTGGGCAAATTGCAAGCCGTCAACGGTTTGAGATATCTTTACCAAGAGCCGTTTGCTCTGGATTAGCCAATCCTTTTGTCTTCTGAGACATGGCGGATGATAACCAAATGAGAAAGTGTAAAACACTTACTCCAAAAAAATTTTGGCCAAAAGCGGGAATTGGTATAATTATATGATAAAATTCGTGAAATTCCCCCACACTTAGAAATGAATATTGCCCTCAATATTCAAAGTACCGCGGTTATGCGAAACAAAGAACGTAAAGGGAAATATTACGGCCATTATTTAGAAAGAGGATTTTTTTTTTTTTTTTTTTTTTTTGAAACATGTGGCAACCCCCACACTGGGGTGGTAGAAAGAGGTGAGAAGGCGAAATATGGGTGAAAACCCATATGGCATGCTCTTATTTTGATTCCCGAGTCGCTAGCTTGACTCGACCCAATTGATTTGTTCATGGGGAAAGTAATGTGGAAAACCAATCTTGATCGGACTTTCGTTCACAATGTTAATGAACATATGAACATCGAAAGTTCCACTCAACGAGATATAACCGCGGTATTGTTTAATAGTAGAAACTATAAAGGATGATACGGGGTCAAAGATGGTGTCCTCATTCCGAAAGAGAAAAGGAAAGAGCAACCACACCATTTGTGAAGAATGGAATAAAGGCGTACATGAGAATGCATGTCCATTCTTGAAAGAGAAAGCAAATCACCGGTTTGACATCTTTAAGCTTAAACTTGAAGCTTAGATGGTGATTGTCAAGAAGATGTCCGGGAGGAGGGTGGGAAATGGTTCTTCAATCAACAAACTTTCCGGAAAAGGATGTCTCCTCCGGATCAACGTAAGTGTTATCAATTCCGTTGGAATTGACTCATCACTAAGAAATGCATCGACTTCATTCCAAAGTTGTCATCTTCCTCATCGGGGTGAGAGAAGGGATGGAAGAGTCGGGAATAGGACTAGAAGATGATGGATTCTTGAGCAATTCATCAATGGGAAGAATGTCTCCCATTGGATCACAAACATCATCATCCAACTCGGATGAAATGCAAGAGAGTTTGGTTTCATCCACGCACTTAACAATCTCGATCGACAAGCGATGCGGAGGTGGGACAAGTGGTGTGCTCTTAGAGCTAGCATTTTCCACCACTTCCGATGAAGTCTCCGATTCTAGATCATCGTCATCATCATCAAGAACACTCTTGACTTCCACAGTACGACTTTCAAACCATTTGCTTGAACCGGGGTAATTTTCAAAGCTTTGAGCTCGGCCGTTTTGGTGAACATTCTTAACCGTGAAATTTGAGGCGTTGCATTGATTCTTTCGATTTTTGATCAATTGTGGCAACACTGTTTGTACAAAGGTTTGGAGTTCGGTTGATATTTAACGTGAGCTCTTCGTTGTCAACCCGTATGGTCAACTCTTGACAAACACATCAATCGAGCACAACTCGTTCTTAAGAAAGCTCTCCCAAGATGAGGGAACTCTAGGATCCGCATCGAAGTCTACTACAACAAAGTCGGCATGAAAGTGAAACTTTCCCACTTTCATCACGACATCCTCGGCTATCCCAAGAGGACGAGTTACAGTGCGGTCCGCTAGCTCGAGTGTCATACAGTGGATGAAAGTTTAGGAAGAGGCTTTCTTCCACCGAGAGTGGCATGAGGTTAATGCTAGCGCCAAGATCGCCAAGGCGGAGCATTGAAACATCCCAAGAAATCACACGGGATTAAAAATCGGCGGGGTCTTCAAGCTTTTGGGAAGCTTATTAAGAATGGTCACGAGCATTGCTCATTGAGAGGAGTTTTCGCCATCTCGATAGCTTATCTTTGTTGGTGAGTAAGCCTTTAGCGTGGATGCAAATTTAGGCATTAGAACGAGAGCATCAACGAAGCTTATATCAAAGTGAAGCTCATTGAAGATTTGGAAAATTTTTCCATTTGCTCTTTGTTTTGTCTTTGAGCTTCTCATCATTCATTCTTGATGGGTATGGAAGCGACTAGACTTTTGAGCGGGATGGAAGTGTTTTCGGCTCAAGATTTTCTTGAACATCGGGTTCGGACTTAAAACTTGGACTACCGAAGGTTGGACGTGTCTTGATGCCGTGGGCTTGAATAATGCACCTTGTCCGTTGTCTCCTTGGTAACTTGACTAAATGCCACGGGAGGAGGGGCATAGGAGTCGTGGGTCCATTGTCGTCTTACCACTACAGTGGTGACGGCTTTTAACTCGGCATTGGGATTAGGAATAGTATTGCACAGGAGTCCTCCGAAGATGGCGAAGCTTTGTTCATATTCATGTTCATGAAACCGCTCATCATATTCTTTAACTCATTTGTCTCACGAGATAATGTGGTATCAATTTCCTTTTAGCTCACCTCTCATGTTATTGATCCGAGTTTGCATTGAGCATGTTTGACTCGGTCATTTTCATGAAGTCATTGGGTAAGGGAGCTTGAGGAGGTGGTTGATAACTTTGATGATTTGGAGCTTGATATGGTTGAGGTTGGTTGAAATTGTTCGGTTTGATTGAAATTTTGTCCTTGATTGAACAAAGCGATTTTGATTGCCATGGTTTTGATTGCCATGGTTTTGCACAGAGGAAAACCGGTGGTGTCATGCCGCTAGG
This sequence comes from Chrysanthemum lavandulifolium, assembly GCA_022545495.1. Lineage (NCBI taxonomy): Eukaryota > Viridiplantae > Streptophyta > Magnoliopsida > Asterales > Asteraceae > Chrysanthemum > Chrysanthemum lavandulifolium. Next base: position 230,453,753 of record CM040244.1, on the reverse strand, counting down.
TGCAGTAGTGAGGATCGGCTTGTGGTCGGTATTGATTGTGGTTTACGAAGCTACGGGAGCTTGGTAAAAGGAAGCATCGGTTGCTTGACAATCATAATACGCATGTGGACCACTACAAGTTTCACACACCTTGTTTACGGCTTTGGTGGTTCGGGCTTATGAATTTCGCTTTTGATTTCCTTAACCTCTTTATCATACAATGGATGATGTCTGTTAGAGTCGCTAACTGAGCGGCTAACTCGGAAGAGTTACCGATGAAGAAGCGAGTGTTCGAACATTGACTTTGTTGCGAGAAATAGGAACTTTGATTTTTGCTCGCAAATCTCAATCACATCTTTAGGTTTACGATTCAAGATATTGCTACCGCGTCTGCATTCAAGGAATCTTGATCATTACCGTTCAACCCATTGTAAAAGATATTGACTTGTTGAAGCTCGTGAATTCATGATGGGGCATTTCTGAGGAGATCTTTGAATCTCTCCCATGCCTCTCGAAGTTTTCATCGAAATTTTGACGAATTCGAAATTTCATTTTTAAGATTAGTCGTCTTTGATGGAGGAAAGAAATAGTTCACAAACTTTTGAACAAGATCCTCCCAAGTTTCGATAGATCGAGGGGTTCTTTTTCCACCAAATCCGGTTGTCCCTCAAGAGAGAATGGAAATAGCATCAACTTGATCACTTTTGTGGCACATCCTTGAAATTGATAGTTGAGGTTAACTTGTTAAACCAACGGATGTGTGCATCTGGTCTTCTCGATCGAGACCGCGAATTGATTTGTAGACACAAGTTGGATCAAATGTGTCTTCATTCAAGTGATCGAAATTGATAACGGGTAAACGATGGCATCTCCATAACCCTCGGTGGGTTCTGGAGCATTTCCGCCATAATGCGTTAAATACGCCATGGTGTTGTTAGAAATAGTACGAATCTCGGGTTCGACTATTTGGGCGATGCGTCTCGAGAACGTCTTCTAGGAATTTCGCTAGATCACGCAAAGGACTCAATGATCTAGAAGAGCGAGTGCTCATGCACTAGAGATAACTCTAAGGACTCTCGAGTTAAGGAGAAATGGAATTATGAAGATATTTCGGATGAGGATGAGAATTATGAAGGCGTTTTGTAAAATGGTGGTGAGAAGAATATTTTGGGTTTTACATTTACGAAGCGTCGATATCACAACAAAATCAATTAACACAAAATCGAGGCAAAACAACGATGAACTTAACCAATAATCCAAGATGAATGGCTTCTTTGAAAAGGTACACCAATCACAATGGACACAAAGGCAAGTTTTAAATCTTTAGTTCGGGAACTTATTATGGTCGCACCCCGTTAGGTAGTGCCTTTGCCTTGGTTTGCGGTGGTAATCTTTTAAGTTGTTTATTATTAAGAAAACGACGAATCTTTTTGTATTTTATTATTTGATACATATATAGAAACAAAAGGAAAATATTTTTGTGTTTTATCGTTTTGGTACATTTTTGGGTTTTGGATTTTTATAAAGATATGGATATATATATAGATGGATATGGATGATATAAACAAATGAGTGAGGTTTCAAACAACTAATCGCTGGGCGTAAGACAAATAGCACAGATCCCGGCGTGGCGTAAAAATTTGATCTCTGTTGAACATTCAAGTTCTCTCACGCATAGCGTAAGAAAACCTAAAACGACAAGCACGAAATCAATGAAGATCGAGGAGTATAGAGTCTCCCGGTCGTTATGTCCCAATGAGCTATGCAATGATTTATCAAGCGTCGATGATCGAGAAGTTTGAGCGGAAAGGGATATTGATTATGATTATAACTACGGAATAAGCCAACAAATTACAACGGCTTAAATGCAAATTAAAGAAGATTAAAAGATAAAATCTATTAAATAAACGCTATCACTATTTTTACAATGATGTTTTTGTTTTATGTTTTTATAAAGCGGAATTAAAATCTCGCGACGTCTAAAATAAAAAGTGAAACTAAATCAATATTAACCCTAAAAATATGAAAATTATATTTTACAATCCTAATGATAAAAGAAACTTTTAGAAAAATAAAACTATTTTTATCACTAATTATCTAATTATTATTAATTAAAAACTATTTTTAACTATTTAATAATTAACGAAATACAAGAAATTAGGAAACAAAGCTAGAAAAATGAAATTATGAAATGAAAAATCTAAAATATCAAACTAGAATTTTCAAAACTATTTTGTATTTTTCGATTATTTTCTATTTTTATGAATTTTAAACTATTAAAACTAATTAAATTACTAAAAATTACCAAATAAACTATGAAAAATCTGGAAAATTACTTTTTCACTTTTTATATTTATCTAAACTTAAGAAAATTGAAAATTATTTTTTGAACCTTTTCGAATTTTTTATATTAAATGCTATTTAAAATTGCTTAAAAACTAGTTTAAATTAAGAAAAATAGCTAAACAACTTGGAAAAATCTGAAAATTTCAGGAAAAGTCTAAAATTATACTAGGAATCTGAGAAAAATGGAAAAACAGGCACTTGTTTGGAGAATTATGAAACTGCTTAAACAAGTGCTTATCAATAAGCACTAAAATAAGCTACAGTGAAACAAACAAGCTACCTACTGATTACAGAAGTTCTATACTACTAAAAGTGACCAATTTCAACTAAAATCAACAAGCTACAACACTGAATCACACTGATCAAAGAGATTTGATGTTTGTGATTTTCAAGTTAAAACAGATTTGGGTGCTACTTTTGGACACATGCACAAGCTTGAAAATAAGCTCAAACTGAAAAATAAGAATTGGATCTTGGAAAGGACCTGGTTGAGATTATTTGAACCAAAAATTAGACCATGGCTAGCTCTATTGAGCCCTGTGCAAGCTGCACCAATTCTGTGAAAATCTCAGTGTTCACTGAGCAGTGGTGCAGGGCACTTTGTGCCTAAAAGGAAAGCTTATTTGAAGCTTTTACAAAAATTGTAAAAATCAGATAAAATGATGGCAAGAAAGAGCACCAGCTGAGCTTTCTAAAATACCAATCCTTACTTGATTAGACCCAAAGGTTAGCTCAAGAAAAATCCTTCTATCTGAGCCTAAAACCACTTTTTTAACTTTTTGACTTTTGAAGATATTAAGAACTTTGACTCAAGTGAACTTTAAATCCAATTTTTTTGACTGAGATTAATGTTATATGGTGGAACAAGTGTAATGCAAGCGATGTTGATGATATCTTAACACAAACTAATGATTTGCAACCCCAAATTCCACAGATTAGGCAGTAGGCGATTAAGGGTCAAGTTTGACTTTGTGATGTTGCAGACCCAAAGTGATGATTCAAGTGAGCATATTAAGACCAAACAAACATGAAACAACAAACATGAACTACTGCACAAGCCTATAGGGCAGTCTTAGGTTATAAACCAAACACTCCCTTATTACACTGATTAGAGCTCAAAACAGAATTAAACCAAGAACCAACTTATATTCATGAACAAACTAACTAATATGACTTAATTATCGCTATTTGAACAAGTTTTAACAAATTTAAACCACAAGAACTAATTATGCTAAGAAGCTTATAAATTTGACTTACAAATGTCCAAGCCACAATGGCTAGCCAAATGTGAAACAAGTACCCTACCTAATACAAACAACCCATTGCTTTCCATTTCACCCCATTTCCAAACTGCATCAATCCTGTCCCATTTCTGCACCAATTCTGCATATGTTGACTTATTTTGACCAAGGCTCAAAAGTGAATGAAACTGAAGTATAAGCTTATACAAAGCTTTAATAAGCTTCTATAAGCTGGATTGATACTGTAACTAAGCTATTGAAAGTTTAAACACAAGAGTTTGAAAAGCAAAATCTCAACAGTGGGTATAAAATATGAAACTGATCATTACTTGGAATTCAACCTTGAAATGAGTTGTACACACTTAAAAACTGTTATTGGATACAAAATAACCTTGAAAATACAGATTGAAAGTATTTAAGACAAAATTACACTACAAACGACATACATGTTAAAAAAAATAAAAACTAGCTCCCTCTTTGATGCATCTCTTGGCCTTTTATACACCCAAGTCTGTCTCTCTCCTCCTTCTGACTACTTCCCAGCACAAAAAGTGACCATTGGATCACTAAAATTGATCATAGCCGTTTAAAGCTATTTTGGCGCCAAAATCATTTTAACCATTTGTGAGGTGATTGAGTGTTAGGTTTAGGGTAATAAATGAGGCTTGGCTTCTTGTGTTTGGAGGGGGGATGTAGGTGATGATGGAGTGGAGGTGGAGTGTGGTCAGGTGAGTTGCGGGGGTGATGATGGGAGGTCTATCACGTGAGGGAGAGGAAAAGATGGGTCAAACCCATTTGACGGTTATTAAACAAAGGGGTTGGATTCGGGTTAAAACCGGGTAATGGGTTTGGGCTAGGAGTTGGATTGGGCCAAAGGTGTAAAAGGGTCCGTTTGGAAGAGTTAACAACACAGGGCCAAATATGCAATTTCCACAAAACAAGGGACCAAACCTGTAATTTTGCAAAGGTGTTTTATGGACAGAATTTGACAAGTGTTGATATTACAAGGACCAAAATTGCCATTTTCAATTTTTCCAGGGGCCAATTCTGTCAATTTGCAAACTTGAAGGACCAATTTGTAATTTTCTCAAAACTTTTTACATTTTTCACCAAAGGACCAAATTTGACAAGATATTATTTTAAAAGGACCTTTGGTGATTTTTCTTTTGAAATTATGACTCAGGGACTATTTTTGACAATTTTTGAAACTTGGGGACTAAAGCGCAATTTACGCAAATTTGATATGTTTTCATCGATTTTGATATTTTTGATATGTTTTTCATCCGATTTTGATATTTTTGCTTTTAAAACACATAAAACACCGATTTGTGATATTTTGATCATTTTGATGTGTTTACGAGTGTTTTCGAGATGATTTTGCGCTTATTTTGTACAAAAATGATGAGTATTTAGACACTCATCAATCCCCACATCGAGATATTGCTAGTCCCTAGCAATGATTTGAGAAAACATAATGGATTTTAATCTCTTTACCAAAAGCCATTACTTGGAGTAGCCAAATGTTTCAGCTCAAGTAAGAACCATGGTACACCGATAACCATGTGATTTTGAGCAAACCACCGACTTCCAACGGATTTGATTTGTCTTTACCGTGCCGTACCCTTCCGGACTAGCCAACTCTTAGATAAATTATCAATATTATCTTTGGTGAGTCGATCACCAATTATGGATTTTCCATTGCCTTTACCACAAGCCATAATCTTGCGGGCTAGCCAACTCTTCACTTTTTAGGATATGGTGAATGAATACCATACAATTTTGGGCAAATTGCAAGCCGTCAACGGTTTGAGATATCTTTACCAAGAGCCGTTTGCTCTGGATTAGCCAATCCTTTTGTCTTACGAGACATGGCGGATGATAACCAAATGAGAAAGTGTAAAACACTTACTCCAAAAAAATTTTGGCCAAAAGCGGGAATTGGTATAATTATATGATAAAATTCGTGAGAATTCCCCACACTTAGAAATGAATATTGCCCTCAATATTCAAAGTACCGTGGTTATGCGAAACAAAGAACGTAAAAGGAAATATTACGGCCATTATTTAGAAAGAGGATTTTTTTTTTTTTTTTTTTTTTTTTTTTGAAACATGTGGGCAACCCCCCCACACTAGGGTGGTAGAAAGAGGTGAGAAGATAGAAATATGGGTGAAAACCCATATGGCATGCTACTGTTTTTGATTCCCGAGTCGCTAGCTTGACTCGACCCCGAATTGATTTGTTCATGGGGAAAGTAATGTGGAAAACCAATCTTGATCGGACTTTCGTTCACAATGTTAATGAACATATGAACATCAGAAAGTTCCACTCCAACGAGATATAACCGCGGTATTGTTTAATAGTAGAAACTATAAAGGATGATACCGGGGTCAAAGATGGTGTCCTCATTCCCGAAAGAGAAAAGGGAAAGAGCAACCACACCATTTGTGAAGAATGGAATAAAGACGTACATGAGAATGCATGTCCATTCTTCAGCAGAGAGAAGCAAATCACCAGTTTTGACATCTTTAAGCTTAAACTTGAAGCTTAGATGGTGATTGTCAAGAAGATGTCCGGGAGGAGGGTGGGGAAATGGTTCTTCAATCAACAAACTTTCCGGAAAAGGATGTCTCCTCCGGATCAACGTAAGTGTTATCAATTCCGTTGGAATTGACTCATCACTAAGAAATGCATCGACTTCATTCCAAAGTTGTCATCTTCCTCATCGAGAGTGAGAGAAGGGATGGAAGAGTCGAATAGGACTAGAAGATGATGGATTCTTGAGCAATTCATCAATGGGAAGAATGTCTCCCATTGGATCACAAACATCATCATCCAACTCGGATGAAATGAAGAGAGTTTGGTTTCATCCACGACTTAACAATCTCGATGCGACAAACGATGCCGGAGGTGGGACAAGTGGTGTGCTCTTAGAGCTAGCATTTTCCACCACTTCCGATGAAGTCTCGATTCTAGATCATCGTCATCATCATCAAGAACACTCTTGACTTCCACAGTACGACTTTCAAACCATTTGCTTGAACCGGGGTAATTTTCAAAGCTTTGAGCTCAAGACGTTTTGGTGAACATTCTTAACCGTGAAATTTGAGGCGTTGCATTGATTCTTTCGATTTTTGATCAATTGTGGCAACACTCTGTTTGTACAAAGGTTTGGAGTTCGGTTGATATTTAACGTGAGCTCTTCGTTGTCAACCCGTATGGTCAACTCTTGACAAACACATCAATCGAGCACAACTCGTTCTTAAGAAAGCTCTCCCAAGATGAGGGAACTCTAGGATCCGCATCAAGTCTACTACAACAAAGTCGGCATGAAAGTGAAACTTTCCCACTTTCATCACGACATCCTCGGCTATCCCAAGAGGACGAGTTACAGTGCGGTCCGCTAGCTCGAGTGTCATACGAGTGGATGAAAGTTTAGGAAGAGACAGTTTCTTCCACACCGAGAGTGGCATGAGGTTAATGCTAGCGCCAAGATCGCCAAGGCGGAGCATTGAAACATCCCAAGAAATCACACGGATTAAAACCGCCGGGGTCTTCAAGCTTTTCGGGAAGCTTATTAAGAATGGTCACGAGCATTGCTCATTGAGAGGAGTTTTCGCCATCTCGATAGCTTATCTTTGTTGGTGAGTAAGCCTTTAAGCGTGGATGCAAATTTAGGCATTAGAACGAGAGCATCAACGAAGCTTATATCAAAGTGAAGCTCATTGAAGATTTGGAAAATTTTCCATTTGCTCTTTGTTTTGTCTTTGAGCTTCTCATCATTCATTCTTGATGGGTATGGAAGTCGACTAGACTTTTGAGCCGGATGGAAGTGTTTTCGGCTCAAGATTTTCTTCGAACATCGGGTTCGGACTTAAAACTTGGACTACCGAAGGTTGGACGTGTCGATGCCGTGGGCTTGAATAATGCACCTTGTCCGTTGTCTCCTTGGTAACTTGACTAAATGCCACGGGAGGAGGGGCATAGGAGTCGAGGTCCATTGTGCGTCTTACCACTACAGTGGTGACGGCTTTTAACTTCGGCATTGGGATTAGGAATAGTATTGCCTGGGAGTCCTCCAGAAGATGGCGAAGCTTTGTTCATATTCATGTTCATGAAACTGCTCATCATATTCTTTAACTCATTTGTCTGCCGAGATAATGTGGTATCAATTTCCCTTTTTAGCTCACCTCTCATGTTATTGATCTGAGTTTGCATTGAACGCATGTTTGACTCAGTCATTTTCATGAAGTCATTGGGTAAGGGAGCTTGAGGAGGTGGTTGATAACTTTGATGATTTGGAGCTTGATATGGTTGAGGTTGGTTGAAATTGTTCCGGTTTTGATTGAAATTTTGTCCTTGATTCGGAACAAAGCGATTTTGATTGCCATGGTTTTGCACAGGAGGAAAACCAGGTGGTGTCATGCCGCTAGGTGCACGGTAGTGAGGATCAACTTGTGGTCGGTATTGATTGTGGTTTACGAAGCTACGGGAGCTTGGTAAAGGAAGCATCGGTTGCTTGACAATCATAATACGCATGTGGACCACTACAAGTTTCACACACCTTGTTTACGGCTTTGACCGGTTCGGGCTTATGAATTTCGCTTTTGATTTCCTTAACCTCTTTTATCATACAATGGATGATGTCTGTTAGAGTCGCTAACGGAGCGGCTAACTCGGAAGAGTTACCGGATGAAGAAGCGAGTGTTCGAACATTGACTTTGTTGCGAGAAATAGGAACTTTGATTTTGCTCGCAAATCTCAATCACATCTTTAGGTTTACGATTCAAGATATTGCCGCTGCGGCTGCATTCAAGGAATCTTGATCATTACCGTTCAACCCATTGTAAAAGATATTGACTTGTTGAAGCTCGTGAATTCATGATGGGGCATTTCGAGGAGATCTTTGAATCTCTCCCATGCCTCTCCAAAGTTTTCATCGAAATTTTGACGAAATCCGAAATTTCATTTTAAGATTAGTCGTCTTTGATGGAGGAAAGAAATAGTTCACAAACTTTTGAACAAGATCCTCCCAAGTTTCGATAGATCGAGGGGTTCTTTTCCACCAAATCCGGTGTCCCTCAAGAGAGAATGGAAATAGCATCAACTTGATCACTTTTGTGGCACATCCTTGAAATTGATAGTTGAGGTTAACTTGTTAAACCAACGGATGTGTGCATCTGGTCTTCTCGATCGGACCAGCGGAATTGATTTGTAGACACAAGTTGGATCAAATGTGTCTTCAATTCAAGTGATCGAATTGATAACGGTAAACGATGGCATCTCCATAACCCTCGGTGGGTTCCCGGAGCATTTCGCCATAATGCGTTAAATGCGCCATGGTGTTGTTAGAAATAGTACGAATCTCGGGTTCGACTATTTGGGCGACGTCTCGAGAACGTCTTCTAGGAATTTCGCTAGATCACGCAAAGGACTCAATGATCTAGAAGAGCGAGTGCGCATGCACTAGAGATAACTCTAAGGACTCTCGAGTTAAGGAGAGAAATGGAATTATGAAGATATTTCGGATGAGGATGAGAATTATGAAGACGTTTTGTAAAAATGGTGGTGAGAAGAATATTTTGGGTTTTCGTTTTACGAACGTCGATATCACAACAAAATCAATTAACACAAAATCGAGGCAAAACAACGATGAACTTAACCAATAATCCAAGATGAATGGCTTTTTGAAAAGGTACACCAATCACAATGGACACAAAGGCAAGTTTTAAATCTTTAGTTCGGGAACTTATTATGGTCGCACCCCAGTTAGGTAGTGCCTTTGCCTTGGTTTCGGTGGTAATCTTTTAAGTTGTTTATTATTAAGAAAACGCGAATCTTTTGTATTTTATTATTTGATACATATATAGAAACAAAAGGAAAATATTTTTGTGTTTTATACGTTTTGGTCATTTTTGGGTTTTGGATTTTTATAAAGATATGGATATATATATAGATGGATATGGATGATATAAACAAATGAGTGAGGTTTCAAACAACTAATACGCTAGACGTAAGACAAATAGCACGGATCCCGGCGGGCGCTAAAATTTGATCTCTGGCCGAATCATCAAGTTCTCTCACGCAAGCGTAAGAAAACCTAAAACGACTTAAGCACGAAATCAATGAAGATCGAGGAGTATAGAGTCTCCCGGTCGTTATGTCCCAATGAGCTATTATCAAACGTCAAATGATCGAGAAGTTTGAGCGGAAAAGGGATATTGATTATGATTATAACTACGGAATAAGCCAACAAATTACAACGGCTTAAATGCAAATTAAAGAAGATTAAAAGATAAAATCTATTAAATAAACGCTATCACTATTTTTACAATGATGTTTTTGTTTTATGTTTTTATAAAGCGGAATTAAAATCTACGCGACGCACAAAATAAAAAGTGAAACTAAATCAATATTAACCCTAAAAATATGAAAATTATATTTTACAATCCTAATGATAAAAGAAACTTTTAGAAAAATAAAACTATTTTTATCACTAATTATCTAATTATTATTAATTAAAAACTATTTTTAACTATTTAATAATTAACGAAATACAAGAAATTAGGAAACAAAGCTAGAAAAATGAAATTATGAAATGAAAAAATCTAAAATATCAAACTAGAATTTTCAAAACTATTTTTGTATTTTTCTGATTATTTTTCTATTTTTTATGAATTTTAAACTATTAAAAACTAATTAAATTACTAAAAATTACCAAATAAACTATGAAAAATCTGGAAAATTACTTTTTTCACTTTTTATATTTATCTAAACTTAAGAAAATTGAAAAATTATTTTTTTGAACCTTTTCTGAATTTTTTTATATTAAATGCTATTTAAAATTGCTTAAAAACTAGTTTAAATTAAGAAAAATAGCTAAACAACTTGGAAAAATCTGAAAATTTCAGGAAAAGTCTAAAATTATACTAGGAATCTGAGAAAAATGGAAAAACAGGCACTTGTTTGGAGAATTATGAAACTGCTTAAACAAGTGCTTATCAATAAGCACTAAAATAAGCTACAGTGAAACAAACAAGCTACCTACTGATTACAGAAGTTCTATACTACTAAAAGTGACCAATTTCAACTAAAATCAACAAGCTACAACACTGAATCACACTGATCAAAGAGATTTGATGTTTGTGATTTTCAAGTTAAAACAGATTTGGGTGCTACTTTTGGACACATGCACAAGCTTGAAAATAAGCTCAAACTGAAAAATAAGAATTGGATCTTGGAAAGGACCTGGTTGAGATTATTTGAACCAAAAATTAGACCATGGCTAGCTCTATTGAGCCACATGCAAGTCGCACCAATTCATGAAAATCTCGGTGTTCACCGAAGCGGTGGCGCAGGCACTTTGCCCTAAAAGGAAAGCTTATTTGAAGCTTTTACAAAAATTGTAAAAATCAGATAAAATGATGGCAAGAAAGAGCACCAGCTGAGCTTTCTAAAATACCAATCCTTACTTGATTAGACCCAAAGGTTAGCTCAAGAAAAATCCTTCTATCTGAGCCTAAAACCACTTTTTTTAACTTTTTGACTTTTGAAGATATTAAGAACTTTGACTCAAGTGAACTTTAAATCCAATTTTTTTGACTGAGATTAATGTTATATGGTGGAACAAGTGTAATGCAAGCAGTGTTGATGATATCTTAACACAAACTAATGATTTGCAACCCCAAATTCCACAATGTTAGAGTGTAGACGATTAAGGGTCAAGTTTGACTTTGTGATGTTGCAGACCAAAGTGATGATTCAAGTGAGCATATTAAGACCAAACAAACATGAAACAACAAACATGAACTATCGCACAAGCCTATAGGGCGGTCTTAGGTTATAAACCAAACACTCCTTATTACACCGATTAGAGCTCAAAACAGAATTAAACCAAGAACCAACTTATATTCATGAACAAACTAACTAATATGACTTAATTACTGCTATTTGAACAAGTTTTAACAAATTTAAACCACAAGAACTAATTATGCTAAGAAGCTTATAAATTTGACTTACAAATGTCCAAGCCACAATGGCTAGCCAAATGTGAAACAAGTACCCCTACCTAATACAAACAACCCATTGCTTTCCATTTCACCCCATTTCCAAACCTGCATCAATCCTGTCCCATTTCTGCACCAATTCTGCATATGTTGACTTATTTTGACCAAGGCTCAAAAGTGAATGAAACTGAAGTATAAGCTTATACAAAGCTTTAATAAGCTTCTATAAGCTGGATTGATACTGTAACTAAGCTATTGAAAGTTTAAACACAAGAGTTTGAAAAGCAAAATCTCAACAGTGGGTATAAAATATGAAACTGATCATTACTTGGAATTCAACCTTGAAATGAGTTGTACACACTTAAAAGCATTATTGGATACAAAATAACCTTGAAAATACAGATTGAAAGTATTTAAGACAAAATTACACTACAAACGACATACATGTTAAAAAAAATAAAAACTAGCTCCCTCTTTGATGCATCTCTTGGCCTTTTATACACCCAAGTCTGTCTCTCTCCTCCTTCTGACTACTTCCCAGCACAAAAAGTGACCATTGGATCACTAAAATTGATCATAGCCGTTTAAAGCTATTTTGGCGCCAAAATCATTTTAACCATTTGTGAGGTGATTGAGTGTTAGGTTTAGGGTAATAAATGAGGCTTGGCTTCTTGTGTTTGGAGGGGGGATGTAGGTGATGATGGAGTGGAGGTGGAGTGTGGTCAGGTGAGTTGCAGGGGGTGATGATGGGAGGTGCTATCACGTGAGGGAGAGAGGGAAAAGATGGGTCAAACCCATTTGACCGGTTATTAAACAAAGGGGTTGGATTCGGGTTAAAAACCGGGTAATGGGTTTGGGCTAGGAGTTGGATTGGGCCAAAGGTGTAAAAAGGGTCCGTTTGGAAGAGTTAACAACACAAGGGCCAAATATGCAATTTCCACAAAACAAGGGACCAAACTCGTAATTTTGCAAAGGTGTTTTATGGACAGAATTTGACAAGTGTTGATATTACAAGGACCAAAATTGCCATTTTCAATTTTTCCAGGGCCAATTTCATCAATTTGCAAACTTGAAGGACCAATTTGTAATTTTCTCAAAACTTTTACATTTTTACCAAAGGACCAAATTTGACAAGATATTATTTTAAAAGGACCTTTGGTGATTTTTCTTTGAAATTATGACTCGTGGACTATTTTGACAATTTTTGAAACTTGGGGACTAAAGCGCAATTTCGCAAATTTGATATGTTTTCATCCGATTTTGATATTTTGCTTTTAAAACACATAAAACACCGATTTGTGATATTTTGATCATTTTGATGTGTTTCTGAGTGTTTTCAGATGATTTTGCAGTTTATTTTGTACAAAAATGATGAGTATTTAGACACTCATCAGTGGACAATATAGTTTATAGTATAATTGCAATGTGTACAATTATCTTCTTGAAAGTTATTATTGCTCTAAGCTCATGGCACTCACGACTGACTGTTGTATATATATCACCGGACGATATATACAGTAAATAACTTGCCCCGGGTAGGTATTTTGCCTTATACCTAGATAATCTCAAATATAGTGCGCCTTGTTATTTCCGATAACATAGACGGGTTCAATCAATTCGATAGGCCTATCCACAATATTTGCGCTCACTCCCGGTGATTAGTGGTCCATGATGTTGGGGACTTTTGGCAAAAACAACTTAGTGGCATGCAATAATACAATCAAGGCATTCGGTTTTCAAGTAATTGTCCATAATAAAGCATTTTAGCATATAGTGAAAGCGAGAGCATGTATCTCCCCCAAAAGAGTTTATAAAACAGTTAAACAAAAGCTGGGGCTATGAAACTCACAGTAGTAATCAGCAGCGAAGTGTAAGGACATATTGTATGTCAACAATAGAGTATGGCAAGACCACGATCTTTAACGATTACCTACGAAAGTATTGTATTCGCGTTTTAGTATGGTGTACGATATAAGTGTACAAGTATATGTAGTATGTTGGCTTTCAATATGATGTTGTACATGAATCTTAAGTTAATGTATCCCTTAAGTGTTTGTTTGGCCTATAGCCCTTTTATAAATAACCTCGTACCATCGTTCGGGCTATCAAAATCAAGAGGTCGTGTAGTGAACGTATGAGGAGCCGTGACACTTTAAATCGTAAATCCACAACTCGTCGATACGACGAAGAGGCCTCTTTATGATAATGAAATTCCCTACTATTGTAGTATTTATCATTTATAAGTAAGTATTTGACGAAACAAATGTTGTACAAAACATATGTCGTCTTTCGTCAAAGACTATTTGAGTGGTGACGTGATAGTATAAATTGTGTCGTGAAGCATTTCATGTGCAAGTGTTGTGATGAAAATAATTTCGGCGTGTCATATTATGATATCGTGATATATAAAGGTTTCAAAAATAGTTTATATGTCATATAGTCATTTATCTAGTTTTGTCAAAATCTAGTAAAGTTTCATCTAATGACCAAGTTTTTGAAAACAAGACTCGACCATTAAGTCCAAACTAGCCGTGCGGCTAAATTATGTTTAAACAACTTGAGATGATATTCAAGGTCATTCTTATGGTTATGTATAAGTTTAAATACCTTAAGACAACAGCCTCGGCTTAACCTTGGGTTCGTTTCGGCCTCAAAGGATCAAAATACACTAAGTTTCCATGACCATGGTTGTTTTCTAGTCGCAACAAGTCCGTTTAGTATTTGCTGTTTTTAAGACTTTTCGTTCACTTTCAGCTTACGTGTTTTTGAAGAAAATTTCATTCCGAGCAACTTTCGTGTTTTACACTTTTGCTGATTCGGAGCAGAAAAGGGTTTAAATCACGTTTTAAAATCGTTTCAAGAAACTTTTGACTCAATATCAAGTTTTCATCTAGCCATCTTCTTTTAGCCATAACTTTCTAACCATAAGTCCTTTTTAAGTGATTCAAAAGCCCAAGCTTTAGTTTTTACTTCCTCTAACAGCTTCTCAAGCTTAATCAAGTCCAAAGTCCAAATTTTACTTATATCAATTGTCTAATAACAAGTAATTACTTATATTTCATTGCAGAAAGTTTGGCTGCACATTCAGCCCTGCCAAAATGACCATAAGTTGAGTTCTACAACTTGTTTTGACACGCGGCTTTCGCTAAACTTCAAGTTTATGTCTTAGCTACATTTTATAAAACTGAATCGACTTCCAGAAATGACCAGAACCATGGGCTTTTCCCAAATGAAGTCTGGTGTGCAGATTTTGACATGTTTTACCATTTTGGCTCTCATTTACTCATCGGGATGAGTTATGAGGTGCGCCACCCGGCGAAACGACCATAAGACATAGCTCTACAAGATTATATTTCTGAATTAACCTCAAAGTGTACTGATATGATCATTTTAATCAATCTTTGGGCCTGTTCCAGATTTCAACTTACAAAACCCACCTAAAGCTTGTTTTAGCTACTTTTCATGATACAAAACTTCATGTACAACATCAATCATGCCATATTACATATACTACTTATATCAAATTATATCCAATAATAATAGAGATTATTACAACCATATTGAATGAATATGAAAATAAACTCAAACCTTACAAAGGATTTGGTTGGATTAACACAAGAATCCCAACTACACATCAATCTTAATCACCTCTAATCTTCAATACTTCTCTTGAACCTTTTCACCACTTGATTCTAACCCTTTATAATCACCCAATAATACTCTTATATTCAGCCCTTGAACCCTTGATTAACTCTTAAACGAGCCATGGAATCACCAAAACAATACTTGGACTATGTAGAGCTTATCAACACTTTCATCTTTCTTGTACAACTTATGTCTTGAATCAAACTTATGGATGGTGATGGTGATTTATGATATACGGTTTTAGAGAGACAAAGGAGGTTAGAGAGATTTTTATTTTGTACAAATGAGGTGATAAGAATGGGAAATGGTGATAAGGTTGGTGATAATATCATGTTATTTTAAGGACATGTGTCATTGTGATGCACCATCAAACGCCACCTCTACTATGAGGTGGTGAGTTTGGTTTGTTTTATTATTGCTTTGTGATAATACTGAGTCACGGAGTGTAGTTTGGTCCCGGTAATTACTAATGTTAAGCCCTTAAGTCACGAAACTTAAAATCGGGTAACATAAAAATATAAGGGTTATGGTACACAAAAGTTACTAAAGTTTACAAAAATTTGTCCTAAGGTAATATAGTTTCATTTTGTTCATCCACGCATCGAACTTTGAAACTTTGTTCACTCGAGTAATCGAACTTATAAAAGTGAATGTTCGTGTTATTGAACTTTGAATTTTGTTCACTCAAAGTTTGGACTTATCAAAAAATATACATCCAAGTTACTCGGACTAACACTGAATTTTCGAAGTGTATGCTTACCGAAAGTTTAGTAACCTGAATGACCAAAATGAAACTATATTACCTTAGGACAAATTTTTTGTAAACTTTAGTAACTTTTCTGTACCATAACCCAAAATATAATACTTATGAAAATGTTTAAACTTATCAATATACTCCAACTAGGTATATTAAAAGTGTGATAAGTCTATTTGGGTGCGTCTATGTTGTTAAAACCTAATAACGTAGGTTCGAGCACGCGTATTACGTAAAGAGTAAAATATTTACTAAAAATAACGAAGTGGCAATAGTTCATATAAAATATCACTATTGATAAAAATAGAGTATTTTGAACACCTAGACTTATCGTAGTCTTGTGTTGACCGCGAGGAAAGTTTACACGATTAAACTTTCGTAATTATTAAAGTCACAACTTTAAATAATTATTTATAGCCAAAGGTGAACAAAAATGTTCAGAGTGTAATAATTCAAAACAGATTGAATTATTTAACTTGAGAAATTATCGTTACTACCGATTCTGATTTGCTTTACGTTACGGTAAAAGTCAAATAGTAAAAAGTCAAAGTCAAGATCAACTTTTAAGAAGTCAAAGGGTAAAATAGTCATTTTAACTTATGAAAATTTACGAGTTGCTACATATAACTAAGAACACTTAGATCCTCTATGGATCTTTTATTAATTGAAACTCTATGTTTCGAATTAGTTGCTATTACATACTATGAAGTTCCTTTTATAGACAAGGAACCCTAAACTATTTCTACTCAATCGACTAAACATGCAAGCATGCATTTAATGGCTAAACACTAAACAATATTGAGCAGTACAATAATACCCATGGTAACCTCGGGCAGTTCAAGAATAATGATGGGTTAGCATGTAATTAATAAAGCGCATGCAGATCCTAGTCGGCTTCCACTCTTTAGCGATACATGGCACGACTTTTATACTTCAAGAATCTCTTCTTGATTGATTCTCTTCTATTCAATGAGAATCCTTCTAAGATTGATGATGAAATCCTACTGCATAATTCCCAACAACAACTCAAATGTAAATGATTTGCCACGACTCAACACTTTTGGTATTTCTATGGTTCAGATCGACTATGCTCCATGGGGTCAAAACGCCCACACACTCACCCTAGAGCCACGAAATCTTAGTTGTAATTGAAAGCACCTTTTAGTTGGTTTTGTCACATCTAACCCTCGACAACAAGCTCTTCACACAACGCCTTGAGAAGAGTGATGTTTTCGTGTTTCCGAAGGTCTAATTCACTTTCAACAAAATGTTGGGTATGGCAATGCAATTGCTATTGCGACTTTGAGTAGTCGAATCCGGGTGCTATTACAATTGCAAATGTCGTGTTTGGATCCGACCCCAAAATCTCGATGATATTCTTGCCAAGGCGTTCAAGTTGACAAAAAGTGATTGATAAAATTCACCAAATTTCTAAACATCTAGGTGGATGGTTATCTATTTACCTTCGATTCTCGGTTCAAGAATGTTTTTCATTTTGTCTATTTTTGTTGAAATTAAGTGTTCATTCGAGTTTAATGTTTTCTTTCAATGTGATTTTGTAATAACCGAGAGATAGTGTAACTATTGAGCCGCTTGTCTCCTTGATGAAGTATTGGTCTCTTGAGGTCATGTTTTGGGTGTTTGGTCTTCCTTTCTTAATTTCTGTTCTCGGCCTATATATAAAGGCTCTCTTCTATGCTAAGTCATATATCAATAAAGCATCAATAATACATTGATATGCGATTAATTTACATATATACTTCATTGTCCTTTGTTGTTAATCTCAAATAACCCACGCTTTGGTATATCTATATATAAGTGAATAAAGGAAATTATTTTCTGTCGTTTACATTTTGCACTTCCTAAAGTGTTGATAAGTAACATCATATATACGGTGAAAACTACAGTATGTTATATATATACACTGAAAACTACAGTTGTTAAAGTTATGCATAATTAGCCCAAATATAAATTGAGAATACCAAACAATTAACATGAATGAGACACTCACTTTAACCTTTTGACTAGATATATAGAATGGAAAAGCTTTGTTAATACAAATAAACCGTAAAACCGTTTATTAATATTTTGCGATCTCTTTGTGTTTTGTTGATAACAAATATAATGTTATCTTAAGTACAATTATAAAGGATACATGTTAGTTTTGTAAAGCATTTACATATAGTCATTTAAATACAAAAATGTAGTAATTAAGCATTTGTTGTAATAGTTTATTAGGATGGGTAAATATCATAACCCATGGATCTTAATCCATACCCAAAGAGACTTGATACAATGTATACTTAGATACATTGAATCTAGATATAACCCATGGACCAACTCATGACTCATAACCAAAAAACCCATGGGCAAAGTGGAGCGTTCCACGGATCCCTAGGATTACACTAGACGGATCCTTTGTGGAAGGGATCCGTGGGATCCGTGGGAACAGTGAAGAAATTTGCCTATAAATAGAGAGCCATTTCTTCATTCTAACTCACCCCTCGTCTTACTAAATCTCTCATACACTCTCATTCTCTTCTAACATATAGATCACTTGATCTAGAGAGTTGTTCTTCTTTCTTTCTATTTGTGATCCTCATATAGGTCCTTCTCTAAGGCGAGATCACGAGCATTCTACAAGTCATCCAAGCAAGGGGTCCTTGATTGATTTGTCACTCCGCAAGATTTCTGTAGCGAAGATCTTGTATTTGATATTTCACATATTTGTTGTGTTGGTTTGGTCCACCGTGCTATGGACTCGGTATCTAGCTTTGTACCGGAAAAAGTGTAAGCAACGTTGTGAAGGCTTCTCCGCCAAGTGAAGGAGTATGTTGACATAGTGCTTGAACTCTCGAGTAGGTGACTCGGGGAGTGGAGTAGGGCAAAGAAGGTGTCCTTGTAGCCGAACCACTATAAATCGGTTGTGTCATTTCTATCCCTTATCTTTATTTATTTGCTTGCATTATCATTAGATCTATACGTTCTCAACATCCATACGATTTCACATAATATCAAATCTAAAGTTTTTAAAATCAACTTAAAATCGGCAAAACTATTCAACCCCCCCCCTTCTAGTTTTCCACAATTGGCATCAAGAGCTAAGTTTATAAAAGTTTTAAAATAAAATTGTATTTTAAAACTTTTCGATCACTATGGGTTCGAAAATTGTAAGGAAGGGCAATCTATGCAACGACCACCACTACTTGAAACTAATGGTTTTATATATTGGAAAAATAGATTCAAACATATGTGAAGTCTAAAGATATTGATCTTTGGTACATTATTGTTGAAGGAGATTTTGAGGCTACCTCAAATGATGATAAAGGAAATTTAGTTCACATACCTCATGATAAACTAAATGATGAAATAAAGAAAAGCTTTCTAAAAATAGTGAAGCAAAATGGTTTTATATAATGCTTTACCGAAAAAGGAATTGAAAGAATTTCTATGCTTAAAACCTCTAAAGAAATTTGGAATTCTTTAGTTGTAACTCATCAAGGCAACCAACAAGTTAAAAATAATAAAATTGATTTATTTGTTCAACAATATGAACAATTTTCAATATCGAATGAGGAAACTATAGATCATTCATTTGCTAACTTTAATACTATTATTACATCTTTACAAGTACTTGATGAATCCTTTTCTAGCCGTAACCATGTTAGGAGATATCTAAGGGCACTTCCATCGAAGTGGAGATCCAAGGTGACGGCAATCGAAGATTCAAAAGATTTGACAATCCTCACCCTCGATGAACTCATAGGCAACCTAAAAGTCTACAAGCTTGTCCTTGCTAAAGATTCCGAAGCCTCAAAGGTGAAAGAGAAACACAAATCTCTTGCCCTAAAAGCCAAAAAGGCTTCGAGCGATGAGGAGAACTCATCTTCGAGTAGTGACGACGAAGAGTCCGCTATGGCGGTAAGGGACTTTAAAAAGTTCTTTAGAAGAAAGGGTAGATACGTCAAACAACCGTATGACGATAAGAAAGGCTTTCGGAAAAGCAAAGAGGACCAGAAGCCAAAGGATGATCGTACTTGCTTTAAATGTGGGGACCCAAACCACTTTATTAGTAAGTGTCCCAAACGGGATGATCAAAAGGCGTTTGTGAGCGGAACATGGGGAATGAGCGACGAGGAAGACAAAGAAATTTGTCTCATGGCAAACGACGAGGTATGTCACGAATACTATAGTAGCTCATCACTTGATGACGACTCATTGCATAATGAATATGATAAACTATGCAATATTAGCTTGAAATTAGTTAACAAAATAAGCTTTTAAAGAGTCAAAATCAACGCTTAGATAAAGAAGTCATAGAATTAAAAGCAAAACTAAAACGTTTAGAAAAAGGTAAAATAGCAAGTGGTGAATGTGAACTTTATGCTCAACTTCAAACACTAGTGGATAACTTAGATTCTAAAATTGCTAGAATGAGTACGAACACCTTAGATACAATACTCAAGGTGTTAAACCGTAATAATCAAAAAGGTCTAGGTAGTCAACAACTTGATCCAACAACTAGTGAAAGTAAAGAAACAAAATTCGTTAAGGAACTAGAAAACCAGCCATCGTTGTGGCGGATCCCACGGATCCCTAAAAGGGAACCGCTAGTGTACGTAAAGGGATCCGTGGATCTGCTGTAGCAAACAATATCAATAACGTAGCTTCCTTACCTAGAACCGAGTTTGTTATAGTTAATAGGAAGAAACCAACTCATGTCACCACTAGACAACCACCTCCAAAATATAATCCTACTTTTGCAAGAAACAAAGCTCCATCTTTTTCAAAACCTAATTCATTTAGGAGACCTAATAACGTTTACCCGAAAAGTAACCATCAAATGGGATGGAATCCAAACATGCAAAACGGTTTTCCTTTTCAAAACTTTGCTCCATGGAATGCATACTCATCTTATCCATACATGTCTAACATGAATGGAATGTTTAACACTAATGGACCCATGAACAAATGGGGACCAAAATTTTGAGTTTATTATTGTTTTAGGTGTGCTTAAAGGTCGACCTAGACCCCGATGAATGGGTCAAGGATAGCGGGTGCACGAGGCACATGACCGGCAATAGGGATCTATTCTCCACATACGAATCCTTCAATGGAGGTAATGTGGTGTTTGGAAATAGCAAAAGTAGAATCATCGGTAAAGGTACGATCTCTAACAAATCTCTAACCATTAACGATGTGTGTCACGTAGAAAACCTAATCTTTAATCTCTTAAGTATAGGACAAATATGTGATAAAAAGTGCAATGTACTTTTACGAAACCGTAGTAAGATACTTAAAATGGCATAACCATAGGAAGAGGAATTAGGAAACATGGAGTCCATGTCATTAAAATCGGTAATGAACCTAAAGACAAACTATGTCTTACCTCTATGGATGATACTTGACCTTATGGCATCGAAGATTGGGTCACGCCAACATGCGACTTCTTCAATCGCTATCATCCAAAGATCTAGTAAGAGATCTACCTAAGTTAAAATATGAACATCATTTTTGTGATGCTTGTAATATAGGAAAACAAGCTCATTCGAGTCATAAAGCTAAAACATGGTGTCCACAAATAAGTGTCTAGAATTACTACATATGGATTTATTTGGTCCATCCGCTATCCAAAGTTATGGAGGCAACTACTATACTTTGGTAATAGTCGATGACTACTCTAGGTATACTTGGACAAAATTTTAAAGAACAAAACGAAAACCTTTAACTATTTTGAAATATTAAGCAAAAGATCCAAAGACAACTAGGAAGACCCATAGTGTCTATTAGACGAATCATGGTAGGGAATTCGATAATGAAGTGCAATTCGAGCTTTTGTGACGCTAATGGTATTACTCACAACTTCTCGGCTCCACGCACTCCACAATCGAATGGGGTAGTATAAAGAAAGAATAGAACTCTACAAAAATGAGTCGAACCATGCTTAATGAACAATCCATACCTCAAAAGTTTTGGTGTAATGTCATTGATACTTCAACGATATACTCAATCGAGTCTTGATTAGACCAATCTTAGGAGAAACTCCATATGAGTTATTTCGAGGCAAAAGCCTACGTTAAATCACCTTAGAGTCTTTGGTAGTAAATGTTTTATTCTTAACACTAAAGATTACCTTACAAAATTTGATCCTAAATCAATCGAAGGTATCTTTTTAGGTTATTCACCAAATAGTAAAGCTTACGTCATATTAAACAAAGAATCAATGAAGGTAGAAGAGTCATTAAATATAAAATTTGATGAAAGTCCACCCAAACCCTCTCCACCTCTTGTCGATGACGAGATTATAGAACGTGAAGCCATAGTAATAAAGAAAAAGATAAGTGAAGAAGAAGAACCTCTAAGTGATAAAATAATAAACATTAAAGAGTCCAAAGATCACCCCGTAGATAAAGTCATAGGAAAACTAAACGAACGAACATTAAGGTCTCAAGTTCAAAACCAAAGTAGCTTGTTTTGTTTCGTCTCAACCTTAGAACCTAAGAATACACAAGAAGCCATAAATGATGAAAGTTGGGTAATGGCTATGCAAGAAGAACTAAATCAATTTGTTTCTAATGATGTTTGGACACTTGTCCCTCCACCTAGTAATCAAACCATAATAGGAACCAAATGGGTTTATAAAAACAAATTAGATGCAAACGGAGTAGTGTCTAGGAACAAGGCTTGACTCGTTGCTCAAGGGTATAACCAACAAGAGGAATAGACTTTGATGAGACCTATGCCCCGTGGCTAGATTAGAGTCTATAAGAATACTTCTTGCGTATACTTGTGCTAATGATCTAAAGCTTTATCAAATGGATGTCAAAAGCGCTTTTCTAAATGGTGTCATAAATGAAGAAGTATATGTAGCTCAACCTCCGGGCTTCATTGATTTTGAAAAACCCAAACATGTGTATAAATTAAAGAAAGCCCTTTATGGTTTTAAACAAGCTCCAAAAGCTTGGTATGATAGACTCAAGTCATTTCTAGTTAAACACAACTACACCATGGGGTTAGTTGACAACACACTTTTTACTAAGAAAAGAGAGTCACATATAATCATAGTACAAATATATGTAGATGATATTATATTCTGATCCACTTGTCAAGACATGTGTGATGATTTCTCTAAAATCATGCATGACGAGTTCGAGATGAGTATGATGGGAGAACTTAGTTTCTTTCTTGGTCTACAATAAAACAAGTAGAAGATGGTATCTTCTTTAATCAATCTAAATACATCAAGGAGATGTTAAAGAAATTCGGTCTAGAAGAGTCAAAACCAATTAGGACTCCAATGTCAACCGACACTAAACTCACAAAAGACGAGGACGGAGAATCCGTTGATAATACTAAATATCGTGGCATGATAGGTAGCCTTCTCTCACACGGCAAGTAGGCGGATATCATGTTTAGTGTTTGCTTATGTGCTAGGTTTCAAGAAGACCCTAAAATATCACACCTAGAAGCCGGAAAAAGAATATTTAGATATATTAAAGGGTACAACACAATTAGGTTTATGGTATCCTAAGGGCACGGGATTAGAAACTATTGTATATGCAGATTCTGACCATGCAGGTGATTACGTTGATAGAAAAAGTATAAGTGGGGTATGTACTTTTATGGGATGTTGTTTAACATCATGGTTTTCTAAGAAACAAACGGCACTTGCAATATCAACAACCGAATCCGAGTACGTCTCCGCCGGCAAAGCATGCCAACAAGCACTAGGGATGAAACAAGCGTTAGTAGACTACGACATCCATCTAAGCGACATAGCCATCCTATGTGACAACAAAGGTGCAATCGACTTAAGAAAGAATCCGGTATTACATTCTCGCACAAAGCATATAGAGATTCGTCATCACTTCCTAAGAGACAATGTTCAAAAGGGGAACATCTCTATTGAGAAGGTTGCATCCGAAGACAACATAGTCGATGTCCTCACCAAACCGTTGAAGCGGGAACAATTCAACCTACTTCGTCTTGGTCTTGGCCTAATGGAACAAACGTCATAACTTAATTGACTCTACAAGGTATGTAAACACTAGCCTTCTTCTTTCTGAGTCTAGGATTTCTATTTCACGCACAACTCACAAACAATACGGGAATTTTCAAAACCCAAGATAAGTCTTCCATTTATAATTTTTTTTTCACATAACTACATACACATTTTTAAAGAAAATCTCCTTTCAAAATGTTTTCTAAAAAGAATGATACCTTCCCGTATCAATTTCACAAAAGCAATTTCTCACGTCTAGGACAAATCACTTTTTCATTATTAATACAAAGTAAAAACCCGTTTTCATTGCATCTCATGTCTTTTGAATGCTAAAAGGAACATATAACTAATATGTGTTTTCGGGTACATTCATTTAAGCAAAAATGAATTAGGAGCATTGATAACACAATATTACGTACTTATGTACCAAATGTGTGTTTTCGGGTTATCTCAATTAGGATTCATTTTTCTCTAGTTATTTTCCTTTTCTTTTTAGAGGTAGAGAAAAGCGCAACTCCAAATAGTTTGCATATAGGCACACAATAGGCAAAATGTTTCCAAAAGAAAATTTTGTCTTTGCTGAATCACTGACCCACGGATCCCAGCCTTCATGCCGGACGGATCCTCAAGGAAGGATCCGTGGGATCCGTGTAAATGTAAGTCGCTTTTCAACTTATATTTTTCACTTTGGATGAAATATCCACATTTGCTTCATTTTGGGAGTATGCACTTTAATGCTTGTGTTCTCATGATCACATGTCTTGAATTCATATCTAATCATTAGATTTTAATCCACATTTTGGGTCAAGCATTCATTACAATGTGTTGTTTTTCTATATATATAACTCCCAAAATGCTTGCATACTCCATCTCCTTCTCACAAACACACTTCATCATGTCATCCAAAACCCTTTAGAGAATCATCTAGTACAAACAATCATGATATCCAAACCTTTGTACTTCCACCATCCAAAATACCACAATCAAATGCTAGGATATCCGCACGGATTAGTATCCGATCTTGTTGTTTAGCAAAACAACCTCAAATGATTCATCCTCAACAAATAACTCACCACAAGATGCTTCCATTATAGCACCACCCTCATCACCAACAAGTACACCAACTTCATCACCACCTAAAATAACTCTTTTGGAACTCCTTAAGACTCCAACAAGATCTAATCAACCTAAAGAAAAGAATTAGTCTTTTCAACACCCCCACATCTCCAAATACTATATTTCAAGATCTTGAAACATCACCACCATTAGCTCCTATCACATAACAAGAACATCTAGGTTCTTTTCCACCACCATTTACTAACATTCGGATATTGATCCATATTTTCCTATTTTTCCACCACAACTTCCGCATAACTCAAATCAAAACAACCCGAAAAACTTCCGCACTCATCACCCACATCATTTACATTGTGAACATTGCCAATCCACTAGGGAAATTGCAATAGAAGTTAAGGAAGAAATGCGTTTCATACTCAACCTCATCCTTGATCGCATCAATACCATTACTCATCAAAACCTCCATCCATAACCTTATGCAAGCATGGAAGGAATCACTACTACTACTTTTCTACTTTTAAGCATTATTTTTGAAGTCATTTTTCAAGAACAAGTCTTGTTCTTATTTTTACATGCTTGTAAGAGGCATACATACCACTACAGTTTGTTGTTTTATTACAAGGCCTTGTTTACATACCTTGGCTCCTAATCTTGATTCTCGGCAACCACAAGATTATATAAGCATGTTACTAACCTTTCTTTTTGTAGGATTTTCATTTTCTTCACTTGGCGCCCCAAACAAGGGGAGCTACCGTCAAGGGAGTTAGAAGTTTGTTTATTTCTTCCAGGGTTAACTTTTGTTTCGACAAAAGGGGAAAAAGCTCAAAAGAAGAATGATCTTAAAGCTAGAAGTCTATTGTCGATGACTCTTCCTAGAGACCGGATTATTGCATTCAAGAAATACAAGACTGCTAAAGAACTGCTTGAAGAGATTTGCTCGGTGTTTGGTGGTAATGATGCAACAAAGAAGACTCAAAGACATTGTTAAAGCAAAGTTATAAAACTTCTCGCTTCAAGCAATGACTCTCTTGATAGCATTTTACCAAACTTGGAAGATTGTTACACAACTAATCGTGTTTGGCATTGAGGTAGAAAGGAAGACCTCAATTTGAAGTTTCTAAGAAGTTTGCCTTGAGTTTCAAACCAATGTTCTTGTATGGGAAAACAAAGCAGACATTGAAACAATGAAGCTCAATGATCTTTACAACAACTTCAAACTTATTGAGCAAAGGTTGAAGAAGGCGAGCAAACTTGGTACAAGCTCTATTAGCTTGGCATTGTTGTCAAATTCGCTGATGTGATGATGATTCGAAGATGAAAGTGATGATGATATTGCCACTGTAGGTTCTAAAGTTTCCACTGGTAATGTTAATGTTACCACTGCAGGTTCCAAAAAGAAGGTTGCTAGTATTGGAGATCCTACATTTTATGCTTTTATCTTTACACAAGTTGATGGCTCTGTCTTGACTCATGAAGACATAGAGCAAATTGATGAAGATGACTTGGAAGAGATGGATATAAAATGGCAGATAGCTCTTCTTAGCATGAGGGCTAAGAAATTCTACAAGAAGACTGGCAAGCCTATTCACATTAATGGTGATGATACTGCAGGTTTTGATAAGAAGAAAGTGGAGTGTTTTAACTGCCACAAGTTTGGACATTTTGCTAGAGAATGTAGAAGACCAAAGACCAAGGACAACAGGTCTACATGGTACAAGCAAAAGAAGGGACCAACTATGGAAGAACCAAAGGCAATGTTGGCTATTGATGGTGTGAGTTATGATTGGAGTTTCATGGATGATGAACAAGAAGAAGAACATTCAGATGCTGCTCTTGTTGCTACTGAATTTGCTCTCATGGCTTTCTCTAACTATGAGGTACAAAACTCTGAATGTTGCTCTAAAACATGTAGGGCTGCTAGAGAAGTTGAAAGACTTAATAATTTATATTCTAATGAAAGAGAAGAGTTATATACTGCTAATTATACTGTGGCTAATCTTAGGAGAGATATGGCAGTATTAGAAATTCAAATAGAGCACTATCAGGCAAATGAGTCAAATTATAATGATGATATGATTCTTCTTAGGAGAGAGTAGAACATACAATCTTTGTGAATGAAGCATACCAAAAGGAGCTTGAAAAACTCAAAAGAAACTTGAAAATGTCAATTTAACTATAGACACATGTTATCATCGATGAAGTCAATTGATAAAATTTGGAATACTCAAGTATATAATAAAGCTAAGTCCGGTATGGGTTATAATCTGCGCCTCCACCACTAAGGGTGTTCATTCACCTCGGTATAGATTTAGCTCATACGGTATAGAGGATTTTAAGGATCTTGTAAGAGAATATGGTCCTTTAAAAGACACAGTTGTGAAGAGTGAGGAAGAGAGTAAGCCGAGATAATGATGTTTTGAGAGTGCTAGTGACTCATCCGTTGTAGATGAGAGTGTTAAAAGAATGTAGAGACTACTATCCCAAAGTTGCTAATACTATTACAGAGGAACCTAGAAACCGCTTAATAAACCTAGATCAAGCTGTAAGGTATCTTTGAGATGTATAGGAACAAGCCTACAGCTCCTAGGGGTAACCAAAGGAGTTGGAATCATGTTAAATCTCAACAACTAGGTAGTAATTTTGTTATGAATAATAAAGCATGCTATATCTGTGGTAGTTTTGATCATTTACATGCTTATTATGACTATCATGTTGGGAGAAGGGTAGTCTATGGGAACAAAAGGGTGGAGTCTAACAGATATCGACATAATGTACACCCTAGTCCTAATTGCAAAATGGTCCCAAGAGCAGTTCAATTTAGAAGTGGCCTCAAAACACTTGCCACTGTAAAATCTGTTAACACTGCTCACCCTAAGTCACCTGTTACAAGTGAAAATACCAAAACAAGCTTTGTAAAATCTGCACAAACAGGAAAAAGGACCTTTCAAGCTGAAAAGGTTAACAATAACCAACAAGTGAGTACCTAAAAGAAACCAAAGAAGTTTCCTTTGCTCATTCAAAAGTTACCACTGCAAGGGTTTTGAATAAGAAAAGGGGGGACATGGGCAATGCTGTGAAGGCCTCAGCATGTTGGGAATGGAAACCTAAAGGAAATACCTCTACAACCAATCCCAATGGTGTATCAATGACCTTTGATAGATTTAACTATATTGATACACGAGGCAGATCCAAGTCAATCATGGCTTGGGTCCCCAAAAGACACTAACTCTTTACTCTTATGTGCAGGAACATCCAAGGACTAAATGATTTGATTTTGTATTTACAAATTATGGGTGTTCAATGCACATGACTGGTAACATGTCTTTTCTTTTGATTTTGTGCATACTAATAGACTGTCTGTCAGTTTTTGTTAATGAAGTTAGTGGATTGAGATGTGTAATGAAGGAACACTAATGATAAAAGAAAACATGGATTATTATTGTTATTACTAAACTGAACTGAAAGTGCAGTAAAATTACATCCATGAGGTTCAAAGTACAAACATTACTACATCAACTGATAAAACAACCACAAACAATCCTCCAATATTATCTACCACAAACAAGTCCTATCTTTCAGACTTTGAGCAATATGATGGACAGTATGTCAGTTTTGGAGGTGGAGTAAATAGTAAAAGTTTGGTTAAAGGTAATTTTGGTTGATCACAAAATTGGTTATTCTCATCTTTTACTAATGCGTATCATGTTTCGATGAGAAGTTGGAGTTAAAGGTGTATATCGAGATACACATCAAATGGTTATTGATTCACCATGTCTAATACACATAAGAATCAACTAGTCCGAGCAAACGACTCTTGGTAAAGACTTGACAAATCCGTTTATGGTTGATAGTTTACCAAAACTATATGGTTATCAACTCACCATATTCTTTATGATTAAGAGTTGGCTAGTCCATAGCAAGCGGCTCATGGTAAAGACATATCAAATCCGTTGATAGCTGGTAGTTTGCTAAAACTATGATGGGAGCGATCTAGTTTACTCATGATTTTATTTCCCAACGCTCTTTGAAATTTTTGTGAAAAATTACCACTTTGCTAGTTCACGGTTTCCAGCGAGTGATGTTATTTTACCACTTGTTGTTCTAGCCGTTACAAGCGATTACATCGAGAATTAATTTTTACTAGCCATGAAATTAACCACCGATATTCATATATATAGGGTTAATATTTTAAGTAAATTATCTTCTTTCTATATTATAATTACTTTCTAAAGATAATTTTACTTGCGCATCAATTCTAAACCCTAACCCTATATATCTTTTTCTCTCAATTGGCTAGTCATTCTTTCAATTCTTACTGACATAATCCTATTTTTCATCAAAAGTTTCTATGGCTTCTTTGAAATTTTTAGATGAGCACAACCTAGTGGCCTACTTACAAAAGAATACCGAGAAGAGTGGCCTGTTTTCATCGAGTTGTGGATTTTCTTCATACCACTCATATAAGGCATGCTTTGCTTTTCAAACCCACAATCTATATCTCTCAAATCAATCGGTTTGGACTTACGCTCACCCATAACACTTGAGAATAGAGATACACATGAAACGATGGATGCTCTCGAGCCATCGTAGATGGGGTAACTATTGATGTTCTTGAGGCATCCTTAAGGAGAGTACTTCTCTTAGATGATCTCAATGGTCACATCACATTACCTATGTCCGAGATTCATGATACTTTATCATCCATGGGGTATGATACCACCGACAAAAGGCTACTTTCAAAAGAGTGGTTTTGTCCCCATTGGAGATTTTTGATTCATACCTTGTTACATTGCTTTAGTCCTAAGGAAACATCTTATGAGCAATTTAGTTCAACCATGGCTTATCCTTTGGTTTGTCTAGTCATCGATAAGATTTTCAACTGGTCTAACTATATTTTTACCAAGATGAAAGGCAATGTACAAAGTAAAACCAAATTTTAATGTATCCAAGGTTTGTGCAAGTTGTGCTTAATGAATTTCAACGCAACCTCACACTCATTTATCAAATCAGTTGCCTAAAGCCTAAAGTTTTCAAAATTTGAATAAAGATGGCAATATGATTTTTACACCTCTCTACCCCAAATGCCTGCTAAAATTTCAACCGAACAAAACACACCCATAATTAATGTTCCTAACATTGATTATACCCCACCGATTTCAAGAACCTATGAGAGAGGTCTAAGCAGTCAACTCCTCTCATGACAACACAACAAGTTTCGAACCTTTTGGTCTAGGAACAAGCATTGGTGGTTCTAGACTTCCACCTAGTCCTACTATGGAGAGTCGGACCAATGCCCCATGATTCACCTCTCCCAACAGTAACACAGTTGGAAGTCTTGAGGCGGTGGAAACCAATTAGAATTGATGGTTATGTGTACCAAATTAGTAAAATAGGTTGATTCTCTACAAAAGACATTGGCTACTTTCAAGAAGCAACATGCCAAGGATGTTCAACTGTTAAAGACAGCAGATTCGAGACCTTAAAAGAAGAGGTGAGAGGTTGCAAAAGCACAAGAAGGCTGCAAAGTCGGTGATTTCATCTTCATCCTCACCTTCTAATGGTGATTCGGTGATCAAGATTTGAGAAAATCCTCCAAGCAGGGGAGGAAAGCAGTTCGACAGAGGGAGGAAAATTGATTTTGAAGATGAAGGTGTTACAAGTGAAGGAGCAAAAGAAGTCGAAACTCATGGAGAGCAACTTGAAGATCAAGACATTTTACAAACTGCAACTGATTTTACCACTGATGATATTTCCACTGCAAGTGAAGAGTTTGATACGTTGAAGGATAATAAGGGTAAAGCAATTATGGAAGATGTCTGACAACCTAAAGGGAAGGTTTTAAAGAAAAGACAAGTTCGATTGATCATGATGGAGAACTTGCTAAGAAGATTCGAAGATCAAATTCTTTGAAAGAGTTCTTTGAAAAGAAAAGGTTGAAAGAAATAGAAGTTGCTAGCTTTTGGAAGCTCAAAGATTGGATAGAATGGAAGATCTTGATTCAATTTCCACCGTCCAACCTCTTGTTATGAAAGAGAAAGCTCCAAAGTTTAGTTATGTTCCTCTTGAAGAAGATATTCGGTTTAAGCGTATAATAATCCGTAAATCAAGAAAAGGCAATTGACCTTGTTGTTTGATGCATCTTTAAGCGAGGAACAAAGAACGCTCGATTGAAAATTTTCATTATGATGAAGAACAATCAAGCACTTGATAATGTAATCGATTCGATCAAGAAGAATCGAAGAAACAAAGACAACCAACCAAGGCACAAATACTTGCATATATGAAGACTTATTGTTGTCATGTTGGTAATCGAAAAATGCATCAATTCATAGGAATGTCGATGATCAAGTTGAAAGGGCTTACTAGAGAACTTTGAAACAAGATAAATCTTTTATTCCAATGGGTTACGAAGAAGAAGAAAGAATATTTCCTAGATTGAAGAGAAGGCCAAAGTCGTTGATTCTCAAACTATTAAGAAGACTAAGGTTGATGAAGATCATACAAAGTCTACTAAGAAGGAGATTCCTCTTGAGAAGTTCACTAAAGATCAAATGACCAAATGATTGTGATTGAAGACGAGATTTTTATCCGAACCACCGCAAATTCGACATCCTATCATTGATTGGGAAGTTTACATCGCTAGCAATCTTGCTCCAACATGGAAGATTACAAGGTGGGAGGTGAAACTTCATCATTCATAACCTTTGAAGATCTTATTAAAGCTTTTGTGAGAGATGACCTTAATACACTATGGAAATTAGTTCAAGAAAGGTTTAATGCTCAAGATCTCAAAGATACAAAGGAGATGCGATTATGGGTAAATCTTAGAAGGATTTTTGAACCAAATGTCGATGATGACTCTTGGAAAACCTTATTCACATGTCTTGGTACAAAGTGGTTTTATTATGATTCATGTGATGTTCATCATGTCTCTACTGACTAATGGAGAAGACTTTTTCATGCTTGCGAGAAAGAATATCCACTTAGAGTGGAGCTCTTCTGATAATGTTAACCTTACACATACGAGTTAATGAAGACGGTGAGAAGGTCGAGCATTATTACAAAGGCTTGAAGATCGGTGTTCAAGAGCTATACAAAAGTTAAGAGAAAAGAAGTGAAGTGTTTGATTGAATTCCCAAATCCTTGAAGTTAATACATATTGAAGAAACTTATTGATTTGCGGAGAAATCATAAGTTTAGGGGAGGATTGTTGGGAATAATCCGTTACCACGGATAGTTATGGTTTATCTTGCTTGGTTTAACACTAGCGGTGGAAACATATTCCACCGCAAGTTCTTCATTACCACTGCTATTAGTTAATGATAAGGTTAAACGCGTCTTGATAAGTATAGAATAGATCTTGTGTATATTCTATTATGTTAGCTATATACTTATCTTGTAAAGGACTCCTTCTTGTATAAAAGGATATCCTAGGTCATAGTCTTAGGTACGTATTACATTACAAGATTACCTACGAAAGCTTCAAGGTGTAACCCTAGTGATACCAAGATCACTCGTATTATTTCATTAATAATATTAGAGCTTGAGTTTTGTGTTTACTCTCATACATCATATAATTCGTCTTCTAAGTATTACTTAAGTAAATTCCGCTTGCTTGATAATATTATACAAAATATCATTGACACAAGGAGAGTGTCTTAGATCCAACATGTTTTGTCATCAACAAAAAGGGGTAGATTGTTAATACAAATAAACCGTAAAACCGTTTACTAATATTTTGCGATCTCTTTGTGTTTTGTTGATAACAAATATAATGTTATCTTAAGTACAATTATAAAGGATACATGTTAGTTTTGTAAAGCATTTACATATAGCCATTTAAATACAAAAATGTAGTAATTAATCATTTGTTGTAATAGTTTATTAGGATGGGTAAATATCATAACTCATGGATCTTAATCCATACCCAAAGAGACTTGATACAATGTATACTTAGATACATTGAATCTAGATATAACCCATGGACCAACCCATGACCCATAACCAAAAAACCCATGGACAAAGAGGAGCGTTCCACGGATCCCTAGGATTACACTAGACGGATCCCTTGTGAAAGGGATCCGTGGGAACAGTGAAGAAATTTGCCTATAAATAGAGAGCCATTTCTTCATTCTAACTCACCCCTCTTCTTACTAAATCTCTCATACACTCTCATTCTCTTCTAACATATAGATCACTTGATCTAGAGAGTTGTTCTTCTTTCTTTCTATTTGTGATCCTCATATAGGTCCTTCTAAGGCGAGATCACGAGCATTCTACAAGTCATCCAAGCAAGGGGTCCTTGAATGATTTGTCACTCCATATTTCATAGCGAAGATCTTGTATTTGATATTTCATATATTTGTTGTGTAATAGTTGTGTTGGTTTGGTCCACCGTACTACGGACTCGGTATCTAGCTTTGTACCGGAAAAAGTGTAAGCAACGTTGTGAAGGCTTCTCCGCCAAGTGAAGGAGTTTGTTGACATAGTGCTTGAACTCTCGAGTAGGTGACTCGGGGAGTGGAGTAGGGCAAGGAAGGTGTCCTTGTAGCCGAACCACTATAAATCGGTTGTGTCATTTCTATCCCTTATCTTTATTTATTTTCTTGCATTATCATTAGATCTATACGTTCTCAACATCCATACGATTTCACATAATATCGAATCTAAAGTTTTTAAAATCAACTTAAAATCGGCAAAACTATTCAACCCCCCCCCTTCTAGTTTTCCAAAAGATTGTCTAATAGTACATGATTTACTTGATACCTGTTAGGAATTAGAAAATTCCATAGTGAAGAGTCGGTCACCCCTAATATTATCTAGCATAAGTTAGCTCGTAGACATATCTTTATTTACGTTATTTAGTAGTTTACTAGTTAGTTTGTAGCGTAGAATAGTATAGTGCAACACCGTGGAGGAAGGTCGGGTCTTTACCCACTGTATCCCTGATCCACAGG
Source organism: Chrysanthemum lavandulifolium (assembly GCA_022545495.1). Lineage (NCBI taxonomy): Eukaryota > Viridiplantae > Streptophyta > Magnoliopsida > Asterales > Asteraceae > Chrysanthemum > Chrysanthemum lavandulifolium. Next base: position 230,419,748 of record CM040244.1, on the reverse strand, counting down.
CCGATAGGAGGTCGTGTAGTCTGTAAGTATAAATACCCCTTCCATCCATGGAAGGGGTGGTGCTTTCAATCTAATATTCTACATTTTGTGAAGTAACTCACTACCAAGAAAACACCCAACTCTCTAACTTTCTCTCTCTAATGGCTAACATGTATTTTGATCTCCCAAGACCACCCGAATCATCAAACACATAAATAAACGATCCTACAATTGGTACCAGAGCCAAGGTTGTGTTTTGATGATTTATGTTGGTTTTCGATATATGTTTTATGCTGTTTTGGTTCTATATTTCTTGGTCGAAAACAATTTTTTTGGGTCTATTAATCTGGTCTAAAACAGTGTTTAACGGTTTGTGTGTATTCATGTTTTGGTCAAATAAGTCTTAGGTCCATTCTTGTCATATCTGTTTTTTTGTCTGGTCCAAAACAGTTCCAAAGTGACTATCTTTTTGTATCACGTTTTATCCGTGAATGAATCTGGTCATATAAATGGTTATATTCCTTGTAGTCAAACTGTGGTCAAACAGGCAAAAAGATGCATCTTTTGATATTGTTCTGGGTTTGTTTGAAGATGGTCGGAATATGGCATGAGATTCTTTCTAGCGACTTGGTCTCATATTTGTCTAGATTCACTGTCCCTTTGTAGCGACTTGGTTATTCGTTGACTTTCTTGAAAGTCAATAGCGAGTTATGTTAAAAAAAGGCTGTGCTAGCGAGTTATAAAGAAGATTTGGCTAGCGACTTGGTTTGAAAACAAAGCTAGCGACTTGGTTTGAAAACAAAGCTAGCGACTTGGTTTGAAAACAAAGCTAGCGACTTGGTTTGAAAACTAAACTCAAGTCAATAGCGACATAAAAAGCTAGCGACTTGTTATGGATAAATGGTAGCGACTTAGGCTGGCGACTTGACTAGCGACTTACACAGAAAGGATGAAGAAGAAGATGGAATGACCATGACCACATAAACCGAATACCACTACTGTACTAGACCTCATAACTATACCATTCACCAAATACCAACATCATCAAGACCAAAACACAAAACATAAACATGTAACAACTAAGCAATATCAAGATCTCAGATTATTCGTGTGATTCTCAACAAATGCTCGACCAGTTTAGATGGCACACACGAAGTTATCTATCATCGATCCAAGACACATTTAATTTCAAGACTCTCATGCATTAAAGAAGAATTTATGGGATCTCAGTTTCCTTTTGTGTTGTTTCGAGATGCTCAAATATCATCATGACCTCGAGGGTCTATACAACAAAGGTGTTCACATCATAGATCTATTTTCCTCCCAACATGTTCAATTTGTTTCTAAAACAAATTATAACCCTAAGGCTTCATAATATTCGAACCATTTTTTAAAAGCTGGACAAAACCATAAAGGTTTCCTCACATCTTTTTGATTCGGTTTTAAACTCCCATCAAGATTCGGTTTAATAAAATTATAAGATGTGATAATATTCGAATTAATGGAAAGCGATTGTAACAATCATGTTAAACCTCTTCTCCTGATTCGTTTGAGACTCATTAACAACAAAAGAAAAAGATTAAACCTACCTTGATTTGTGTTTGAAATCTCGTCCACGTTCTCAAACCATCTCTGTGGCGAGGTCAATCGAGTTGTAATTTTGAAGCCATCCCTGTGGCCTATGAAGCTATGTGATGTTGAGACCTATAAATGAAAGGCGTATACTTGGTTTGGTGAAAAGATTAAGTGAAGATACGATTGGGTATGAGGTTTGTGATGGCAGTTTCATGTGTGATAAGATTGAGATTGTGATGAGGAGTTACAGGAGAGAGGCAAAGAAGTGGTGGGGGCGGATTTTTTAAGAGTAATTAGGGTTTGATATGTGAGAAAGTTTAGGGTTAGAAGTATTTGGATGTGTTTTATATACCCGGTTGTGGGTAGGGTTAATTGTGTGTTGGATCGTGTTTCACACTAATACATGGGCCGACCAGATTTTTTATATACGAAACTTGTGGGCTGGTGTTGGATATGTGATGGATCAATGTGGCTCTTGGACTTGGTTGTTTCACGTGAACAATTGGGCATACAAATGTTTATTGGTGTTGCCTCTTGATTTGACGAGATAGGGTTGCATATTAGTATTATTTGAACAATTGATACATTGACTTGAACATGATTTTTGTGAGTGACATTTGTTCAATAGGGCATGAAATATTATTTTGAATTGAGCTGATTTTAGAACCTTAAATTGAGCTTAATTTGACATGGGCCCTCTAAATCCTTAATTGATCGGGTTTTGTCATTTTATTGGATCGAGTTCAAAGTTTCGGTTGGGCTTCTCAATGATGGATTTGTTGAAGAGTTTTGTCTATAAAATTCGAGATTTGATATTTGAGGATGTGTTTTGGGTGAATTGAGTTGATGAAATGATGAGTCTTGTGGTTATATTGGTATGATACTTTGATTTATACATTTTCACAGAGTATTCTGTTTCATGGCTTGAATAGCTTATTGAACAAAGTCGACTACGGGGTTGGTTGTACGGTATCTCTTATTTGGCTTTGAAGTGATGATTTTCCGGGCGTGTTTACTTATTTCGTCTTCTTTCTTTCTACCATTCCGCGAAGATGACTTGTTTGGGCATTTATAGAGGGTGATAAAGACTTGGCTATTTAGTTACGGTTGTGATTCTTTCTCGATTAACCCACAACGTAGCTATCACTTTGGTGTCTCACGTAGTTGAGGATATGTCAAGAGGTTTTGTACATTGGGTACACCTTTTCTTCTTCACAAGGATTAGTACAAGTTTAAGTAACAAATCTGGGAAGTTTTACTTCATGATCAAGTTTGGTATATCGGGTTTACTTCTCCGTGTGGTCACTACAATAGCCGACAGAATGCGTGAAGGATGTGTTTACCATTGTGTTGATTGGATGGTTGATGTTATTGTTGATGTTGGATAATAAACCATTGATAAACCACTGCATGTTCCCCTATAACAGATATTCACCGAAACCAAAGTTGCCATAACACATTCATACTAACATTGTTTACGGTTTTGTCTTGGTTTTGTAAAATCCCGCGAAAGAACCTATTTCTCGGTTTAAATCATAGACATGTAAAATCCCGTGACAATGGAAACATCCTGGAAATTGTAAAGTGCATTTCTAGATCAATCATACGGTTTATTCTTGGTTTTGTAAAATCCCGCGAAAGAAACTATTTCTCGGTTTAAACTATAGAATTGTAAAATCCCGTGATGATGGAACCATCTTGGAGAAAGGAAAGCGTATCTCGGGTCTTCGATCTTTGTTGATACGGGTTCATTTTGAAGAAGGGATAAAAGGGTGTACTTCATAAATTGGATGTGTGTTTGGATATTCGTCATGGCGGTTTGGTTACTTCAAAGTTTACGGGGTTATGTGTTTTTAACCATGGTCGGGATGAAAACCACTATCATAGTTCACTTTAATCGTCAAAGGAGGCTAGATTTGAGCTTTTAACCAAGAAGATGTGACAACGGAGTTAATTCACTATTATTTATTTGAGGTTGAAGTGAAACATCACGGCCGAGTGTACTTAGTATCTGAAGGTATCGGGGATGGTTGGATGAAGATTCTTCATGATCCTTGTTCGAGCTTACTATCATAAAACGAAGACTAGGAAATCTAGTTATTGTTGGGTGTCTTTTACCTTTTCTTTTACCACTTGGGGGAATTGGGCTCATACCACCACAAAATAACTATCACTTTAAGGAGTTACATTGTAGTGCTCAGTGTCACATTCAATTGTGGATTTTCAAGAGGTGATGTCGTCTATTACTTGATGGTTGGTTGGTTGAAGAGTATAGAGTACTTAGAGATTCAATGGAGCATGATTTCTCGGCACCGCTCTTTGTTACACATGTGCAAGTTTAAGTCACGAGTTCGGGTTAGATTACTTGAGTCAAATTCATCATATTGGGTTATCTCCATCATTTGTCACTACAAAGAGCTTCTTGAATGATAATGGGGTTGATTACATGTTTTGCTAAGAGAGTTGAAAAGAGAGATAATGACGCCTGCTCACATCGATTCGGCCTCGTTCTCTAAAGAAAAGAAAAGTGTACGTTTGATGCGCTTTATCTTATGAAGAAGAAATCTTCTTATGACGCCTGCTCACATCGATTCGGGCCTCATACTCTAAAGAAAAGAAAAGTGTACGTGCGATGGCGCTTTATCTTCGAAGAAGAAATCTTCTTATTATGACCATTCTCATCAACATGCTACATACTTTTTCCATGCGCTTGGTCATCAAGTGAACCGGGCTACCACCGATTGTTTTCTCATTCCACTTGCTCGATTATAATGAAGATGGCGACATTATGTGCTTTTTTGGAGAGAAGTGTGAATAGAACATTCGGATGATTTTCACTTACTTAATCAAGAATGGCAACTCCGTATGCAATTCTTGAGGGGAGAAGAAGTGAAATTAATGCATGGTTGATTATTACTTGAGAATTTAAATGGTCATACGGCTCTAAACTCATGTAAGAACCGAGCTTCTTCTTATCGGGTAATCTTCGCATGGAGTTTCTTCTTAAGAGCCGTTAGTTGACATCTTCAAGTCGATATGAGTTTATTGACAAAGTGCTTCCGGTTAATGCTTCACGTGCACATCAACATGATGATTCGAACAACCTTCATTCTTGTTTGATGTGATTGTTTGCTTGGTGTTACCATTTCGTGTGTTCGTTGCGGCCCGATTGTCGATTTCCTTGATGAACATCTTTACGTTCTTGTTTGATTGGGAGGATTCTAGTTAAGGGATGTGCAAGATGTAAGTTGATTGAGATGCTTTTTCGATGTTCTTGTTTTGGTGTGTTGAAGATGTTGACTTTCTATTCCCCAACTGGACAATCTTGAAGAAGGTCGAGTCTACAGTCGATTCTACATTTTTCTACTGTATGTTAGAAGACTAAAAGACGGGTTGAATTTGATTATCAAAAGACTTCTTCTTATTCTGAGCATTTATCAAACAGATTGTCAGTTTAGGGGAGAGCACTAATTGGGGGAGTTTGAAATGCCAAATTTAATCCTCAATTAGACTTGCTCATATTCTTCAGCAAGTTGATTCCTACAAGATTACATGTGTTCTTCTCATAAAGATTTCAAGTATTTGGGCTTATAATATGTTCTTGATTACAAGTGTCAAAACCAAGAAGGGGAAGGAGACACGATCTAAACGCGAGTAAACTTGATGAACTTAATACTTCTAAGTAATTGAAGATATCCCGGAAGACAAATGTTATTACAGAGAGAAACTCAAGGTTTGACTCATGGCGAGTAAACTTGATGGACTTAATACTTCTAAGTGATTGAAGTTATCCCGGAAAACAAATGTCATGACCGTAGAGAAACTCAAGGTTTTACTCATCAAAGCGTTTAGTGTTCTTATTCCAACGTCATGGGGAAGTGATGTAAATGAAAGTTTCGAAGATAAAGAGGTACATCGGTGTGTGATGATCTCGATGTTATCGCAATCATCGGGAGAATTGTGTACATTGGGGGCGCCATTGTCTCACTGAGGGCTTAATCGATGATTCGAGATATAATCACTTATTCCGGAGTTGACATCCGCAGAGATTGTCATCCGCAGAGATAATCGCGATTCGGCCCGCTTCTTCAACGTTATCATTTGTTCTCTCTTGGGGAATGTGTACTTGGTCCTTGAGCTTCATACACGATCATCGGGAAGAAAGCCATTGTTTACCACAAACATTGGGGAGGTGTTTTCCTTCCGGCATGATGTGTATTCGGAGAGTTCTTGGATATTGGTGTACTTGGTTCTTGAGCTTCATACACATTCATCGTGGACGAAAGATGTGAACATTGGGAGTTGTTCTTCATTACCCTCATGATGTGTATTCGGGAGAGTTCTTGAGCATTATACAAAGAGACCGACCGCATCAATTCAACTACTAGGGGAATTGTTCTCTTGACACCTTTTGGAATGGATCGCTTGGACGTCGGTTGAAAAGGAAATTTGAGAAGATTGTTTTATGTGTGGGATGATACGATCTTCGTTCTTCTTGTTGATGATATAACCTCGAACGAAGAATCCGGTGATTATTCTTGAAAGGAGCAATGGGATTTATGATAATGGTGTGCTTCTCAGGCACTGGCTAAGGCAAGCTTGAAATAGAGCTTGAATCGCTCATCTATAGGATTTTCGGTTTGGGGAAGCGCCAAAGTCTCACTTCGGATGGTTCAATTTCTTTCTTCAATGCAAGAGCCTCAGAAGCTTTGGTGGTGAATGTTTAAGAGATGATGACTTCTATCTTCTACAACGAGGCTGCTCGATATTCTTATCTTGGTACTCGTATCATCATCCTCTTAACTATATATATCATCTACTCTATCCTTGTATATATTTATTAAAAAATCAAAATACAAAAATATAAAACCAGCAAAACAAAATAGAAAAATATAAAACCAAGAAATAGAAAATAGAAAAATATAAAATCAACAAAAACCCATAAAAATCAGAAAAATTTCAAAAATACCAAAAATATGTTTTTCTATGACATGTCTTCTGGTATCGATAACATCTACGGTCTTAGAAATGTCATTCAATAATGGCACGGGACCATAGATGAAGTTCGAGCAGGAGGTGTAAATATTCTTTCTTAAACATGTCTCAAAATATGGCTCACAGTTATTTCAGACTGTAACCCGGGCTTCATATAATGGCTTGCAGTTACTTCTGACTGTAACCCGTGCTTAAAAACAATGGCTTGCAGTTATCTCAGACTGTAACCCGTGCTTTAACAATGGTTTGCTATTATTTCAGATAGCAACCCGCTCTTCAAAAGAAAGGAAAGTGCTGCGCTAAACCAATTTTTCAAATATTTCGTGCACTTATCCTAAAAACAAATGAGGAAAGTATGTCGAAGGACTACTGTTCCTACACAAATGTTTTTCCGTCTATAAATTCTTCAGAAAAATATTTGTTGTTTTCTAAAATGGTAGTAAATGAGTTGCTTTAAAATCAATCGGGATCGAGTTTTAGTATTAATTATAAAAACTCAATCGATGACTTCACACTTTTAAAACTTTTCAAGAAAAGAGTCATTGATTGAGGGAGAATGTTTTCAAATCTATATCATCTAACGAGCTTTCTTAATTATCCTACGTGCTTAATTAAAAATGATATTTGCCTGTGTCGAAGGACTAGGAATTTAGGATATGATTGTTAGGTTTATATGATTAGAGTTTGATTAACACATAAACCCCATGCCTTATATGATCTGATTGTTATGTTGAATTGACTTTTATTAGTCAATTGTTGTTTGGGTGATGTCGACCACCATATATTTGTATGTGTGTTCACTAACGTATGCAGGTATATTGGTTATAAGAATGTTCCCGATCCGGATCCCACAGTTGAAGATGATTGGATGCGAAGGAAAGGGTAACTATATCTTGGGTTGACAAATGAAGAAACGGAGCTTAACGGACTTCAATGGAGAGTTGGCATGAAATGCAACGTGAAGAGGTCTTCTTGCATCGGCAGATGGTTTTCTTGACAAGTGAAGAAACGGAGCTTAATGGACCTCGGTTGGCATTCAAATGCAACGTAAGAAGAAGTCTCACCGCATCTGCAGACGCTTTTCTTCCAAACCCTACAAAGAACAACAACGAAGCTTCTCAACCACCTAACGAATCTTTGTGCGGATACCATTTTAAACAATTTTTGAGTAAATTGAATTAAATTGTTTTGAAAATGGAAAAATGTTGTTTAGAAAATATATTGGACTAAATTTTGAAAATCACCGGACTTCATTTTATCAAAACTTGAGTCACTCAATTATCGACTACGGTCATGGATTGAGAGGGAGAGTGATTTAAAATAATATATTTTCAAACGATATTTCTTCACAAAAGTTCCGCTTTGTACTATATAAGTGGTGATCTAAAGATTTAATGTTATGTCATGGTATGATTTTTTCGTTAGAATCAAGATCTTTCAAAATGAAATTTTTACTTTCTTGTTTGATTGTGAAATTGTTTTATTTTACTAAAAGATCTCTTAAAACTTTCATACCGATACTAACAATCTTTAATGTCTTAAATTGATCCTTATCATCATTTTCAAAAATTAAATCTATGCGTCTTTCCCCAAATTTTTCTAAATGATTTAAATCGGTTGGGATCACAAATCTAAGTTGGTTTGAATTTTTGATCGGGGAGAGATCATGATTTAAATCTCAAATCTGTTTAAATGGAATTGGTTTTAGTCCTTTAAAGGCACTCCTGCCTCCATGTGCCAAACGATTTCATACACAATGCACATGTTGAGGAGGAGGATTTATCCAAAAACATGATGAGTATTTAAACCAGCCACATATTCTCCCATGTTTTATAAACCGTATTAAATCACTTGGGATCCAAAATCTCAAAGGTTTTGATATTTTTGATCGGGGAGAATTTGTGATTTAATAATGAAATTTGATAAAGGTGATCGTTTTGATTCAATTGTGCAGGTCGCTCTCTCGTATGTGCTAACGCTTTCGAATCTCGAAGCATATATTGAGGGGAGCATTTTAAAAGAAAATAAACTATCGAGGTACAAAAGCTTTTATGTTTTAACATAATGTACCTTGATTGAGTTTTCAAATGGTTTCTTAAATGGCTTTTGTAATCGTGGATGTGCTTCAAAAGAACTCTTGCCTCTATGTGATAAAATGATTTCAAATATCCTATGCACATATTGAGGGAGAATTTTACCATGAAAATCAAATGGCTTTTATGTATGAAAATTGTGATCAAAGAAAATATTTCAAAGTCCTCTTGCCTCCTTGTCTTTGAACAATTTCTAAATCATACGCACATGTTGAGGGAGGTTTTCTTAATGATCAAAACTATTAAGGTACAAAATGCTTTGATCTCGTATCACAAGTACCTTGATTGTTTTCCAAATGATTTTTCAATTGGTTTTAAGGAAGAATGAACTGTACCAAAAGACCGACCAATTTACTTTACGCATGGTGTTATAAGGATGGTTAGGTTAGGTATTTGTTCCCACGATCCGCCGAACCGGAGGGATCTACCGAGGACAATCCACTAGATAGTGTAGAGTCTTTAGGAATATTGAAAAAGGAGAAAAATTAGAATATGGGAAGAGTGCGGATGAGACAGAGCTAGTCTTGGAATAAACCCAACAAGGTTCTAGTTATGAAGTCTCGGTAAGCAATGAAGGGTTGAAGAATGAAAAGAACCGAATGTGAAAAGGGTGAAAAGAAATGGCCTCCATCAATTCAACCTTAGGGCGAAACCGGGTTCAATACATATACTCTTGGTTGTTACTAAGGTAACACCGGTATTGAAGACAAGACATCATGGACCCAATGGACGTCTTGCACTAAACTTCCCAAGCCACTCAAGTTCCTCTTAAAAGGGCTTGTTTCATTCTCACGGGAACCGACATAATCTATCGACTTTCTCTTAGAGATTGTTGATATTGAAGAAGGAGACCTCTCCTAGTCTCCGACACGAGGAACCAAAAATGCACAATTGAGTCTAGAGCCAAGAGATCATCCACAATATCTCGTTAGGACACTAAATTCTTGAAGACTTGCTTTTCACACAATGTGGAAAGTAAGTATATATTAAGAGTCCTACGATTATCCTTGTGGTATTGCCGAACATCCGAGTGATATGTAAATTTCACAATGAAGATGGAAATCCCTCTAGAGCCTACATCAAACAAGCTCTTGGTAGGTGACATGTGAGATCTTCTCGTAAGATCAAACTTGTGACAACCGGATAGAAACAATGGGGAGATTCATTCGTGAATCAACCTTGGTCCAGAATGGATTTGTGAATACTTTTGGAAAAACCGTTCGATGTGCAAACCTTCTTTTCTCTAGCACGTCGAATGTGTACTTATGTTTTCAAATTAGAAAAGTATCTCTGATTGAAAAATACTTTTAGAAAAACCGTTCGATGTGCGAATCTCTTCTTTTCGCTAGCACGTCGAATGTGTACTCATTCTCTAATACAAAAAGTATTTTGATTGAAAATTGATCTTTCTCATAAAACCTTCGTTGTATTGTAAAATCTTTCTTCAAGCAATACGCGATTGTTTTTCAAATCATTTTCATCAATCGGTGAATCTCAATTTGTTTGGTTCACTCACTCCGTGTTGTCTTCTTTGAGGCGTTCGGTTTGAGAACAACTAGAACAAGCTGCGAAACCTGTCAAGGAGATTCTTAGGAATCCTACACGATCACAGGCGGTACATGTCTTGATCAGCGGGGAACCGTGGGCGTGTACCTCAATTCAACGAAAGTGATCAAAGACACTATCGTGCACTTTATTGCTAAGCGTCAGTCGCGGTACACCCGATGATTGCGGTGATCGTAATTGAGGAGTCAATCAAAGCCGCATGTTCACAAAGAACCACACTTAATTGAAGAAATCATGATGGTGCATATCTACATAACACGGTTACGATATTTTTTATATTATGCTTCTCTCTGCTGCAAATATCATGAACCGATGAAGGCTTCCGCTACTCGATGGAAAGATGTTATGATTCAAAAGTGTGAGCATGTCGGTCCGAATGTCACAACATCACATGAAGGCAACACAACTATGGATGATCCGGAGAGATTTCTTTGTGGTGATGATCTCAAAGCTCGAAGATCATCAAAGATATGGATCGGTTCAAAGACCTCCACTAAAAGTACAATGCACTCGGACTTTGAAGTTGCACTACAAAAGCACAAAGATTGCGGAATTGAAGAATTGAAGTCTGAGCTCAAGAACAAAGTCAAGAATTGAATGCTAAGTTTCAAAATGTAAAATATGGGGTGACCTCCTTAGGGGAGATTGTTAGGAATTAGAAAATTCCATAGTGAAGAGTCGGTCACCCCTAATATTATCTAGCATAAGTTAGCTCGTAGACATATCTTTATTTACGTTATTTAGTAGTTTACTAGTTAGTTTGTAGCGTAGAATAGTATAGCGCAACACCGTGGAGGAAGGTCGGGTCTTTACCCACTGTATCCCTGATCCACAGGCCGATAGGAGGTCGTGTAGTCTGTAAGTATAAATACCCCTTCCATCCATGGAAGGGGTGGTGCTTTCAATCTAATATTCTACATTTTGTGAAGTAACTCTCTACCAAGAAAACACCCAACTCTCTAACTTTCTCTCTCTAATGGCTAACATGTATTTTGATCTCCCAAGACCACTTGAATCATCAAACACATAAATATACGATCCTACAATACCATACTTTTTAATAATACACACTTTTCTAATTTTAGTATATACATATATAGACATTGAAAAGTAATGTATAAGTAATCGTAACAAACATTAGGCTATTTAGCATTGAAGGAAGATGAGTACTAATGACTTGAGTTGTAGCTTTGTATTTGGTGCATATCTTCTTAATGCACCAAATTAGGTTTAGGATACTTGCTGAAGCATGGTTAAGCTATTTAACTACCCTAAAAGTCGCACTGTTTGAATTCTATTTCTAACAAACTCGAAAGCTTCGAAACAACTAAAAACTGTTGTATCCATGGGGAGGGCTTATGGGGGAATCAAAGATAAGCTGGTAAACTACTATATTCTCCCAAATACAGCTTATAGTGAGCTTATTATAGCTTAAATTTAGCTTATGAAAAGGTCTGAGTCACACTGCACAAAACAACCTATATGTCACCTTACCAAACAGCCAACTTTGAGCTAAATTTAGAATAAGCAAATGATTTTTCTGAATTTTTCTACTTAATACTATTCTAAAACTACTGGCAAACTACCTATTTATATTTTTATAAATTTTTTAGAAATCCTAATAAGCTATAAAACAGGCCTGCAATTAAGTACTTTGAACCAAAAAGACTTGTGCACAGGGCACAAGTTATCCGACCCAACAACTTTTCACTTTAGAAAACTGAGTAAATGATTTTTCTTATTTAATCTAATTAAGCAAACCTATAACCCTACTAACTAATATTGTATTTTTAGTTTTTAATTTTTTTTTGGAAATGAATATAAGCTAAAAATGACCAATGAAAACACTGTGACAGAAATTGCTTATGAGGTTTTTATCCTTTTTAACTTTTGTAAATTAAAACTTTGACCTCCACTTGAACTGTAAATGACTTAGACTATTTTTTTTGGAAATGAGTATAAGCTAAAAATGACCAATCAAACCAATAAGGATGCTAAGGTACTAGTAGGCGTGTAACAAAAAGACTAATGTAGTACCAAACCATTAAACCAAATAACATAAGATTCAAATCAAATTAGATAAATATAAAAAAGTAAATCGTCAATCTGATATTTTAAAATTTATGCAAAAACAAAGTCTAAAATATAAGTCAACATGAACAAAAAGAAGTTGAAAAGGCCATCGAACTTAAGATGTGATGTACCACCAGTTCGTTACCTTAACGATCCAAAGGAACTGTACTCTAAGATTTTATGTTGATGAAATCCCGTAACCTTTGTTCCTTAACCCTTTCTTCGTGTTTGTGAGTTCAAAAAGCTCGGCAGAAGTTGGAGAGATGTGAAGTTCTTTTTCCTGCAAATCCGTAAGTATGATATTTAAAAAGTATACAAAATAAATTATTTGACTTGAACATAAAAATCCTCAAGAAAATGTAAAAATAAGGCATCTCACAAGTCTCCTCTTAAGTTGTGTAATAGAAATTGAGCCTCCACAGTGCTTCCACAATTCTGACTTTTTGTTCAATACTCGATCAATCATGTCTTCCCAATATCTTGATTCGATCCATCCTGGGTTATAAGGCTTAAGAAATGAAAAGTCAGAACCATCAAACTCAACTCCAGCTAGTTGCGCCATCTTAACCGACTCATCTCTTGCCTTTGACATGAGACCAGGATAAAGGTTCCTCATACTATCCTCCCACACCTCATGGACCAACACATCAGCCACAACTTCCCATTGGAAATAAGCCTATGCATATGACAACAATGAAGTTATATATATCATTTTTAACCAAGTTTAATTTATTTACTAAGAACCAAACGTGGGTACACACCTTAAAAAGCGCCCATAATTCATCGCGCGCAAACCTGTTAACCTCATTCCAAGTGGTCCAAGAACCATTAAACATGTTCTTGAAGATATAAATTATCATACGAATAGTTGTTGCGGTTAACCTACAAATGGGAAACATTGCAACATAACGAACCCAAATAACTTAAGAAGCATATGAATGTATGATGTATAAATATGCATACCTTCCACCATCCAAAGTGATCATTGTCCTCTTTGATGGATCATGTGGGACTTGGTTGTTGACATTTGAACATCTCCTACCATGAGATGATTCTGCATTTGAATCATCGACACGTCTACCTACACATCCACCTCTACCTCCACGTCCAATGGTTATACGCGCCATAATAGCTGTAACAAATGAAACTAACAAACTAACTAAAATAGATACTTTATCTGATATCCGTAAACAAAAAGAGAAAGTATATATCCTCCATTCACAGTTGATGATTCGAAATGCTATTATAATTAGATTTAGTCTTCTAATTGGGGTAAGCTGTATATGTTTTGAGTAATTAAAATTTATCCCCAAATTTTAAAGCTAGTAAACATCAATGTAATTTTACATATGTAGACATGCAATAAAAAGAAGCAATGGATAATAAATGGAAACTTAGAGACCAATTTGTACCTCAGTTAGGGTTGCAAGATTGATGCCCCCTCTCAGTTTCACTTTGGTGAGCGAATAAAAATGACAGTTGAGTTTTATCAAACCCACTTGTAACGATTGCCTCAATTCTTATTTCGTGGGTTTTTGTTTGGTGGATCAATGAAACCATAACCTCTTGCATCTCTATTTCGTGGGTTGTTCAGTTTTTGTGTTGGTTTGGTTTTTAACTTATGTTATCCCCTTTTATATAAAAAATATATTTTATTATTTACTAAAGTAAAGTAAAGAGATATATACTTATAATATATATTAAAAGAGTAAAGTAAGTAAGTATAAACATAATTTGACCCACTGGTCATCCTTCCAATATGCAATGATGCAGTCCCCTTCCACTATCACCACTCCAATCAATCAACACCTTCAACCTGTCTCTGCCCATAGTCACCCTCCTTTAGTGTCTCCTTTTTCTAATATGAACTCTAGAAAAGGTAAACCTCCAATAATCTAAATGCAATTTAATTTGAATATATATCTTTCTTTCTTTTTTTTTGGGGGGGGGTGGTCTTTTGCTATGTGTTTGATGATAATGATAATTCTTTCGAATGCATTTGTCATATAGTCTAAGACACATGAGAACTCAATTGAATATGTTATTAGTATTTTAGAGCTTTTTGGTCTCTTGGCATGCTTGAATTGTCAAAAGTTTTAAGTGAAGCATTTGAAATGTCCCTAGTAATAGTAAAAATCTTCTTGCCTGCAAATTTAACACAACAGAAAGATTGAGTAACACACAACAAACCAATTTCTAACACATACTTTTTCATTTGGAGTGATTGATACAATCAAAAGGTAGTGGTTAATGCAAGCTGAAGCACATATACAAACTCCAGCTTATATTAATCTTAGACAGGCACAATGTCTGCATCTTTTATGTATACAATTCACTTTGTTAAGATATGCATTTAGCACCCGTTTAACCTATGTGTCACCATTGACAACCAAAGCTAAATGAGAAGTTAGGGGAAAAAAGAGAGAATTACATAATATGATTAATTACTCCAATCAATCCATATGGAATTTAGTCTCCATGTTTCTTTGTGAAATCCAACGGTGGGAAAGTGCCTTAATATTTTTCACGAGGATTTCTTTCCTTTGAGGTACATGGTGGATCAAAGCCCAACTTGGTTCGGAACCTCTATATCACCCATCCTGTAGTCTATTTGATTGCCTCAAAACAAACTTTTTGAGACTCAGAAAGTTGAACCGTGTCCGCCCAATAGAATAAGTCATTGAAATTTTTGGGTAATAATTACGCCCCACCAATTTTTGTACATATGCAAAAGGTAAGTTGCTCGCATATCACAATCCAAAAATAGCTAGATAAGCATTACCGGCAATTAAAATTACTCATCTTTAATTCACGTAGGTTTTCGTTGGGAATGCAATAGAACACGGTGGTCATAAATACTTAGCCTTTCTTTTCAGTCACGATAACCTAATGATATACTAAAATTATAAGTTATCAGCAATTAACATATATTTGAACACTACAGATTATAAAATTGATAATATGCAAGGTTGATAAATATTGTTACTGTGAATATGATTAGTACTAAATAATCTTTGTTAATGGATTTTTACAGTGATTCAATGGCTGTACTCATCACAACTTACAAATGATATTAAGTACATGCAATGTGAATACGATTGTCTTAAGACCAAATCAAAATGGCTCAAAACTCTCAACCCATTCTCCTCATAACACTAGCCTTCTTTGGTGCACTACTCTTCTCTGGAGCATCTGCCACGATCACTAGCCACAATGGCGACCCATTGATTATATAGGCACCCATCACACATATATATGCATCACTTAACTTGCTGTCAATAACGATAAACAACAACTTTTATCTGATTATATATGTGCAAGTTTGACACAATTGGTTAAATAGTATTGTTAATTTCGTATCTTTTTTTTTCATACAGCTATTTTGGTTTGACATCGAACTATGGATATAGTTTTAAAATGAGAACGGATCGGGAGTGGATGTATAATAGCATATTTTTAGAAGGACGCAAGCAAATAAATCCTGCATTTATAGATCGGGTTGTATCATTTGTAGATTATGCTTGCCAACAGCCAACAACCAACAACAGATAAGGATAATGATAAAATAAGGTGTCCGTGTCGTCTTTGTAAGAATCGTGCATATAAATTACCAGGCCAGGTTAAGGAGGATGTTGTATCAAAGGGGTTTGTTAAGAACTATTATCAGTGGACCTCTCATGGGGAACCTGAAGTGGGCTCAAGTTCTATGCAATCAAATTGCAACACCTCATCTAATGGAGATAATGATGGCCAAATCCATATCATAACATGATCTTAGAAGCAATAGGTCATGATTTCAATCCAAACTTACATGAAAATGTATCCGAGACACCGGACCAAAGACTAAGAGGTTATATGACTTGCTTCATCAAGGTGATGAACCATTATGGCTTTGGTGTACAAAAGTCTCGAGTTGTCACTAGTTGCAAGGATGTTAAACATCAAGTCGAGTCTCGTATGACAGAGAAGATCTATGATGATATGCAAGTTCTCAAAGACGCGTTACCGCCTAATAGTAAGTTGGTTGGTAGTTTTTACGAGACAAAGAAGTTTGCTTCAGATTTAGGTCTTCCATTAACGGGTGTATGTTGTATTGGGGTGAAGAAGATGAGGAAAGTTTAATTTGCAAATTTTGTGAACACCCTCGATATAAACATAGTAAGACAGGTTCGAAAATGAGGAAAACTGAAATACCACATCGGTTTATGCATTACTTTCCTCTCATACCTAGGTTACAGAGGTTGTACGCTTCCAATGTCACAGCCAAACATATGAGGTGGCATGCTGAACATGTTCAGGAGGATGGAGTCATGTCTCACCCCTCTGATGCCGAGGCATGGAAACATTTTGATCAAGAATATCCTCCATTTGCATCAGAGACACGTAACGTAAGGTTTGGGTTATGTACAAATGGGTTTCAACCCTTTGGGCAATCAGGAAAGCAATATTCTTGTTGGCCTGTCATTTTAACTCCGTATAACTTGCCTCCATGGATGTGCATGAAAGATCCATACATGTTTTTAACTATTATTGTACCCGGTCCAAAGAATCCAAAGCAAAGAATAGACATTTTCTTACAACCTTTAATAAAATAATTGACGACTCTTTGGAAAGGTGTAAAAACTTATAACATTTCAAAGGAGCACAACTTTACCATGAAAGCTGCACTTTTATGGACCATTAATGATTTTCCAGCTTATGAAATGTTTTCTGGGTGGAGTACAGCTGGGAAGAAAGCTTGTCCATATTGTATGGAGAGCTCAAAAGCTTTTAGCTTAAAAAATGGTGGAAAGGTTTCATGGTTTGATTGCCATTGTCAATTTCTACCGCATGATCATCCTTTTAGGTGAAATAAGAATGACTTTATCAAGAACAGGGTTGAACTATCACAATCTCCAGTGACATTGACAAGGGAGCAAGTTATTGAACAAATTGATGAATTTGAATTAAAGGAAGTTGCAGAAATAGGAGGGGTGGTATATAACGCTTCTATAAGCAATACATGTGGTTGGAGAAAGGGTAGCATCTTTTGGAAATTGCCTTATTGGAGTACTAATCTTATTCGTCATAACTTGGATGTCATGCATATTGAGAAAAATGTTTTTAAGAACGTATTCGAAACAGTAATGGATATTGAAGGAAAAACTAAAGATGATGCTAAAGCAAGAGAGGATGTAAGAATTTATTGCAAGCGTAAGGAGTTGGAGAAAAATGAATCAACCGGAAATATCCAAAAGCTTGTTATAGCTTAGGGAAAGAGGAGAAAAAGGTTGTTTGTGATTGGGTTGCAAAACTCAAGTTTCCATAAGCGTATGTTTCGAATATGGCAAGGTGTGTCGATATGAAAAAGTACAAGTTTTTTGGTATGAAAAGTCATGATTGTCATGTGTTCATGCAACAACTGATCCCAATAGCGTTTCGCGAATTGCCGCCAATGACAGTGTGGAAAGCTTTAACTGAGTTGAGCTTGTTTTTAAAGATCTTACATGTACTACTCTTGAAGTGGACAAGTTGATAAGACTTGATGCGAAATTCTGTTATTTTGTGCAAGTTAGAAAAATATTTACTCCGGCTTCTTTGATTCAATGGAACACCTACCTATTCATTTGTCCTATGAAGCAAGGGTTGGAGGGCTGTTCAATATCGATGGATGTACCCGTTCGAAAGGTACATTAAATTTTTGATTGTGATATAATATTTTGGTAATTCACGAGTTAAAATTGTTCTAAGGTAAAATTTATGATCAATTGTTCAACTCAATTTAGTTTCATCCGATTTTGTTAAGTTTCTAAGTTTTAAAATACAATTGAAATTAAGGAGTGTTTGGATTTAATTGAGTCTTAATGTTTTAATGATTGTAGTTAGTGAAATATGAGTCTATTAAGTGTTAAAACTGTTTTCAAAAGCTTTGTCAATTTAGTTTTCAAACATTCAAGTCTCATTTGAGTTTTCAAGTTTTGCCAAATCTACATACCATTTCATCTCCGTCCCAAAAGTGTTTTTGTCGGTTTTCTCTTAGCTTTTTAAGTCATTTTAGTTGTTATAAAAATTATTAAAATTCAAAATAGCAACTTAACTATCTCTTTTAACTTGTCTCAAAAGGAAAAAATCAAAAATCCCTAGCTAGGGTGCTTGAAGCTTGAAGTGAATTGTATTGGTGCGATGTTACCTGCACCATCGGTATGTTTTCATCCCAAGTAGTTAAGTTCATAGCTTATTATCTCGCTTATCCAATAGATGTTATTGCTTGATTTTTATCACACTTGTAGTCTATAGTATGTATTTTACTTGTTTTGCCTTTATCGACCATTAGGAGCTTATTTGGTAGCTTGTTTTAGTATAGGAAACTACTTACCCGTTGTTATTATTCGATTATTTAGAATACTTTTAGGATATATGGCTTCCTTTTATCTATGATAGTAAGCGTAACAAAAGCTATGTTCCAACATTGTAGGTTCTTGGGAAAACTAAAGAAGAAAGTGACTAATAAAGCTAAGGTTGAAAGTTCAATTGCCAATGCCTACTTAATTGAGGAAACATCAATGTTTTGTTCACATTACTTTGAACCTCATGTAAACACAAAGATGAATAGAGTGCCTCGAAATGATGATGGAGGTGATGAGGAGCTTTATGAAGGAAGTATATCTATATTCAAGTGTTCCGGTCGATTATCTAGGCAATAAAAAAAAAGACGTTTAGGTGATCAAGACTATAATGCTGTGAGAACTTATGTGTTACTGAATTGTTCTGAGATTGAACAATATATCAAGTAAGTATCATACATACATCTTTTTTTTAAACGTAATTTTGAGTAAGTCGTTGTTATTAATTTAAAATTTATACTCAAGGATATTTGTTGAAGAGATAAAGACAATTGAGCCAAATTTAACTGATGTGCAAGTTGACACTAGGCTGGAGCGTGAATTTGCAAATTGGTTTAATGACTATGTAAGTGTTTTAACTTTTCAAATCATATGGATACAACTTATAATTTGGTATGTAAATCGAGATTAACTTCAATTTCACTATTAATTATAGGCACGTGATTCAGGTAATGTTGATAGTCAAATTATCAAAGATGTTGCTTCAGGGCCTTTGAGAAGTGTGGTCACTTATTGTTTATGGGTACAAATTCCACACTAGTGAATATGGTTCATGTAGATTAACATACAACAGTGGAGTTTGCCTAAAGGGTTCTAATTATAGTGATGAGTCAACTGATTATTATGGCATTTTAGTAGAGATTGTGCAATTAGAGTACTCGGCTCTCCCGATTAAAAGAGTTGTATTATTTAAATGTTATTGGTTTGATTCAACGCCAAATGTTGGGATGAAGGTTCATAAAGGGTACAATCTAGTCGATGTTAACCATAAAAGAAGATTTAACAAATATGAACCTTTTATTTTGGCTAGTCAGTCATCAAAAGTCTATTATACGTCATATCCAAGCTTACGGCGAGATAAAGTTGATTGGTGGGTTGTGTCTAAAGCCAAACCTAAATCATTTATTGATCTTCCTGGTGACAATTTGGCTTTCCAGGATGATGAAGTCAACACACATTCACTTGATGATGTTGATACATATGATAGTGACGATGCTTCTTTAGGAGATGACACCGATTGAATTATGTTTTCTACCATTTAGTTATATTTTTTATATATACATATTGCTTTGCATCTTTTAGAATCTAAGCGATTGTATATCGAGATAAATGAGCATGAATACTCTTGTGATTTATTTTATGTAAGTGTTATTTCATTATTTGGATAAATTAGAGATCAAGTGGAGCTTAACTCGACCTTTTCACAAGTTGAGTTCAATTATCTCACAAATCGCTTCTTTCATTTACAACTTTACTTGTATTGGATATTATTATGCATATGTGAATAAGGATATTATTATGCATATGTGAATACGAAACTTGAGGTTAAGCTATTCAAGACATAGCATTTAGGATTTGGGTTATGCTGTATAAAAAATAGATTAATCGGTAAGTATATTAAATCCTAACGAGACAACTCATTTGTAAAATAAGAAAATGGCTATGCAACTCATGTTTGTTCGTGAACCCAACCAGGTGAATAAATTTCCTTCTAGGGTCGGTTGCGGGAGCAAAAGTGATCGAAAAATTTAAAGATAGCAGATTTATTTAATAATTGACAATGATAATAAAATAATAATAATAATGGGTAGTTGTATGAAGCTCGAGCTCGGGAAAGTTAAATCGATTAAGCATTAAGTTAATCTTGAGATCGAAAACTAAATAAGCTTTGAGTTAAAATTCAAGATCGGGTTGAGCTCGAATAACTAGAGCTCAAGTGGACCTTAAGTCGACCTTTTCACAAGTTGAGTTCAATAATCTCACAAATAGCTTCTTTCATTTACAACTTTACTTGTCTCAAATACTATTATGCCTATGCTTATAAGAAACTTGAAGTTAAGCTATTTAAGACATAATGTTTTGGATTTGGTTATGCTGCAAAAAAAAAGAGTAGATAAGTCAGTAGGTGTATTAAAACCTAACACGACAACTCATTTACAAAAGAAGAAAATCGATTTACAAATCATGTTTGTTCCTAAACTCAACCAGACGAATAAGTTTCCTTGTAGGGTCATTTGCGGGGTCAAAAGTGATCAAAAAAATTAAAGATAGCCGATTTATTTAATAAATGACATTGATAATAAAATAATACAGTAATAATAATAATAATGGGTACTTGTATGAAGCTCAAGATCGGGAAAGTTAAATCAATCAAACTTTAAGTTAATCTTGAGCTGGAAAACTAACTAAGCTTTGAGTTAAAATCCAAGCTCGGGTTGAGCTTGTTTAAATAGAGCTCAAGTGGAGCTTAAGTCGACCTTTTCATCTCACAAATAATTTCCTTCATTTAAAACTTTACTAGTATCAAATATTATTATGCCTATGCTTATACGAAACTTTAAGTTAAGATATTCAAGACATAACACTTTGGATTTTGTTATGCTGTAAAAAAGTAGATTAATCAGTAAATGTACTAAAACCTATCAATACAACCCATTTGCAAAAGAATAAAATCAATATGCAACTCATTTTTGTTCCTAAACCCAACCAAATGAATAAGTTTCCTTGTAGGGTAGGTTGCAGATGCAAAAGTGATAGGAAATTTTAAAGATAACAAATCTTGAGCTAAAAAATTAATTAATTAGCTTTGAGTTAAAAGTCAAGCTCGAGTTGAGCTTAAGTGGAGCTTAAGTCGAATTTTTCACAGGAAAAGTTCAATTATGTTACAAATAGCTTCTTTAATTTACAACTTTACTTTTATCGATTATTATAATGTCTATGCTTACACGAAACTTGAAGTTAAGCTATTTAAGACATACCGTTTTGGATTTGGTTATGTTGTACAGAATGTGAACAAACTTGGTAAACGTATAAAAACCTAACGAGACAACCCCTATGCGAAAGAAGAAAGATCTATACACAATTGTTGTTTGTATGTTAGTAAGTATCCTAATAACCTTATTGACTCGAACCCGATAAATCCGAATAATATAGGTCAAATTGCGAGTTAATTTATTTTATTTGAACATCCTATATAGACCCGATAACCTGATTAGCGTGACTAATTCTAATTCATAATAACAAAATACTGATGAAGAGGTAAATAACAATAATAGTAATAATAATCACGGGTGTTACTCGGGTTGACTTGGCCGGGTTCGAGTCAATTCATGTTGGGGCTAATAAAACATACCTAAACCCAACCTTATTTAGAAACCATGTTAATCGGTTTGAGTCAATTTGGGTTGAATAAAATTATTAACCTGAATAACTTGGCCCGAGTAGGCTTAATCGGGTTCGAGTTCGTTATGCATATTTGACACCCCTAAATAATAATGATAATATATACTCCTATAATTACTTATTCATCAAACTATAGTTTATAATAAAAAAACTTATGAATACAGTGAATAATAAGACTCTAGGTTTACTCATTCATCAAAATTTTAACATTCCACACACAAGAACATACATACGGTTACTGACTTTTGTGAAATTGGAGCCATTCTATGAAAATATTTGGCGCCCCTAGATATGTGGGGATCGTGGAGCAGTACTTACTCCTTCTACAGAAGGTTTATATTTCGCTTCAATACACTTTCAGGAAGCACTAGGAGAAGGTATGTTCAATACACCTTCAATACACTTTTAG
The DNA here is from genome assembly GCA_022545495.1 of Chrysanthemum lavandulifolium. Taxonomy (NCBI): domain Eukaryota; kingdom Viridiplantae; phylum Streptophyta; class Magnoliopsida; order Asterales; family Asteraceae; genus Chrysanthemum; species Chrysanthemum lavandulifolium. The sequence continues at coordinate 230,397,273 of CM040244.1, read as the reverse complement.
ATCATAATTTGTGGTAATTAGTTTTAATTTTCCTTTTAATTTAATGTTAGGGTTCTTGATTCATTGAGTCCTATTGCATGATTAGAGTTAATTAGGCTTATTTTTACTTTACACTTTCATGTAAAAAAACCCAGGGTTCTTTGAATTAACTTTGATAACTGTAATTGGGAGGGTAAATGATGATTTTAGGTTTGTTTTTATAGCGGTTTTGTGAAGTGAATTTTACGCAAATGAGGTGTTCAGTTAGATTAGTTTGTTATTTTACGTGATGTGATTGTTTATATCTGTTTTAATTTTAGTTTTATGATTTTCTATGCGAATTAGTGTTTTTAGATGTTAATGGAACTCTAGCAACTATATGATATATGCAGATTTTAGGTTTATAGGCTATCCGTTTTGTGTTTTGCTGTGAACATGGAACTTGAGTGTCACATCTGATGACAGTTTTACTTCATGATTGCAGTTGCTGATTTTGAGTTTTATGACTTTGTATGATGCATTTAGCTTTATTAAATGTGTATCAAACGTTATCTCTACATGATGTCTCGTGTCTGCAGCTTGTACCAAATTTTCACTGTCTACTATGTGTTTTATTGTAGACCTTGTTGCGAGTTTAGAGTTAGTAAAATTAAATTTTTACTCGATTGTATGATTTGTTATTCTACGCAATGTGATTGGTTGATAATAATTTTTATTCGAGATCCCCTTTATAGATTTTGAGTTTATAAGCTTGTATGCTGAATTTTGTTCTTCATACTAAGTGTTACGCAGCTTGCATTTAGTTTGTTATCTAGTGTATGTCCTTTTGTACATACGGAAACTAGAAGTTAATTATAAGGTTCATGAAGTTAAACAATGGTGTTTGAGGTTTTGCGGTTGTGTGATTTGTTTTCTAAGCGGTGTCATTACTGATAACTATCTTGATTCTAGATTGCGGTTCTTGATTCTGAGTTCTCTATTTTTTTATTCTGAATTTATTATTTAGTTGTTTCTAGAACTTCAGTTCTAGTTATATGCAGCTTTTACAATTCGTTTCTATCTAGTTCCTGATTTTTCTTCTTGTGAAACCACCAGGATAAAGTATGTAAAAGAGTCCATTTTGCTCCTAAATTTTCTGTCTAAGAGCAATAAAATTTTTCTGGACTTTAGTTTGTTCTATTCGTGAAAAAAGGCACAAGAAAACTTAAATAGTTTGGAAATATAACCATATTACCATATTGAGGTACATAAAATAAAAGCTCTCCGAGAGAGTAGTCTCGAGTGCCTGCTGGATAAATCGTGTCCAGATGAATAATCTAGTCCATATGAGCTTCTTTGAAATTAACAGATAACGTCAAGAACTTCATAGAGTCATATTTACATTATTACATAGAAACAAAATGCAATTAAGAACATACTTCTGCCATTTAACAAATCAGATATATTACTCAAGTAAAAACAAACATATTTTCATATTAGTAATATATTTTAGTCTCACAATAATGATAATTTAGGGTCTTATCGGGTTGACCCGATAACCCTTATCAGGTCGGGTCAACCCGACCCTACTGACACCCCTAGCTGCAAGATTGTGTTTACATGATATTAAATGAACTAATATATTTACATTATTATGACCTGCTTCTCAATTGACTGCTATGGCTTATTTAGTTGTTGTGTATATAGCTTACTTAAAATCTAGTTTTTGTGCTTATCGAGTTTGGGTCGGGTCAACCCAACCCTACTGACACCCATACCTCGAAACCATACCAGGTATCATGAGCCGATACCGTTTCAGTTCTAGTGTAGTCCCATTTTTCTGATACCATTACTCATACCCAAATTATATATGTGTTAAAATTGGTATGTGTTAGGTTGATGATGATTTAAAGCACATATATCTAGTGACAAATCTTTTTTAAAGTCTAATGTTGGATATAAATGTCATAAGCTAACTAGAGCATACGATATCATTTGAAATTTACTTTTACTGAGTTTCTGATGTTGTGTTAGGATTTACTTATGCTAATAAGTTAATAGGAATGTATATATTGTGCTAATTACTCATGTTTAAAAGTACATATATATTGCTTTAAAGTATGTATATATTGTTTTAAGTCTGTTTTAAAGTCAAATTTTAGATATCGTTATCTTATAAATTTCAGAAGGGGGTTTCTCACATTTCTTTATACTTAAAAACTTTATCCTTGTAGACATGGCTAGACGAAGGAAAAGGCTTGTAGCAGGAGAGAGTAGCCCTCATGCCACTGAAGGACAATCAAATGATATCCCAAATAATTCAACGAGGCAAAGGCTTGAAGCACGAGAGAGTGGGCCTCATGCCACTGAAGGACAACCAAATGATATCCCTAATAATTCAATGAGGCAAAGGCTTGAAGCAGGAGAGAGTAGGCCTCATGCCACTCAACGACAATCAAATGGTATCCCTAATAATTCAACGAGGCAAAGGCTCGGAGCAGGAGTAGGCCTCATGCCACTGAAGGAAAATCAAATGATATCCCTAATAATTCAACTATCAATGACGATACTGATCAAACGAACCCTGAAAACATCATTGGGAACTTAGATAATCCATCGAATGGAAGAAAGCAAGTGCAAGTTGTGAATGGATTGTAAGTACTATAAATTTATAATTTGCGCATCACAAATTCTTTATTGTTACTTCATTCTATTTTTCATCACTATAATAGATTCGACAAATCAAGTGTGAGTTCACGAGAGATTACAAAGATATTTAAAGAAAGAATTGATGGTACCGGGTACACTTGGACAAAGGTGTCTCAACCTAAAAAAGACTTTTATTTTGGAGAATTTAAGGTATTGCGTAGGTTTTTATTGTTTTTAAGATTTATATTTCTGTTTATAAATGCTAATTATTTAAATTTATTACGAAACATTTTTATGGGATCCGAGCCGAGACAAGTGTGAGGGTAGCATAGGATGCAAAAGCTTACGGACGATATCTTTGATTTCTTTAGAGACATAAGAGGTAAAATGGTGAAACCTGTATTCATGAGTGACAACGCATGGACAAATTTCACATCTTATTGGGGAACATCAAAGTATAAGGAGATCCAAGAAAAAAATACACAAAATCGTCTAAAAGGAGAAGGTTCCTCAACTCATACCGGAGGGTCAATCTCATTTCGCGAGCATGCAAAAAATCTAGTAAGTATATTAATAAGTATTGAATTCATCGGGAATTTGCTCAACCTACGATAGTAGCATATAAGTTTATGACAGGTTGTGATAGTAGCATATAAGTTTATGACAGGTTGTGATAGTAGCATATAAGTTTATGACAGGTTGTGAAACACCTTCTCTTAGTTTATGACAGGTTGTGATCAAGGTCAGTGTTTAGACACCTTCTCTAATGTTTTGGTAGAGATGTCATCATTCCTTTCTTGTTTTGTGCATATTAGCCTATCATTGTTGTGTCTGCAAGATCGGTGTTGTCGCAATTAGTCAATCAAGTTGTATCGCAAGATCGGTATCTGAAGCTATATTAAAATGCTTACGGTAGTATTCTTTGTGGTCCGGGTTTCATAGGAGAATTTTATTCTCTGGTGTGCCGGGTACTTCAAATATAAATAAAGGTCTTTTAGTTTGTTTGGTCATATGTTATAGTCAGTTTTCATTTTCTATTTTGTTGTGAGGGATAGCATCTAGTGGCGTGGTATGTACTTTAGGGGTCCCTTTCTCTTTTAATTAGCTCGTTAAAATGAGGGATGCCTTATTTTGTATTCTTGTTCTCTTTGTAGTGTAATAAAATTGTTGTCTTTCTAAAAAAAATAAAAAAATACATCATTTCTATGATCGCAATATGTATCTAAATATTATTTAATCTCTTTTTTATGCATATGTGATTTAGGAATCTATATACAAGCGTCCACCTACGGGATTTGAGCTTTTTTTGCATACTCATACCAGCGGCAATGACAAGAAAACATTTATTAATGAGAAGTAAAAAACAATCAATGTAAGTTCTGATTTCAGTTTTCCTCAGTTTCACAAGTAAGTTTTAGTTGTAATAAAAAAACTTAAAAATTAAAAATAGCAAGTTTATTAGCTTGTTTCACTTTTCCCAAAAAGAAAAAAATCAAAAAAATCATTTACCTAGTCTGCTAGTTGCTTAAAGTTGCCTGTTCAGTCCAATTTTGTCCTGCACCTTCAGTGAGTTTTTAGCCAAGGTAAGCTTATTATAAGCTGATTTTTAGCTTAATTGGATGTTTTTAGTTGTTGATGTTTAGTTCCCTAAGTAGCCTATGGTGTAGAGTTTAGTCGCCTTAGCTTATTTTGGTTTGACGACTTATTTTAGTTATAGAATTCTAGCACGAAAAGCGTGTTACGCTTAATTGATCTGCTGTAGCAACAACCCTTATTTAGTGCTTATTTTGTTTTCATTTGAGCTTATTTGCTTCTTTTTAGATTTAGATGTTGTAAATTTCCTAGGTTTACCTTAAATTAGCTTATTTAAGTTTGCTTAAGTTCCCTTTAAGCCCATTTAAATCCTTAGAATCCCCTTTAGATATACTTGTTTTAGTATTAGAAAACTAATAAGCTTATGTTCCCAAATCTATTATTAAACTGCTTATTTGGTATTTTTAGATTAATAGGATTTGTTAAATAGTATATAAGTTGGCTTATTTAGTTTATGTAATCTTTGGTTTAAGCCAAAAAGCAAAACAAAAATGTCATTATAGAATAATTTTCTTATTTCAATCATTACTCATGATTAAATCTACACACTTACAGGATAGCGTGTCGCGTCTAAGGCAAGAAAGGGAGTAAAATCCAGCTTTTGTAGAAAGTCAGGTTGATGAAACGGCACTTTACATTAAAGCAAAGCAGCAGGTGGTGCTAAGAGAAGAAGCTTGTATGGTGCTGGGTCAAAGAGAGTTGATTATATTAAAGATGTAGATTCTGGAAATACAACAACTGTAGTTACCAAGGTAAACGATGGGTGGGAGAAAAAGTCTAAGAAAATGGAGAGAACGATCAACAAATTTAATAAAACTCTTGAGATTGTTTGCACTCGTTTCAATATAACCCTTCCAGATTGTGATTCTGATGGTGAAAGTTCTGATGGAGGAGATGCTCATCCAGGTCCCACTACTAGTCACTCACGAGCAGGTGGAAGTGAGGAAGATGATCATGATAGCCGCATGATTGTGAGTTGATAAGTCAGATTTATCTTTATATTAAATGTTTTGAGACATCTTTATGATGATGGTTTGTTCTTTTCAGTTTATTTTATTTGTTTTGAGACATCATTAGAATGATGGTTTGTGCTAATTAGGAGACTTAATATTTATGTAAGATGGATCTATTTATTATCGTGTGCTTTGTATTTCCAGAATATTTGTGTTAAATGTGTGGTTTTTATATTAGATGCTACAAATTTGTCACATTCTAAATATTAAAATAAAATCATAATTTACCCATAAATTTACCCATGCATTATTTACAATATGACGTAAATATTTAGCCACAATTTACTCACAAACAGTAGTGGGTAAGTTAGCTACGAATATACCCACAAAATATTCATGGCAAAGATATCACGTTTGCCTATGACATTTACACACGGTCATATGCATGGGTAATTTTCCCACGGATTATCATGGGCAAAATTTCCCATGTTTTTTACACACGACTATATATGTGGTTAATTCTAGTAAAGGATTCTGGTGGGGGAGTTGACTTTTACACAAGAATAGTTTTGTGGGAAATGTTACCCACAAAATACCCACGAGTATATCTATGGGTGTTTTCTGGTGAGTAAAAAATTCCCACAAACAATTTACCCATGAATGCAAAACAATCACCCACCAAGAATGACGTGGGTAAACTTACCCACAATACGAAAATGTCGTGGGCAAAAAATTAGCGTCGGAGGTTTTACCCATCTATATAGAATCATAGGTAATTCTTGGGTACTACCTAGTCACCCACTAAAATATGGCTTTTACCCACAAATTCTGTCCGTGGCTATTTTCCTGAATTCTTGTAGTTAAAATTGTTTTGGAGACCCACGAGCGAGATCAACTTGACTTCAGTTGAGGCTGGACCACACTTGGTTGAAAATCACCTTGATTGAGCATCGGTTTGACACCGAGGTTTTCATTTTCTTCAAAGTTGTGACTGTAACCTTTGCCTTCTTCTTTGCTATAACTTTTGGTGGGATGAACACATTTTTGAGACTGTTGTGTACTACCTTGACTTCCTGTTACACCTCCTTGCCCAAAACATGTTTTCTTGTTGTGTCCAGCATTGCCACATATACCACAAACCACAATCTTACTAGACTATGACAAGTTACTGGTTTTGTCACTATTATCATTTTCAGTAAAATCCCTAGTTCTTTTCTTTCGTGGCCTACCTAATGGTTTATGATGTTTAGGTGGAAGAATGGATGTAGGCACTTGTGACTTATTCCAATGTTTATAACCATTTATTGGCTGGATGTGGTGATTTTAAGTTTCTTCCCAAGTCTTAAGCAAGTAACATGGATGAACCCATGATTCAACAGATCCTACTTGCATTCCATTGAACCTCATACACCGGTGGGTAGCAACACCATGTTTAGATGCATACCTGTAAGCTCCCATCTTCTACATGTACAAGCCCTAGCTTCAATATTCACAAAACACTTATCTCCCCATCCACTGACCTCATACTTATCTCCTTCAACCCGTAAAATGATGTACTTATAAGCATCTTTGTTTATCAAGTATAACATGAGTGTTGCCTTTGGTGTTAATAGTCCGGCACACTTGTGAATCACATTCACAACATTCACTATTCTTTTCATACAGTATTCTCTAATGTATTCCAAAGCAGTAATGATGGGTTGGTGCCTACCTCCTAATAGTTTCCCATTGAACACCTCACACATGTTATTAAGTAAGACATAAAAATGAGCCCTCCCTACACATTTATACAACATGTTTCATTTATACAAACAACAGTGTTGAACAATGTCGTAGAACAAAATATGTACACGTAGACATAGATTTGGTTAGTTACCTAAAAAATGAGACCTTGACCAATGGGTTGGTGGTATCTTACTTAACCAAGCATGGGCAGGTTCGCTAAACCTCTTGAATGCCAGCATGGCTGCCTCAAATTGTTGGACGGTTGTTGCTGCTGCACATCTCCACAAATGTTCCTTGTATGCTTTAGCATTCCATTGCAATTTCATATTATCATGGATGTGCTTCAAACAATATATGTGTTCAGCACTAGGGAATACTGTTGCTAATGCTAGAATGATACCCTACACAAATAAACATCAATTCATTACTAGTAAAACTTGCATTTATCGAAAATACAAGTGAATCTAATCAACTAAATGGTAACATCACACACTGTCACCGATAAAAGTGTAGTTTGAGTTTGCTTGCAAGTCAAGATCATCTCTTAGACATTCAAGAAACCAAATCCATGAGTCTTTGCTTTCAACACGCAACCGCGTGGGTTAAAGGTATATTCCATTGTTGCGGTCTATACCGATCTTTGTAAGAAGTCGGCCAGAAAAGGACCCTCATAAAAGCACCATCTAACCCTAGCAACTCTCTTTGACAAGCTTTATATCCTTCCTTCAAAGCACCTAAGCATACATACATTCTCTTGAAAACTACGGTTGGACTTGTTACATCTGTTGCGGTTTGTACACTTATCCTAACTGTTGTATCCGGGTTTGTTTTCGCAACACTTCAACATAGTCTCTTAAAAGGGTGTATTGTTGCTTATGATCACCCCTAATCTCATTTTACGCTTGTTTTTTGCCCTTAATGCCTTTTGCATAGACACCGAACTTCAAACTGCTTTCTTGAGTGATCTTGAACATCCTTGATTGGAATATCTGGATTGACTTGAACTTAGTCAACTATTTGCTTCAAAAGAAACTTGTAGTCACAAGCTTTAATCTCTCTGATTGCAAAATTTGTGTTCATCCACGAAAGTTCGAACAATCCATACATATTTAGTTGTATTTTTGCTACATACAACAACCATGGAAATCATTGCTTGCTCCTTGAGTGATCGCAAATATACATCCTTCCAAGGCCTCTAGTTATCGGACTAGTTTTCCTCTTTGGGGCTTTTCCATTAACACCTTGATTATTCCACAAACGGTATTTTTCCAAGACACCTAACCCTAATTCTCTATTTGTCATTCTTAATGAGTTGCAATTTCCTCCTAGTCTTTATTGAAAGCGGTAGATCCTATCTTTCACTTCTTTTGCGATTCTGAAGTTTGACCACGAAAATATATATTTCGTCCTCTATTTGTGCTGCCTCACTTAACTTTTGTTTCTTGTATGCCCTCATTTTTTTCTTCCTAATAACATACTCATCCTCATTCTCAGAATCACTTGCAAAATCATTATCATCTAACAGATCCAACTCACTTTTCATAAAAAAAAAAAATCATCTAGTATCTGGCTGGAGGTACCTATATATGGTAACTCTGTAGTCTCAGTCACTTTGAATAGATTAACATCAAAATCAGGCTCCTCAAAAATATTAGCCTCATTGCAACTGTGTTTCCATCACGACTGTTCTCAGTATCATCATCATCACTCATATAACTATCTGTGTCACTCACATTGTCATCACTTAAAACTTCATCAATTTCACATACCTGTACAGTTTTACCTTTTTGGATATGCTCCAGATGATTACATATTTCCTCTTCTTAATGACCTAACTCTTGATCATTTTGACATACCTCTTCAGGACTATCTATTTGGATATACTCAACATGTTTATCTATATCTTGGTTGACATCACCTACAACATCTTGATCGACAGACCTCTACAGATGAAAACAAGGGTTCTGTTTACGGCATCGACTAGATTGTACCAAAGTATTGACTTCAAAGATTGATGTGTAACGACATATATCCTCTACCACGATTTATTAACAATGTTTTCTAAGAAAAATTTGTTTGAGCAATATGGAACAATAGCAAGAGCGCCTTTTTCTTTCTTGCATCCACATCGAGAATAATCATCCTAATTGACTTTGGTGACATTTGATCAACATCCAATGTTGTCTTACCATTTTCAACATAAACCTTTATCATCTTATAGTCATCAACAAGATCTCTCAATATTTCTAAATTAGCACTTTCACTTAAGCTATACAAACCGTCACACCCCAAATTACATTTTTGCGTGAATGGAATTCACAGGGATTGATCATCATAGCATCACAATCACGATTATATTGAGCGACCTAAAGTGTTGTTTGGAAAATACATCGTTTGATTTAATAAAACAATCAGAGTTTACAAACTATAGGTCCCAAATGAAAATCAACTTGTGCGGAAATAAGTTTGGTACAAGTCAAACGATATTTTTAAAGTTCATAAAACCCAAATGAGACGCGTCGTCACCGCGACTCTATGATATGTCTGCATGCATGCCATGAAGTGAATGCCTTAGATACCTGAGATAAAACATGCTAAAAAGTGTCAACACAAAGGTTGAGTGAGTTCATAGGGTTTGTGTTGAAATGTAAAGCTTTTCAAAATCATTTATGCAACAAAGGCATTGTAAATCCACTCAGTTCCAAGTTCCGCCCATACAAAACTTGCAACCTGTATGTTCACAACCCACTGCCAAAAGGTGTATAGTTTATGTTCAAGCGCATGATGTCAAATGAATTCACATAATAGTGCATAATTTAATGTATCAATAGTTACTTGATATAACCCATATGAGTGTTGTTTCAAATCGTTCCAAGACCATTAGTTCAATGATTATACCAGGACCATTAGTTCAATGATTCTACCAAGACCATTAGTTCACTGATTATACCAAGACCATTAGCTCAATGAATATACCAAGACCATTAGCTCAAAGAATATAGCAAGACAATTAGCTCAATGATAATACTAAGACAATTCTAAGCATGGCAAAACTGTTACTTCGTATGACTAAACATTCAGTTCAGATAAACATATAGTTTGCAAATATTCATGAATGTCAAGAAAATAGTTGAGCATGTATCTCCCCCAAAGAGTTTAATAAAACAATTAAAAGAGTAGGGGCTATGACTCACTTGGTAAAATGAGGCGATGACAAAAGTGAGTACACTGAAATGAGGCGAAATCTCTAACTGCGGCCTATTATGAATGATATGATATATATTAAGTCATGATGTAATGTTATGCATGCAATTCGTATGTTATTTATACCACTTGTGAGTTTTGAAAATAATACTTATCGTCGAAAAATACTCTTTTGACGTCTTGACCATTCTTAAATTATTTTGTAAGTATTTACGTCAAAATGTCATCCTACAATAGTTTCTTAATGATTTATTGTGTAATTATAACTTTTCGTCGTAAAATAATGTCGTTGGAAATTTCATGAAAGTGACAAAAATGGCCTCGAAAACCTAGTCGTAAAATGGTGTACGTCGAACGTTAGGAAACGAACTCAACGGTTGGAAAGCTTGTATCATAATCTCGAAGTTTTGGCATTTAAGTTTTTATCCTAGAGGTCTCGTTCATAGAGAAAAATATGGGTTAAGTATGGTGATTTTTGTCCAAAATGTAGTTTAAAAGTGAATTTCGGCAAAGTTTAAGCAACCGTAGTTATTTCATTACAACTCCGCTATACAAACGGTTGGTCGTTTTGGAAAATATGCTTGATGATCTCACTTTTATTAGAAGACATCTCGTTACAAAAGTTCTCGTCAACGTTAAAATAGCCTTCAATATGGTCGTTTTGTTTACCGTAACACTTGTCAAATAAAAATAATATAGTTTTCTTAACTAATAAAGTTACGGCAATGTTGTGAAAACGTGTATATTTTAGTCGTTACAAATCCGTTTTCTCGTATTATCGTCCTTAGCTTCGTATCAAAGTATACTAATATATTTTTGATAAGTCGAAATAATTTATAACGCTTAAGACTCGTTTTGACTCGTACAATACAAAAAGCTTTTTGAAATTTCGGGATATATATATTTAAATCGTCAAACTTGAAAAATTCATAACTTCTTCCTTATAGCTCCGTTTAATCCGTTCAAGCGCCACGGATTCGTTTTAAAGTATATTTTCTAAATATCTAGGCCAAAAATTTATATCTACTGTCGGATTTTCCAGAATTACAAAATAAGATCAGACCCTTTATACGACTTGTTAAAATGAGTTTTTCTCGTACTAAACCTATTCCAATCCCTTCAAAACAACTCCAAAGCTATTCTAATCCTACCATACACCTTCTTAGGGTGTCATGGGTTCCTAGACATCATCAAGACTAATATATAACAAGGGATAATTTATAGGATGACTTATATATGTATAACTCTAAAAACAATGTAAAAATGGTATAAATATCCATAAGTCTTGCATGCTTTGCTCAAAAATGATGAAATAGATATGAAATGATAATGAAAGATGTAAAATGAAAATGATATGCTTACTAGTTACTTGATGAGGTGACTAGAACAAAGGATTAAACCTAAACACTCTAGGTTTTTATTTCAAAACCTTGATTAAGAGTGTAACTAGATTGTAAAATACTTGATTTGAAGATTTTTGATAAACTCTTCTTCACCCCTTATGTTGGCCGGTTATGGAGACAAAGAAAAGGAGGAGAGAACTATCTTGACATCACTTGTATTATTGATTGTGAATGTAATAAGTGAAAGTAAGTAACTTGAGTATAGATTTCAATTTGTAAGACAAATGTTACCAACCCATTTAATACATACCCCCCCGGCCAAGCCAAGAGAAATATTCAAAATATACTTTTTTTTTTCTTTTATAATGTAAGTAATTGTTTGTAAGAGTGTAAGTAAAATGTATAGGTACTAATAACTTGTAAAGTTGTATATACATTTGAGCATCTAAGGTAGTTTTAGCTCAAAATAAATTTTAATGGATCCAAGTAAAATGTATTGAGGTCATATAAATTGTAAAAATATATTTCTTGCAAAATTTGAGTGCTATAATAATTATCGTGTAGTTTTTAAGAAAAGCGTCGTAATAATATAAATTTAACGATTTATATACAAAATAAATTTAAAACACTAGGTAAACTCAAAATATTAGTTTTATAAACTAAATGTAAGTATAAAAATATGTCGGGATAATTTTTGGAAGTATCGGATTAAATGTTCAAAATAATAACTTACGCGATAGCATTTATTTAATATGAAATTTACGCGTTTAAGGTGAAATGCAAAACCATAAATGAACTAACATGATGAAAATAATGTTAATGAAATGTAGACTAAACTTAGTCTATATGAAATGTCCGTGATGATATGATCATGAATTAGCCGCTAAACCATTAAGGTTCTGAATTTGGAACACGAAACCTAGTTTACGATAAATGATGAAATGGTGAAGCATGAATTGTTTTGAGAAATGACCGAAAGTACGAGTTGTCACATTCGCCCATCAAAAAGGAATTCGGTCCACGAATTCGGTTCGTGTTGGTCTATCGAATTTTGAGTTTATGATGAATATCGAGGAGAAGACATGGAGAAGTGCCGTTACGGTTATCGATGATTGAGCGTATAAAACATAGTATTGGATGAATCTCCATGAGTGATACTTTGACTTTGAAATATGTGATAATTTTGCTTGCACTAAGATTTATAAATAATCGCTCCCAACATAACATGATCCTCCGAATTAGACATAGTTAGCTAGGCTATGTATAATTAAGGAGCGATAATGTGACGTTCGGTTTAGTTGTTATAACTCTCAATGTTTACAAAGATTTAAACCGTGTCGTTAAAATGATAGATAAGGTAAAAAGAATTAAAATTCTCGTAAATGATATCGAATCGAAAGGAAATAAAGTACGATAGATGAGAACATTTTACAACGAGTGGTTTATCAAAAGTAGTACATCTTAGGTTATAAAGATTCGGATACGATGGAAAACATAAACTTAGTACGACCTAGTACATAAGGAGAAATAAGACTGTTAGTTTCCGAACTTCTTTAGTCTTCCGCGTTGTTGATACCCTGACGAGCTTCTCCTCTTCCTAACATGTATGCATTCCTATGAGCACCTTCAATTTGTTGACCTTGGTTTTGAGGACATTGGTTCCGATAGTGTCCTTGCTCCCGCATCTATAACATGTAACCATGGCCTTGCCTCTACAATTCTGGCAAGGTGTCGATTGTTGACACTTGTAGCACTTAGCGGGACAAAGACCCGTGTGATGATACTTACATCGATTACATAGTGGGTAGGTTCCAAAGATAACCTCTGCCTTCTATTGGTGCAGCAACATAAACCATTGCAGTTTCTTGCCCTCTATTCTGTTGTTGATGATGGTTAGTGTTACGGTTTTGGTTGTTGTTGTTATAACCTCCTTGGTCGTTTTCCCATTTCCTTTTGTTGTTGTTGATTTGGTTATCGTCGTTGTTGTTGTTGTTTTGGTTATTGTTGTAGTTGGTGCGGTTGTTGGTATTGTTGTTACGGTTGGTGTTGGTGATATTTCCTCTCTTTACTACTTGTGCCATAAGCTTCTGAGTCACTCTAATAGATTCCTCAATCGTTTGTGGATCAAAAGAAGTCACATCACCTTGAATAACCTCGGGAAGTCCTTCAATGAAAGCCTCGAGTAGCTTCTCATTATCCGAAACCATAGATGGGCATAACACGGCCAATTCTTGAAACCTTCGAATGTAAGTATCAATGTCATACCCAATAGTTACCAACTCTTAGAATTCGGTCTCCAACTTCTTCACCTCCGTACGCGGACAAAACTTCTTTGTTACCAAACCTTTGAATTGCTCCCAGGTGAGCTTGAAAGCATTCTCCATTCCCATCGGCTGAGCATAAGAGTTCCACCATGACAACGCCCCATCAAGTAGTGTACTCGTAGCAAACTTAACCTTGCTATCATCCGGGCAATTACATAACAAAAACACGGACTCAATTTCTCGAACCATCTAACCATGGCGTTGGCCCTCCGGTACCCCCTAAACTTAGTGGGATCTCCACTTTTGAAATCCTTATCTGACGACTTCTAACTCCGGACCCTCCGCATTTCTGCGGTAGTAGCAAGCCTAGCGGCTTGACTTCCTCGCAATTCTAGCGGCTTGGCGAGAGTCAGCGACCTCGGCAGCGACCACCGTTTCCCTTTCAATCCTTAGAGCATCGGCTATGCTATCCCTTACTAACTTTTGAATAGCCGCTTGTGTCAATTCGGGTGCAACTTTCTTCGGCGCCATATCTTCTTCAAAATAAAAGGAAAGGTGAGATGTAGCAAAGTCCGATGTCAATAATAAACGCTCCAAAGAGATGTGATAAGAAATGATGAGTTTGAGGTTATTTTTCAAAATGATCGACGGTTTCCTAAGAAATGGGTTATGAGATGTCGTAAGTGTTTCAAATGTATGATGGTTTAGTGGCTTAGTGTGTGAATAACGTGTAACTCGACATGTTAGTGGTGCAACAAAGGAGTGAGAGTGACTTCGCCCTACTTAAAGGTTTACCTCGGCATTCAACGTTATCGGTGATGAGTCAATTGATGTAAAAATTGCGATAGGGAATGACAAAGCATTCACCACATTAGAGTATGAGGAAAGGATAATGGGATGGGTATTTAAAGGCATCCATGTGACAATCGATGTGAAATGAAAGTAAATAAATCGAAAAATGTACATATAAACCGCATGTAAAGTGAATATGCACTTATGATGAAATGATGAGATGCTATGATGATGTAGTTATAGTCTAGGGTCAATGATGCAACCTAGTTCTCTATAATCAAGCTCGATGCCAATCATCACACCCCAAATTACTGTTTTGCGCGTGAATGGAATTCACGGGATTGATTGTCATAGCATCACAATCACAGTTATATTGAACGACCTAAAGTGTCGTTTGGAAAATACATCGTTTGATTTAATAAAACAATCAGAGTTTACAAAGTATAGGTCCCAAATGAAAATCAACTTGTGCGGAAATAAGTTTGGTACAAGTCAAACGATATTTTTAAAGTTCATAAAACCCAAATGAGACGCGTCGTCACCGCGACTCTATGATATGTCCGCATGCATGCCATGAAGTGAATGCCTTAGATACCTGAGATAAAACATGCTAAAAAGTGTCAACACAAAGGTTGAGTGAGTTCATAGGGTTTGTGTTGAAATGTAAAGCTTTTCAAAGTCGTTTATGCAACAAAGGCATTGTAAATCCACTCAGTTCCAAGTTCCGCCCATACAAAACTTGCAACCTGTGTGTTCACAACCCACTGCCAAAAGGTGTATAGTTTATGTTCAAGCGCATGATGTCAAATGAATTCACATAATAGTGCATAACTTAATGTATCAATAGTTACTTGATATAACCCATATGAGTGTTGTTTCAAATCGTTCCAAGACCATTAGTTCAATGATTATACCAGGACCATTAGTTCAATGATTCTACCAAGACCATTAGTTCACTGATTATACCAAGACCATTAGCTCAATGAATATACCAAGACCATTAGCTCAAAGAATATAGCAAGACAATTAGCTCAATGATAATACTAAGACAATTCTAAGCATGGCAAAATTGCATTGTATGACTAAACATTCGATTCGAGATAAACATATAGTTTGCAAATATTCATGAATGTCAAGAAAATAGTTGAGCATGTATCTCCCCAAAGAGTTTAATAAAACAATTAAAAGAGTAGGGCTATGACTCACTTGGTAAAATGAGGCGATGACAAAAGTGAGTACAACTTGAAATGAGGCGAAATCTCTAATCATGGCCTATTATGAATGATATGATATATATTAAGTCATGATGTAATGTTATGCATGCAATTCGTATGTTATTTATACCACTTGTGAGTTTTGAAAATAATACTTATCGTCGAAAAATACTCTTTTGACGCCTTGACCATTCTTAAATTACTTTGTAAGTATTTACGTCAAAATGTCATCCTACAATAGTTTCTTAATGATTTATTGTGTAATTATAACTTTTCGTCGTAAAATAATGTCGTTGGAAATTTCATGAAAGTGTTAAAAATGGCCTCGAAAAGCTAGTCGTAAAATGGTGTACGTCGAACGTTAGGAAACGAACTCAACAGTTGGAAAGCTTGTATCATAATCTCGAAGTTTTGGCATTTAAGTTTTTATCCTAGAGGTCTCGTTCATAGAGAAAAATATGGGTTAAGTATGGTGATTTTTGTCCAAAATGTAGTTTAAAAGTGAATTTCGGCAAAGTTTAAGCAACCGTAGTTATTTCATTACAACTCCGCTATACAAACGGTTGGTCGTTTTGGAAAATATGCTTGATGATCTCACTTTTATTAGAAGACATCTCGTTACAAAAAGTTCTACGTCAACGTTAAAAATAGCCTTCAATATGGTCGTTTTGTTTACCGTAACACTTGTCAAATAAAAATAATATAGTTTTTCTTAACTAATAAAGTTACGGCAATGTTGTGAAAACGTGTATATTTTAGTCGTTACAAATCCGTTTTCTACGTATTATACGTCCTTAGCTTCGTATCAAAGTATACTAATATATTTTGATAAGTCTAAATAATTTATAACGCTTAAGACTCGCTTTTGACTCGTACAATACAAAACTGCTTGCTGAAATTTCGGGATATATATATTTCGTCGTCAAACTTGAAAAATTCATAACTTCTTCGTTATAGCTCCGTTTAATCCGTTCAAGCGCCACGGATTCGTTTTAAAGTATATTTTCTAAATATCTAGGCCAAAATTTATGTCTACTGTCGGATTTTCCAGAATTACAAAATAAGATCAGACCCTTTATACGACTTGTTAAAATGAGTTTTCTCGTACTAAATCTATTCCAATCCTTCAAAACAACTCCAAAGCTATTCTAATCCTACCATACACCTTCTTAGGGTGTCATGGGTTCCTAGACATCATCAAGACTAATATATAACAAGGGATAATTTATAGGATGACTTATATATGTATAACTCTAAAACAATGTAAAATGGTATAAATATCCATAAGTCTTGCATGCTTTGCTCAAAAATGATGAAATAGATATGAAATGATAATGAAAGATGTAAAATGAAAATGATATGCTTACTAGTTACTTGATGAGGTGACTAGAACAAAGGATTAAACCTAAACACTCTAGGTTTTATTTCAAAACCTTGATTAAGAGTGTAACTAGATTGTAAAATACTTGATTTGAAGATTTTTGATAAACTCTTCTTCACCCCTTATGTTGGCCGGTTATGGAGACAAAGAAAAGGAGGAGAGAACTATCTTGACATCACTTGTATTATTGATTGTGAATGTAATAAGTGAAAGTAAGTAACTTGAGTATAGATTTCAATTTGTAAGACAAATGTTACCAACCCATTTAATACATACCCCCCCCCTTGGTCGGCCAAGGGGGGAAGTATTTCCAAAATATACTTTTTTTTTTCTTTTATAATGTAAGTAATTGTTTGTAAGAGTGTAAGTAAAATGTATAGGTACTAATAACTTGTAAAGTTGTATATACATTTGAGCATCTAAGGTAATTTTAGCTCAAAATAAATTTTAATGGATCCAAGTAAAATGTATTGAGGTCATATAAATTGTAAAAATATATTTCTTGCAAAATTTGAGTGATATAATAATTATCGTGTAGTTTTTAAGAAAAGCGTCGTAATAATATAAATTTAACGATTTATATACAAAATAAATTTAAAACACTAGGTAAACTCAAAATATTAGTTTTATAAACTAAATGTAAGTATAAAAATATGTCGGGATAATTTTTGGAAGTATCGGATTAAATGTTCAAAATAATAACTTACGCGATAGCGTTTATTTAATATGAAATTTACGCGTTTAAGGTGAAATGCAAAACCATAAATGAACTAACATGATGAAAATGATGTTAATGAAATGTAGACTAAAATTAGTCTATATGAAATGTCCGTGATGATATGATCATGAATTCGCCGCTAAACCATTAAGGTTACGCGAATTTGGAACACGCAAACCTAGTTTACGATAAATGATGAAATGGTGAAGCATGAATTGTTTTGAGAAATGACCTGAAAGTACGAGTTGTCACATTCGCCCATCCAAAAAGGAATTCTAAAAACTTAATTGGCAAACATTAAATACCCTAATTAGAAATTCCAATAACTATAAAAAAAATAGTACCGTATATCTTCTTAGCAGAGTCGTGCAGGACGGTATCATCAACTGGATAACCTGGATGTCTTCTTACTTTCCATAGAGTAAAGTCCATGTTTTAGTTTTATGATTGATAAACAGGGGTTTTGTGACATGCAATTAGGGTTTGTGAATTCTGATAATTCTTGTAACGAAAGTTCTGGGATGAATAATAATACAGACTATGTGTTTATGAGGCGGGAAGAGGGTTACACTACATGTGGCAATAATTAAGAATTTTTTAATAGAAATAAGAAAATGACAATTGTGCCCTTGGACTAAAGACAAATCAAACAGCAACTGACGTCCTTGACTAACGAAAATATGGTCAAAGGACCAGTTAAGAGTATGAAACTTGGAAACGGGACTCCGGACGATGAAAAAGCCCAAGTTGTCCCATCGCGATGCGCAACCACAAGTTTAGGGACCAACGGTGTATTTTAGTCTTTAAATTACTAAGACAAGCTTGTTCTTGATCCTGGATCTTGGTTCGAAATGCAATAAAAACCAAAGTAGGTTGTTCTCTATCGTAGCATACACTACACGTTATAGGAGAACGCTAGGATGCTAGTTCTTAACGTACAAATGAACAAACAAGGCACGGTTGCCTTTTGTTCTTTGATTTGGATCGAAAGCTTTAGGTATCTAAGGGGTGCCGATCTGTTTAGCTATCAAGAGAGGATGAGAGGTTTTGTTTTGAGTTAAGATTTTTAAGCAATAGTAAATAATGATTCAATTGGTTAATTATATACTATTTGCATAACTTGGTGGACAAGTTAGAAACCCTACCCCCCCCCCCCCCGACCCATTCGGCCAAACCATCACCTCCATGGGATCTTTGGGCTTGTTTGGACTTTTACTAATTAATTAAGTCCATTACATTAATTAGTTTATCTCGTTTGGTTAATAACGCGTCTAGCAGTTAACTACCGACCGTTTACTCATTTCGTGATTAATATATATACAATAAATATATTAATTACATTAATAAACGTTCCCTCGGTGTATACGTCTGTTCCCCCAATAGGTTCACGTATTCCAGGCTGTATAGTTATTGATTTGACGCGAGCACTACCAATAGCTCCCACTTGCGATCGTCACAATCACAGTAACTCATACTAACAATGGTAAGCATCTAGCAACACTCCATTGATCTCAGAAATACCTGAGTGTGGTTTCATAAAACATCTTAGTTAAATGGTTTATAATTTAAGCATCCTTTTGTTTTAGATACTTGTTAAACTATGGTTATAGATCAAAGTAATTCCATATTGAACTATTATGTTTCTCGTTTTAGATATTAATCAATATTACCAAACGTAACCAAGCATCATCTTGACTTACATTTGGGCACAACCAAGCAAACATATGATTAATTCAACGATGGGCCTAGTAGTATCATACTCCAGAAGACAAGTGGAGGAACAAATTCTATTTTGAATACAACATGTATTAATGTGCTTCACATCACTTCCAAAAATAGTCTTTATGACTACCTTGTTCAGGACAACGTTGAACTATAATCAAGAAGAAATATCCACACATGCAAGACCTACTTGCATCTTAAGTATGAGGACGAGTAAGAATAACCACTTGCAAGATTTCACTTAATGACGCCGATCCATAAAGTGATAACTTGTAGGTTTGGGGAAGTCCAATATACATACCACGTAGATAATATGTGAGTTTGGCGGAAACATCCTTAGTATTCAATGAATAGAACCAATCTCTTACATTTGTATTAGTTCAACAATACTCTCGTATCGTTGAGCGACAATGGACAAATTTAGAATAAATAAAATTATTCATGGATCAAATATGTAAATATAGAATACAGTAGTATAAATGAAAACGGTCATACCAGGTGTATCAATTCATTATATAATACAAGTGCTTACAGTTCTATTATCCAAATACTAAACATAGATTCACAAGAGACTACTAGTAAGTTGAAATCCAATGTTCCTCAACATGATGAAACTGTATGGTACATGACAGCTAAGTAGTCATCTGAGTAAACTTCGTGAATACTTATTTCAAAACTCACAAATAGTGAAGGTTTGCATAACATGATGAGTGTCATTTTGTATGTGTGCATTCTAGTATATATACCATAGTATGAGTATTGCCACAGTGCATTCCATAGGGTGTTTGAAGCCATCACAACGTCTATCTGAGACAGTCATCTTAACAGCGTCTCAAACTGTAAAGTATTCTTATTTTTTAATATTGCAACTACGTCTAGTCAGTAACATCATCATCCATGATGAGATCTTACCCATGACTAGGATTGAGTATCCTCTCAATAAAACCAGCATAAGTGTACACAAAACAACACTATGTTTTTATTTTAAACTATTGAACCTTTCTATGGCAATGTTCAGTGCCTTTTTGAACTCCAGGTTCATTGGCTATCTCAATTGCATCTAAATTGTTGCAATAAATATCCACATGTCTTTCATTACTAGGAATGACTCCAATCTCAATAATGAATTTTCTAATCATAATAACTTTTGATAACGCTACACGCGTCGTTCGGGGTCAAAGGACCTTCCTTTTTGTCGAGCAAGTTTTTCAACACCCTAGGCAGTGAACCTAATCGTTGTAGTGTAGTATTAGGGTAAGCCACGGGAATTGATATCGTTATCTAGGGGAATAGGAATGCTAGTGAGAAGTTACTACGCTAAGGTTGGGGTTGAGGAAGATTATTTGTTTTATCTTTTTATGTTTTTAGGAAATGGATAGGTACGAATCTCGGGGTTTGAATTTGGGGGTTGGTATTTCTACCGATTACTCTACTTATCTAATTATCTAATTAACTAAGGTGAGGGTATTCTATGTCTAATTATTGTGTGCTCGTATGATGGTTTAAAGATGTGTTTACTTAGGTTTTATTACTCCTTAATTATCTCCTATTGATGGTTGAATTGTCACGTCCTTAATCTTAATCGCGTTGTGTGTCTAAGGTCATAGGGTATGCGTTTATCCCTAACTCTTTGAAACTACCAAAGGTTATCTCCTACAAAGTCTCTAGGATTTATAAACTTTAACTCTAAGATACTCTTCGGATGGTTTAGCCTACAACAGCTCTAGATGTTATAAACTAATGTTCACAAAGATTAATCAAGCATTAACTACACAACGGATGACCTATCGCATTACTAGATCATTAACAATTAAGATAAGAGACAACTAATCAATATTCAATAATTAAGTTTCAAATTCCCTAAGCAAACACACAAGTAAATTAGCCGGACATAGAAACATGCAAGCATACACACAAGTAATTGAAGACATAATTAAATTATTGAAGTAAAACACTTATCTTGATGTAAGATAGGGTTTGGAACCCTAAAATACTTGTACAAGACGACCTTGGTTCGGTTTAGGTTTTACTCCAAAAGACTACACATCGAAAACTAAAAAATTCGGATTCTATATATAAGACTACATATGCGATGGCGTTACCCTTTGATTTGTGACGCCGTCGGGTCGCCATCATTAGGGTTTCGTCTTGGCCACGTTAGTCTTGCGACGTCGTCAACATATGCTTGTGACGCCGTCCCCTTCAGTCTCTGACGTCGTCTAGATCAAATCTAGGCCGTCTGAGTTGCGACGACTTACTCTTTTAAAGCCTGACACCGTCATTTGTAAATAAGCAATTTGGCTACTGAGCCGTCACAAAAGTGATGCGACGGCATCGTAGATAACACCGACGCCGTCCCTTCGGTTCAAAGCACTGAGTGTCTCGATTCTTGACTTTGGCCATTTTCTTCAGATATTCGCGCCTTTTCGTCCGAATAAGTGTCATTCCAGCATTTTGCCTTCAAGATACCTTAAAAGTGAAAAGGAACGATATTAAGTAATAACGGATACAAAAGTGATCAAATAAGGGCTTAAACGACCCCTCAAAAAGGTACATTTTAAAACCTTATCAAATATCCCTACACTTGGTATTTGCTTGTCCTCAAGCAAATGTGCTTTTAGCCAATTAATTTATAAGTTAGGGGTCATGAAGCATTGGTTTAGAACAATCCACAATACATATAAGCCCCGCAAAAGTTATAACAAGCATGGAAATTGCATACTAGCACCTCACATGGGGTGTTTGGATACTCACATCTCTCGGGTGTATATGAAATATAACAAGTTGGAAATGGAAGATAAACACTCATTAACCGGTCCTAGTACATAGATTGCCATAGGCTTGAGACTAGATCAAACCTCCATCGCTTTGGCGTAAGCACCTAGGAAAGACTATTAAAGAGGTCTTTTAAAGGGTTGTAATGTTAGGCTTACGGTAGGGAAACAAAGGTTTTCGTGGGATAGGCTATTTAGTGGTGGCAAGTCAAAAATCTTTATGTTACAAGCATGCGAAGAATGGCATTGCTAAGCCAAGACTCGACACTCTAGACTCTAGATAACTGAAACAAACAAACATAATTTAAAGATAGATGTAGGATGGTAGCCCGTATATTATTATTATTATTATTTTTTCAACACTCTGTTTTTTTCTTTTTCTCTTTTTCTATTTTTTTTCGATTTTTTTTTCATACACTTTTACTCTACCATCCTCTACGGTAACATCAAAATGATAGGGATTTATAGGCACATCCCTACACTTGAGTTTTTATTACTCTAACACTAATTTAACCCGAATTGAAAAGAACAAAACACTTGGAGTACATTATTACGCAAATAAAGGGAATTTGAATTTAACGTTCCCTTCCCGTCATTTCATAAACTTTAACTTTTCTCATGAGTCCCAATCGTCCCAAAACTGTGTACAAAGGATATGACTCGACTTAGCAACTTATGCAAGCAACTAGATAATTGAACTAAGGGTTTAGTGTGATAACAATAATGCACTAAAAGTGAGATTGTACAAGTTAGGCTAAGGCGATTTGGATGTACATTTGGGGGTGGGGTGTAAACAATGTTCTTCATTGATATTCCGGAAAACCGAAACATCACGAGAACCGCGAAAAGGATAGGCTCTGAGGGGTTAACTAGGGGTATCGTGTACTAAAGATGAGTACAACGCAAAGGTGTGGGGGAATTACTCAACCGATGTGGAAGAAGTAATTATATTACGGGTATTAAACAAGGGTTATCCTAATGCCTCTTATCATTTAGTTATTCCTAACTACACAAGTGTAGTCTTACTAGCGATCTCGGGATGCATCACAAAACAAGTTCTAGAATCTATTATACTACCGGTTCACACACTAAGCATTAAAGATGAACGCTTTAATTCCTACTAATCTAAGGGTGATCCTCACATTTTGGGTGGAATTTAAGTGGTAAAAGGTTTTTGTGCTAGTCATATAACTTCCTATCATTGAGACGCTTTATTAAGACTAATGGCCCACTCCTATATGTCATGAAAAATTTTAAATTTGGTGCCAAAATTACCCTAACCGACATTTTCTCATGGTTTATTACACAAATTCAATTGGACAAAGCAAACATTCAAGGATAAGCATAGTTTCAAAGTTCCGCTTTATTTTCCTCCTACACTTAAACCGAACATTGTCCCCAATGTTCCCGAAAAGTATCAAAGTTGTGATAATGGAAGGTAATAAAAGATAAAAGAAACTAGTACTCCCCTGATTAGCTCGATAGGATCCGTGTAAAGTGGTGGTTACATCTTTCTTCAAGAAGAACGTTTGCGTGAAAAGCTTCTTCATATCTTATGTATCTTCTTCTTGATAAATTAAACCTGCATACTCGAAGAAAACAAACGAAACCTTCGTGTAAAATCGGCGGTAATAATATATATAAGACTCTACTAAACTAGGATATAATGCTTGTGGAATGGATGTTTACGAATTTCGGAAAATTAAGACCGAAAATTCCAAAAATTATAAGTAGCTCGAAAAACAAGAAAAAAGTAATCGATTGTTTTTATCCTTCCCGACGCCATGTTGCGATCTCGACGTCAGTTATCCCGACAAAACCGGTCTCGATTTTACGGAAAAATTCGAAAATTTACATCTTTAGAATCGGAAAATTTTACGCAAAACCTCCATTATGACTCGATACAACCATTTGACTCGAACAAACACACATGTATATCTTTTAATTAATTGAAATTCTCATGTTTACGTTTCTTTTGAAAACGTGTGTAATCCTCCCTAAACTTATCCTTTATGTAAAATACCTTTATATATAATTAAGACAAGGTTAAAGACAAAATAAAGCATTTTTACAAATTTAAACATGAGAATAAACAATCAATAAAAGATATATGACACAAACAAGCAAACAATTAAGCATGAGTTGCCTCCCACGAAGCGCTTTTCTTTATTTATGAGTCTTGTAGCTAGACTCGTAGTCGTACCCCTACGTGATCTCGTTTTGCATTCTCAATGAGAATTCTATCATGTTGACAAAATTTTCATCGACTCTATACCTAGGCCCTAGGGTCAAGCAATCCTTATAATAAAGCCTCCTTCTTTCCCACATGAATTTATAACCCTTTTCAACATCGACCTTGCTTTTTTCCTCAAAAGCTCTAATGTTATCTCGTTCAAAAAGGGATAGATGGCCATATTCATTTGTCTTCCAAGGCATCCTATAAGTGATCTCATCATTTCCTTCCTTAAACCTAACCGTTCCATCATACTTGTTATGGCTCATTTTGGATGTTTCAACAAACGGCTTTCCTAGCACTACTTGGGATAAGCTATAGTCAATGACGCATCCTAAATCTTCTAGGACCACAAAATCAACTAGGTAGGTGAAATTTCCTATAAAGACATGTACATCCTTGACTCTTCCCACAAAGTTGCAAACTCCACCTAGATACTTAGGGTCTCTCCTAATCTTAAGTTGCTCATTCATAATGTCATTGTAAACAGCAGATGACATCACATTAATGGGAGATTCCGTATCTATTTAAGCATGTTCGACATTCCTATATCCGATCATACAAGGAATTTTGAGGTTCCAAGGATTTCCTCTCCTAATCTTTGGACATATCCTAATGATGGGTGATCGGGGATTATTGGTTATGTACTGGTGATAGGCAACCTCTTTCTTAGTGGGGTAAAGATTAAAATAAGCACTATCCTCCTCATTCACATTTTTATTCACTAAGCCATCTTCCGACCATCGCTGATCATGGAGCCAACTACGAGGCGCTGACCACTTTCTCAACAGCTTCCCTATTTGTGCTATCGAATACCTTCTACAAATCTTGAAGGTCGGTGTTTCTACTCACATAACGGCTTCGGCGGTTGTGTTGGTCATTGGTTTGGGTTTTGAGTGAAAGTGATTTATTTGGTGTTGGGTTGATGAATGGTGGTTGGTTATCACCTTCCATGATGAAAAGTGATGGGGTTACGAACAAAGGTCACGAAGAAGGGGGATAGACTATGACGAAGCAAAAAAATGAGAAAAATTTACTTGATAGGAATCAAGTAAAGAAACCTAAACGAGGTGGACTCCGAACTAGCTATTCTATTCCCAAGCAGCGGCGCCAAAAACTTGATAACGCTACACGCGTTGTTCGGGGTCAAAGGAACTTCCTTTTCGTCAAGCAAGTTTTTCAACACCCTAGGCTGTGAACCTAATCGTTGTAGTGTAGTATTAGGGTAAGCCACGGGAATTGATATCGTTCTCTAGGGGAATAGGAATGCTAGTGAGAAGTTACTACGCTAAGGTTGGGGTTGAGGAAGATTATTTGTTTTATCTTTTTATGTTTTTAGGAAATGGAAAGGTACGAATCTCGGAGTTTGGATTTGGGGGTTGGTATTTCTACCGATTACTCTACTTATCTAATTAACTAAGGTGAGGGTAGTCTATGTCTAATTATTGTGTGCTCGTATGATGGTTTAAAGATGTGTTTACTTAAGTTTTATTACTCCTTAATTATCTCCTATTGATGGTTGAATTGTCGCGTCCTTATTCTTAATCGCATTGTGTGTCTAAGGTCGTAGGTATGCGTTTATCCCTAACTCTTTGAAACTACCAAATGTTATCGCCTACAAAGTCTCTAGGATTTATAAACTTTAACTCTAAGATACTCTTCAAATGGTTTAGCCTACAACAACTCTAGGTGTTATAAACTAATGTTCACAAAGATTAATCAAGCATTAACTACACAACGGATGACCTATCGAATTACTAGATCATTAACAATTAAGATAA
The DNA here is from genome assembly GCA_022545495.1 of Chrysanthemum lavandulifolium. Lineage (NCBI taxonomy): Eukaryota > Viridiplantae > Streptophyta > Magnoliopsida > Asterales > Asteraceae > Chrysanthemum > Chrysanthemum lavandulifolium. The sequence goes on along the minus strand of CM040244.1, from coordinate 230,370,969 downwards.
GAGACAACCAATCAATATTCAATAATTAAGTTTCATATTCCCTAAGCAAACACACAAGTAAATTAGCCGGACATGGATAACATGCAAGCATACACACAAGTAATTGAAGACATAATTAAATTCTTGAAGTAAAACACTTATCTTGATGTAAGATAGGGTTTGAACCCTAAAATCTTGTACAAGACAGCCTTTGGTTCGTTTTAGGTTTTACCCAAAAGACTACACATCGAAAACTAAAAATTCGGATTCTATATATAAGATTACATATGCGACGGCGTCACCTTTGATTTGTAACGCTGTCGGGTCGCCGCCATTAGGGTTTCGTCTTGGCCACGTTAGTCTTGCAACGACGCCACCTTATGCTTGTAACACCGTCCCTTTCAGTCTCGGCGTCGTCGGATCAAATCTAGGCCGCCCGAGTTACGACGACCTACTCTTTTAAAGCCCGACACCGTCACTTGTAAATAAGCAATTTGGCTCACCGAGCCACAAAAAGTGATGCGACGGCGTCGAGATAACACCGACGCCGTCCCTTCGGTTCCAAGATCTCGAGTGTCTCGATTCTTGACTTTGGCCATTTTCACGATGTTCGCCTTTTCGTCCGAATAAGTGTCATTCCAGCATTTTGCCTTCAAGATACCTAAAAAGTGAAAAGGAACGATATTAAGTAATAACGGATATAAAAGTGATCTAATAAGGGCTTAAACGACCCCTCAAAAAGGTACATTTTTAAACCTTATCAACTTTGTTGGGAATTATGTAAACAGACTTAATACTGGTAGTATAAAGGTTAAGTATGGTAGGCTTAGAATTAGTTGCCAGTACAAAGTTAAGTCTGGCATACCTTAGTTAATATTGTTTAGTATTTATAGTTAAGTCTGTTTATGTTTAAAACAGAATAGTTTGTTAGATTTATATTAGGGAAGTATATGAACGCGTAGACCTATCTTAGGAAGAAATATCTTTATCCTTCTACACGTTTTGTATTCTAGGGTTTCCTAAGAGTATAAAGGAACCTTAAAGGTATATTGTTAGACATTGAGTTTTAGAGATTAATAAAAAAAGTTATTTAGTAATCATTGTGTTCTTCTTACTTGTTGTTAATATTCCGCGTTAGCATCAAGTACTCATTGTTAAGAGTTCTTCACATAATTAGTTTAGATTTATCCAAGTTAGTTATTGTCTTACAAGGCTACTTAGATCCATAACTTTTGGACCTACAAGTGGTATCAGAGCCTGTTGAAGGACTCTAAATTAGAAGAAACACATATAACCAAAACACTCATCTCATCTCACTCAAAAATCCTAAAGAATGTCTCAGCCTGATAATTTCTCAAATCACCTTAGTGATGAAGAGGCTTCTAACCATGATTCTGAAGCATCAGAAGGAGGGTCTAAGAAACAACAACAACAACCAATCCCTGCTACAACCACCATTTCCAACCTCAAACTTCCTATTCTGAAAAAGGAAGAGTATGACATATGGGCCATGGAAATGGAACACTATCTGGAGTATGTAGACAACGAAGTCTGGAAGGTGATCCAGAATGCGAATTTAAAAAAGAGAATTTCCAAAGGTAAAGATTATGTGGTTAGGATTCTTCCACCAGTCTCTGCTGTAGAGACACTTGCTGTGGAGAAAGAGAGAAAGGCAAGAACTCTTTTATTAATGGCCATGCCAAAGGAACATCTCAGAAGGTTCCACAGCATGGATGATGCTAAGGAGATTTGGGAGGCTATTAGAACCAGATTTGGAGGGAATGCTAACTCCAAGAAGATGCAGAAAGCTGTTTATAAACAACAGTATGAAGCGTTTATAGTGAGCAGTTCTGAAGGCCTGGAGAAAGGATATGACAGATTCCAGCAACTCCTATCACAATTGGAAGCACATGGGTCTGAAGTGTCTAATGAAGATGCAAACATGAAGTTTCTCAGATCTTTGCCCAAAGAATGGTCAAATCTGGCAATGATCATGAGAACTAAAGAAGATATTGACACTCTGTCAATAGATGACTTGTACAATAACCTTAGGGTTTATGAACAAGACATCAAAGGAAGTTCAAAGGCTTCATCAAGTGACATCAATGTTGCTTTTGTCTCCCAAGGCAAAAGCAGTAAAAACAAAGTTAAATCTTGTAGTGGTTTTAGTTCTGGTAGCTATACTATTTCTTCTGGTGTGAAGGAAAAGGATGGTGTTGCTGGTTTTGCTGATAAGATCATCTACTCACTGTTTGCTAACCAATATGAAGACATCCTCAATGAAGACTTGGATCAGATTGAAGATGAGGAGATGGAGGAAATGGATATAAACAGGCAGTGAGCCATGATTGCTTTGAGGATGAAGAAATTCTTTAAAAGGACTGGTAGACAAGTTCGTTTTGATGGGAAGAGACAAGTATGGTTTGATAAGTCAAAGCTTAAGTGCTACAGGTGTTAAGAAAGAGGTCACTTTGCTAGGGAATGTATAGTAAAGGAGGCCAATAAAGAAAAGAAGAGGGATTCCTTCTATCCCAGGCATGTTGAGAAGGAAGATAAAAGTTAGATGAGGTTGCTGACTTTGGAAGCTGGTGTGATTAACTGGGGAGAGCACACTGATGAGGGGACAGAAGTCAATCATGCTCTCATGGCCATAAGCTTCATCAGTGAGGTATCCTTATGCTAAAAAATTTGCACTTATTCATATAATAAACTGCAATCTCTGTGTGATGAACAAATGAGTCAATTAGGTGATCAAGAGGTTAACTTGCTTGCTTATGAAAATGCTGCTAAAACATTAGAAAAACAAGTAAATACTCTTCAAAAATAGAATGCATCTTTAAATGAAAAGCTTAATTTCCAAGGTAATGAAATATTTGAAAAAGATGAAAAGCTTAGAAAATATAGAAGAATTGGAATGAAAGCAGTTAAAGATAATGAAGAGTTGCAAAAGATAATTGACTCATGGCAAAATAATGCTAAAAATCTTTGGAGGTTAATAGATTCAGTATGAGCTCAACAAGTAAAATTGGCTTACGGTTTGAGACAAAATCAGATAAAGAGGTCTTAAGATATGAGGAAGAGATGAAAGAAACTGTTTTTGTTAGTTCAAAAGGTGATTTTGAAGGTAAATCTGTATATCACAGACTTTCTAAAACTAACAACTACAAAGGTGTTCCTCATCCCCTTAATGGTAATTATACTCCTAAACCTGAAAAAGAATATGATGAGTCTTTATTTGATTACAGCCAATTGAAAACCCTGAAACACTTGCTTTTCAAAACTATTCCATTGAATTTTCTAACTGTCAATCTAATGGCAGTGAAGGTTCCTTTGGAAAGAGGTATGAGACCAATGTATCAAAAGACAAAACCAGTGAGTATCCTACCTGTCAATCTAATGACGGTGAAGGATACATTGGGAATGTCTCTGAATGTTCTCTTGAGCTTAAATATGAACCCATAAAGATTTCCAAACTAGTTTTAATCAGTAAGCCTTATGTGCCCAAGTCACAACAAGCTAAGCTTGTCACCTTTGTGTCTAAACCAGAAATAGTTAAACCTAGTTGTGTCCAAACTCATGGGCAATAGACTAAACCTGAGACACCAAAAAGTAGATAGAAAGAATTGGAATGGGTTAATGCAGAGAGAATTTGGGGATGGATACTCTTTCACTAAGAAGAGTTGTTTTGTGTGTGGAAGCCTAAGTCATTTAATTAGAGATTGTGATTTCCATAAGAAAAGAATGGCTAAGGAGGATGAGCTTAAAAGAAAAATGGTCGTAAAAACTGGAAATAGTTTTGTCAGACCAGTGTGAAATAATGTAAACAGGATTAACCATGCAAATAAATTTGTTTCTAGACCAGTACCTGTTAATACTGCCAGTTCATTTGTTAATCCTGTTAGATCAAATGTGCATACTGGTGTGTCAATTAATTGTTAGGCAAAAAATTAGTTCTAGTCTACCTAAAGTTAATACTGGTAATGTAAATGTTAATACTGTTAGACATAGACAACCAATACACACCAGTACCTCATCCCAGGTGAATGTTTTCCAACATAGAAGAAATATTGAAAAATCATATTCACCTATTAGAAGACCATTGGTAAAAAAAATGCAACAAACACTTTTAAATCTGGTGCTGCAAAGGGTTATGGGGGATCTGCTGTTAAGGCCTCAGCAGGTTATAAATGGAGTCCTAGACCAGACTCCATGTATAATAGTGGACCAGTTTCTATTAATATTGTCAAATTAAAAGGTTCACAAGGCAGACCCAAGCCTGTACAGGCCTGGGTCCCTAAGAGAAACTAATTTCTCTTTTCTGTGCATGAACATCCTTACATGAACATGGGACATAGAGGCATCTTTGACAGTGGATGTTTTGGGCATATGACTTGTAACAAGGACTACTTGGATGACTTTGAAGATATCAAAGGTGGTTCTGTTACTTTTGGAGGTAGCAAAGGCTACATCACAGGAATAGGTTGAATGAAGGTTGGTAATTTAGAATTTGATAGTGTGTCCTTTGTAAAAGAACTAGGCCATTTTAATATGTTTCCATATCACAAATCTGTGATAAGCAACATAAGGTTATTTTTACTGAGATTGAATGTTTTGTGTTAACTTCAAACTTTAAGATGCCTGATGAAAATCAGATTCTTCTTAGGGTCCCAAGGCAACACAATATGTACAGTTTTGATATGAAGACACCTGAACCTGCTAAAGGTTTGCATGTTTGATTGCAAAGGCCACTATTGATGAGTCTAAATTATGACATAGAAGGTTGGGTCATATAAATTTTAAAAATCTAAACAAACTTATGAAGGGAAACCTTGTTAGAGGTCTACCTTCTAAGGTTTTCAAAAAGGGCAAATGACAAAAAAATGCATCGAACTTGACACTTTATTCGATTGTGTGTAGCTAACTATTTTTTTTCTTATTGTATGTACTGAACTTACAAATTTCGATCATTATGTGTATATTGTGACTATTTTGCCATGTAAATGACCATTTTACCCTTCAAATTTGAAAAATTATGGTAAAATGGTCACAAAATACACACAATAATCGAATTTTGAAAGTTCAAGACACACAATAAGAGAAAAATAGTTGGCTACACACAATCATAAAAAGTGTCAAGTTCGATGCATTTTTTTATCATTTGCCCTTTTCAAAAATGACCATTCTTGTGTTGCTTGTCATAAGGGAAAGCAGCACAGAGCATCATGCAAGGCCAAATTAGAAAGGGCTATTACTGCTCCATTGCATACCTTGCATATAGACCTTTTTGGACCAAATTCAATAAAGAGTATAAATCATGCATCCTTTTGTCTTGTCATTACTGATGATTGTACCAGGTTCTGTTGAGTTTTCTTTTTATCTACCAAGGATGAGACTATTGGCATCCTTCAAACCTTTATTAGGCAGATAGAAAACCAGCTTGACCATAAGGTTAAGATAATTAGATCAGATAATGGCACTGAATTTAAGAATAGAAGTATACTTGAATTCTGTGGGGACAAGGGGATAAAACAAGAATACAATAGTGCTAGGACTCCACAGCAGAATGGAGTTGCTGAAAGGATGAATAGGACCCTTATAGAGGCAGCTAGAACCTATTTAGCTGACTCACTCTTACCTACTACATTTTGGGCTGAAGCAGTTAGCTGTGCTTCATATATATTCAATAAGGTAAGGGTGACCAAACCTCAGTGCAAGACTCCTTATGAGCTTCTTTTTGGCCATAAGCCTATTGTTAGCTACATAAGACCTTTTGGGTGCCATGTTACTATTCTAGATACCCTTAGTGTGCTTGGAAAATTTGATGGCAAATCAGATGAGGGTTTCTTAGTTGGTTATTCACTAAATAGTAAGGCCTATAGGGTATATAATTTAGTGACTAAGAGAGTAGAAGTGACTATGCATGTTAATTTTCTTGAGGAAAAGCCTAACGTAAAGGGAGTATGGTATAGATGGATGTTTGATATAGATTATATATCTGATTCTATGAACTATATTCCTATGTCTTTGGACAATCAAGCTAACAAAAATGTAGGTTCCTCTGAAGAAACTAACAATGCAGGTACTGACTCTCAAGTTCCTGAGGAGGAAGAGGAGCTGATGGTTATGTGTACAATGCTCGGAATCAAGAGTTCCACCGCCGAGCAAAGAAATCTTCAACTCCTACAAAAAGGAAAGAGATTTCTGTAGAGGTTCAGGAAAAAGGGGCTTCTCCAACTAGTGATTCAGATGCCATTCTGGCCTTCAAAAGGGATTTAGATGCTCTTGCTGAAAAGCATCTAGGACCAGAACTTACTTTCAAGGTTACCAGTGTTAATACTGGTAATGGAACTGTTAATTCTGGCGAGTCTGATGCACCAAGACCTAATGTTATGCCCACCAGTACTAACTTCAATAATACTGGTAGTGCATTTGTTAAGTCTGGCAATGCTGATGATGATTTTTATGAATTAGCAATGCCAGAACTGAACGTCTATGATAAGCCTGCTGAAGGAATCTTTTTGGGAGCTTCTTATGATGATAATGGTGTGGTTACTGATTTCAACAACCTGCCACTTGAAATTGATGCCAGTCCACTCCTACTCTTATGATTCACAAGATACATCTAAAAGGAAATATAATTGGTGATCCTACATCAGATGTTCAGACAAGAAGAAAAGTCTATAAACTTTCTGGACCTCATGCATTAGTTGGTTACATTCAGAAGAAGCAAAGGAACAACCACAAAGATCAACAACACTGCTTGTTTGCTTGCTTCCTATATCAAGAGGAACCTCTAACTGTTGCTAAAGCCTTAACTGATGAAAGTTGGATAGAAGCCATGCAGGAGGAATTATTGCAGTTTGAACTGCAAAAGGTATGGATTCTTGTAGATCTACCATGTGGAGCTAAGGTAATTGGTATAAAATGGGTGCTAAGGAATAAAAAGGATGAAAGGGGTGTTGTTGTTAGAAATAAGGCTAGACTGATAGCCTAAGGGTATAGACAGGAAGAAGGGATAGACTATGATGAGGTTTTTGCTTCTGTGGCTGGGATTGAAGCCATCAGGTTATTTTTGGAATATCCATCATATATGGGGTTTATAGTCTATCAGATGGATGTTAAGAGTGCATTTTTATATGGCACTATTGATGAGGAGGTTTATGTTGCTTAACCTTCTGGTTTTATTGATCCTGCTTACCCTATGAAGGTTTATAAAGTTATCAAAGCATTGTATGGACTTCATCAAGCTCCCAGAGCTTGGTATGCAATACTCTCCACTTTCCTTGAGAAGAATGGATACAAAAGGGGCATCATTGACAAGACTCTATTTATTAAAAGGGACAAGAAGGATATCATGCTTGTGTAGGTTTATGTTGATGATATCATTTTTGGCTCTACAAGGAGATCTTGGTGTGAAGATTTTGAGGCATTAATGAAGAGCAGATTTCAGATGAGTTCTATGGGAGAGCTCACCTTCTTTCTTGGACTGCAAGTCAAACAAAAGTTAGATGGGTTATTTATTTCTCAGGACAAGTATATGGCTGACATGTTAAAGAAGTTTGATCTGGTTAATGTGAAATCTGCTGTTACACCGATGGAGACCAAGGTGCCTTTGACAAAAGATGAGGAGGCTACTGATGATGATGTCAGATTGTACAGATCCATCATAGGATCTTTGATGTATCTAACAGCCTCTAGGCCTGATATTATGTATGTTGTGTGTGTTTGTTCTCATTTTCAGGTTACTCCAAAGACTTTACATCTTCATGTTGGGCTTATGGTATCCTAGAGAGTCATCCTTTGACCTGGAAGCTTTTTTTGATAGTGACTATGCTGGGGCTAGTATGGACAGGAAATCCACAATAGGAGGTTGTCAATTTCTTGGAAGGAGGTTGATTTTCTGGCAATGCAAAAAGCAGACAATCGTGGCTACCTCAACAACTGAAGCTGAATATGTAGCTAATGCTAATTGTTGTCGACAAGTGCATTGGATACAAAACCAGATGTTGGATTATGGGTTAAACTTCATGAACACTACAATCAACATTGATAATTGAAGTACTATATGTATTGTTAAGAACCCAGTCTACCACTCTAAGACCAAACACATACAGATTAGGCATCAATTTATAAGGGATTGTTTTGAAAAGGGTCTCATAAGGGTAGAAAAGATACATACATATAATAATGTGGCTGACTTGTTGAACAAAGCATTTGATGGACCTAGGTTCAATTTCTTGGTGGTTAACATTGGTATGATAAATCCATTGCTACATTTGACGGGAGGTTAAATGTATAGTATGTAAGGCTAGTTAGCAGACTTAATAGGTTTTTAAATCGCGTAGTTAAAGCTGGTAGCTTCCAAGTTAAGTCTGGTCATTACATCTGGTCGTTAATTCTATTTCCATATTTACAGGTGATAATTATCTTTCTAATCTTTAAACTTATTCTTTTCCAAAGATAAATCTTTCCAAAGATAATTGTTTACTTGTGTACATCCACAAAACCCTAGTTGTATATATATTCCTAACGACTTGGTTTTTACCATCGGAATTTCAAACCAGCGTCAGTCTTTTCCATCAATATTCTTTGTGTTATCATGGTTTTCAAAACTTGATATGTTTAGTATGGTATGCAGCTTAATGACTTCATGGCTTTGTGTGCTACTTTGTCTTCCAAAATTTCACTCTTGGAGGAAGATCTTGCATCGGCCAAATTACTTTTGGGATCTAAGGTGAAAGATTTGGAAGAAGAGATCCAGAACTTGAAGTACACGCAGGATGTTTTTCTTGATGCGTCATCTAACTCCCAAGAATCTGTTCACGATGTTATTGAATTGGAAAATTCTTCCACATAGGGGAGGAAAACAGAGTTACACCAAAAGAGAACAAAGATTCTGAATCTTGATCCAATAGTGGATTGGGATATTTTTAGGGATAAGTTTGGAAAATATTGGAAGGTAATTAGACTAAGTGGAAAGTTTGTAGTTTTCAAGAATCTTGAAGATTTGGTCAAATCTTGTAATCGACAAGACTTGGATACTTTATGAAATTTGGTTCAGCAGAAGCTCAAGATTGCTAAAAACTCAGATGTGAAAGAGCAAGAACTTTGGGCAGAACTTCAAAGACTATATGAACCAGATCCTACAGATGTTTATTGGGATTTTCCATGTCACGATTCTAGTGTGTCATGGAAATTTTATGATTCGTGCGATGTTCATCACTTATCCACAAAAGGTGGAATTGATATATTCATTCTTGCAGAAGTATAATATCATTTATGTGCTGAAGTGCTTCAAGTGATGATACTTTCAAAGCTTCAGTATGAAAAAGAATCTGAGGTAATTGAAAATCTCATTCAAAGAATATGTAATCAATTACTAGCCAGAATATGTGATCAGATTGAAGAAGAGACAATAGCTAAAAGGAGGAGAATAAGGTAATATGTTTGAAAGAATTTTCATAGCTATTGAGTTTCATTTTAAAATTTTGATAAGTATAAATGGTTTTTGAGAGGATTTCACCTAGTGAAGGTGCACTGCACCAACACAACAAATGGTTATCAGTTCACCATATTTAATCCACATTAGAACTGACTAATCCATGAGCAAATGCCTCTGGTAAAGATATCTCAAATCAGTTTATGGCTGAAAATTTGCCAAAATTATATGGTGCTCAATTCACCATATCTGTGTAGATGAAGAGTTGGCTAGCCCACAAGTTTATGCCTTGTGGTAAAGGCAGTGGAAAACCATGACTAGTCCAAAAGGGTACAACTTTTGGTAAAGACTAATCAAATCCGTTGATAGCTGTTGGTTTGCTAAAAATCAAATGGTTATCAATGTACCATGGTTTTAGACACCAGAACGTTGGCTACTCCAATAGTAATGGCTAATTGGTAAAGAGAATAATCCATTAATTTTTCTATGATTCACCTCTCACAGGAGTTTACACACCTGGATGTGATGAGAATAGCATGAAACTTTTATGAATTGATGTACATACAGACACAGTTACCGAAAAGACCATGGAGTGCTGATATGATGCTGCACAGATCACAAAATGAAGAAAATTTAAAGATGCAGCTCAAGGAAATTCCAAGATCCTCAAAGAGTATAAAAAACTTGAAGTTCACAAGTGAAGATCAAGTTAGGGGAGGATTGTTGGGAATTATGTAAACAGAATTAATTCTGGTAGTATAAAGGTTAAGTCTGGTAGGCTTAAAATTAGTTGCCAGTACAAAGTTAAGTCTGGCAGACCTTAATTAATGTTGTTTTGTATTTATAGTTAAGTCTGTTTATGTTTAAAACAGAATAGTTTGTTAGAGTTATATTAGGGAAGGATATGAACGCGTAGAGAAATCTTAGGAAGAGATATCTTTATCCTTTTACACGTTTTGTTTTCTTGGGTTTCCTAAGAGTATAAAGGAACCTTAAAGGTATATTGTTAGACATTGAGTTTTAGAGATTAATAGAAAATTTTATTTAGTAATCATTGTGTTCTTCTTGCTTGTTGTTAATATTACGTGTTAGCATCAAGTACTCGTTGTTAAGAGTTCTTAACATAAGTAGTTTGGTTCTATCCAAGTTAGTTATTGTCTTACAAGGCTCCTTATATCCATAACCTTTGGACCTACAAACTTCCAATAGAACATATGTTTTTAACAGTCATCTAAAGACTCTCACTTAGATACTGTTGTTGTAAGCAAACCCTGCACTCATGCAAAAGTTACAACTAGCCCCATACACAATATGATGTACATGATGAAGCCTTAGTCAAACTTAAGGTATCCATTCATGTGTTCAATTATCGCAAGTGATATATATCCTTTGAGATTTGCTCAATGATATGTCACACTGTGTTAGACTTAATTACCACACATGTTTATCATAATAAACATATATTACAAGGTTTTATGCTTTATTTCCTAAATCTCTCAAGTGAAACTATATTCCAATGTAAGGGATAAAATCTAGCTTAGATGGAAAATAGTCTTTCAATATGTTGCACGACATATGAGATTTAAGGAAACAAACATAGTGCTCCCATTTGCTTTCAAGTGTAATCAGGAGTAATATTATTATAATTAAAATCAAATTAATTATTTTACATATAAACTTAACATTTTAGCTCCTAGATGCATGATTTAATCCACACTTGGATTCTTGTATCTAATGTACTTAATAAAGATTATTTGGATCCATAAACCCTTTAAATGGTAATCAATAAGAAAAGAGTTTTCATATCCAATTGCCATATTTCATATACTTGAAAACAAATATGACAATTAATCATCTTTATATAATTAATGCCCGTAGAAAGTAAGATTTAATCACAGTCAACTGCTCGAGTATAATTAAAACTTCTATCATAAGGCGTGCATTAATGTAGGTACAACATTTCCTTATGTGTCACACCCTCCTAAAGCGGAATCACAGGATGTAGCAGTGAAAGGCACAAGCATAAAATCATAGAACAATAATATACATAATTAAAATATTAAGTTTACAACATTTCTAAATATTGCATGATTTCACTTGAGTTAGATGATCCGCGCCAAACCGTCAAGTTTTATCACGCAAACCGGCCACTTGTGAATGGCCGACCGTAACAAACTTAAAACAGTTCAAGCACGAACTCAATGAAGATCTGGGGAGTATAGGGTTTCCCCGGGTCGTTAAGTCCCAACGAGCTGTGCAATGGATCACCAAACGTAAAGTGATCGAGAGATTTGAACGGATAAAGGGATTGTGATTTGATTATAACTACAAAAAAAGCCAACAAATTACAGAGGCTTAAATGCAAATTAAAGGAAATTAAAAGATAAAAAATACTAAATAAACGCTATCACTATTTGCAAAATGATGTTTTTGATTTTATGTTTTTATAAAACTTAATTAAAAACTACGCGACGTACAAATAAAAATGTGAAACTAAATCAATATTAACCCTAAAAATATGAAAATGATATTTTTACAAACCTAATGATAAAATAAAATATTTAGAAAAAGAAAATTATTTTTATAACTATTAAATTAATTATTATTAATTAAAAACTAATTTTAACTAATAAATAATAGCTTATAATACAAGAAAATATGAAATAAAGCTAGAAAAATAAAATTAAGACTTATAAAAATCTAAAATATCAAAAGAGACTTTTCAAAACTATTTTTGTATTTTTCTGAATATTTTTGAATTTTCTATGAATTAAAAACTATTAAAAACTAATTAAATTACTTAAAAATACAAATTTAACTAAGAAAAATCTAGAAATTTTTTTTTTTGTCTTTTTATATTTATTTTAACTTAAGAAAAATGAAAAATTATTTTTTTGAAGCTTTTCTTAATTAATTGTATTAAATGTTATTTAAAAAGTGCTAAAAATAGATTTAAATGCAGAAAAATAGCAAACAGGCTTGGAAAAATCTGAAAATTTCAGGAAAAGCTTAAAATAATATAAGGAACCTAGGAAAAATGGAAAAACAAGTTCTTGTGTGGAGGAAATTGAGGCTGCAAGGATAAGTGCTTATTATTAAGCACTTGAAATAAGCAAAAGAGAACCAACAGCCACCAACTGATTACACAAGCCAAATTATGATAAGAGTACTCTAAAGCAACTGAAAACAACAAGCCATAACCTCTGGATTGCAAGTTACAAAGATTTGAGGTTTTGGCTAATAAGCTAAAAACAGATTCTGGGGCCAACTTTGGGCTTAAAAATAAGCAAATAGATAAGCTGAAAACTAGGAAACAGAAGAAGGTACTTGAAGGAGACCTGACCAAGTATGTCTAAACCAAATACCAGACCTTGGTGAGCCAAGATAAGCCCCTGCAAGCCTTGCACACACTATATGCACTCGGTGTTAATCGAGTCGACACTGAGGCACATAAGCCCCAATTGACAAGCATTTTGAAGCTTAAATAAAATTGACAAAAATCCACAAAACTGATAATAAGAAAGTAGACCAGCTTAAGTTTAAAAACCCAAAGTTTCATGTGATTTGACCCAGAAATGAGCTCATGAAAAATCTCTCTAGATTGGCTTAAAACTGATATTTTGCAATTTTGACTTTTAAAGCAAACATGAAATGTTGACTTTTATGGACTTTGATCTTGATTTAAGGACTGAAATAGATGTAATGTGATGAAATTAAACTAATGCAAGCTAGTTCTAAGATTTCCAAACACAAAACAAGCTTTTGCTTGTCCAAAACCACAACAGCTAACAGATTAAGACAAATAAGGTGAAATTTTGACTTTTGAACTAATGCATGTGTATATTAAGACAGGAATGAGTATAATAGAACTTAACAAGCATGAAACAACTGGTCTAAACCACTGAAATAACCTTAAAGACAGAATATGCAGCCTATCCAAACACACCTTAATAAACTGTTATGAACTGAAAATGAAACCAACCACTTAACTAGCCAATGCCATTGATCAAACTGAGCTCAATTACTATAATGACCACTAAATAAACAAACTTAAACCATTTCTAACCACAAATACAAAACAAACACAAAATGCAAACTGAGTAAAAAAATTGAAAATAGGAATACCACTCACAAGTGTCCAGCTGGTGTTGCAGGCTAAACCAAACCAAAAACTACTCTAACCTAATCTATTCCAACCCCAAAGCAAGCTGCATCAACCCAAATTCCAAAACCAAGCCAATTTCACCCAGTTTGACTTTTGTTTACCTTGATCCAATATTGCTTGAAATGGATGCATAAGCTTACAAAAAGCTTTGATAAGCTTAAATAAACTGATTTGAGTGAGAAAATAAGGTATTAAGAGTTTGAATATGAGAATTCGAATTGGAATTTTCAACAACAACACAAAACATAAATTTTAGCTAAACTTGTAAATTGATTCTTAAAAACTGATTACAATGATGAAATGACTTGAGTTTATATCAAAGGAACAAAAGATTACAGATTTTTGGCTAAACTAATACATTAATAGAAAAAACGACATTAAAGAAATTTTAAATTAAAATCTACTGCCCTTCCATCTCTCCTCTTGCCTCTTTTTATATTCCAAACTTCTTCCCACTTGCTTCTGATTTGATCCCACCATCTTTTCATAACCATTGGATCAGCAGAGCCATTTTTGGCCTTTGGATTGAATTTTGGCGCCAAAACATGTATCTGCCATTTGTAGGTTAAGTGAAGGGTTGAAGCTACATTAAATGCATTTTGTAGTTGTGTGGAGGTGGGGGAACAAGTAGTGTGGGGGTTGAGTTGGAATGATGGGAGGGACTGGCATTTGCAGAGGTTGAGTGAGAGGAAGGAGAAGAGAAAAATGGCGCCAAGGGGTGTTTGTGTTTGACTAGTTGTTGACCAGGGTATTAATAAGCAAGGGTCCAAAAAGGGTTAAGTGGCAGGGGTTCACTTGGGTAGGCAGGGTCATAATGGGATGCAAAGGTCCAAAGGGTAATTAAAGGTTTAATTGGCAAGGACCTAAAGTGTAAATTCTGAAAATTAAGGGACCAATCCTGTCAATTATGCAAAGTTGTTCCAAGGGTTAAAAGTGACAATCTCCAAAAGTACAAGGACCAAACTTTACATTTTCCAATTTTCCAAGGACCATTTTTGCCAATTTTGAAACTTGGAGGACCAAACTTGTAATTTTTTCAAACTTTTTATATTTTTCACCAAAGGACTAATTTTGACAAGTTATGATTTAAAAGGACCTTTGGTGATTTTTCTTTGAAATTAGGGCTCGTGGACTATTTCGACAATTTTAGAAACTGGGGACCTGAAACGCCAATTATGCAAACTTTGCTCATTTTTCATCTGATTTTAAACATTTTGCATCTGAAACATATAAAATGCAATGTTGGAATATTTTCAGTATTTTGATGCATTTCTGAGCATTTTTAAACGTTTTGCAGTTCAGATAGACCCAAAAATGATGAGTATTTACACACTCATCATTAGACATAGGTGATCACGCTATGTATAGTTGAGGATTAACAATGCAATGTTAGGACTGATCGACTAGCATGATGTTCGGTGTTTTAAGAAAATGTTATTTTAGTTTTAGTTGCGATTTTTATTTTAGAAAAATCAGCATTCTCTATAACCTTAAGCTCTGATACCAATATGTCTTCCCCACTAAAGCGGAATCACGGGATGTAGCAATGAAAGGCACAAGCATAAAACCATAAAACAATACCATACATAATTAAACATTAAGTTTACAACATTTGGAAAATATCCTTTATCCAAACATTGGATAAAAAAACATAAGTCTTAATAGATTAAACATTATCTTGGAAATTATGATAATGGATATAAGATGTAAATTGGATCCAATGCAAGTGCCTTCAAAATACTTTACTAACGATCAACTGAAATGCATGAGAAAACGGGTCAACTCTGAAAATAGTTGGTGTTTACACATGTTAGAATTATGTAAAAACCTTTGAGAAAAAGTCCGCGTAGCAAATGTGATGTCAACCAATCTTGTTACAAGTCCTGCCCATACAAGACTTGTAACCTATGGGTTCACAAACCATTGCATAAAAGATGGTACACATCATAGTTAAAATACACATGGTCGTAATAGTTCACAATAAGAGAAATATATATGATAAAGTTATGCGATAAAAGCCCCTAAAATAAATAATATGAATTCCGTTAACAAGGGAACGTGAGGTTGGCGGACCTCTAATAGCTGTATTCATAATACCTAATGCTCCATCAACAAGGGACACTAAAATTGAAGTGTGAACGGCAAACTAATAGGGGACTAATAATGTATAGAGTGTATGAACGGTACATCATAACAACTATAATATACAATCCAAATAGGAAAAGTGTCAAAGTCTAGTTTATCAAGTTGCAGATGAGCCCTAAGCTCGCCAAAGTCAGACTAAAGTCCAATATTTGTCAATTCATAAGTATTTAACAAAACTACACTAAGTCTTAAAAACAAACAAGATTTTCAAGTCAAAATAAGTTCAAAATAAGTTATAAGTTCCAAAAGGTTCATAAGTTCAAATAGTTCAAGTAAAAACATGAGTCACACATTTCAAAAACTCTGATCCTCGCGGTCTCGTGCTCGGACTTCGAATGGTTGGTGGGCTCCTCTTCAAAGCTCAGTGCGGTTTGCCTCGAGTGGCTAGTTATGTGTGCAGACTTGCTGGAAGTGGAAACAGTACGGGGTGATGGGGTAACTGACGTACTGTGACTAATGTAACTGGAATAAAAGCATGCTCAGAGACATAACATACCAAAATAGAATAAAGCATGTCGTAACAAAGGCAACTCAATGACTAACAAGCACACTCAAAAACACAGCGTAGCAAATTGAGACAAGCATGGCATAAACAAGGTATGCTCAACTCTAATAATAGATATTTGACTATAGTGTAAAATGCACAAATACGAATGCAAGACATGCAATGCATATACACTCACGACCGATGCAATTTCAGGTGATTTAAAATTTAAAATCCCACAAAACATGATAGAAGGTAACTATTCCTAATATTGCATGATTTCACCTAAGTTAGACATAAAAGGTGATCAGGCTATGCATAATTGAGGATTAACGATGCAATGTTAGGACAGGTCCACTAGCATGATGTTCGGTGTTTTAAGAAAATGTTATTTTGGTTATAGTTGCGATTTTTGTTTTAGAAAAATCGACATTCTCTATAACCTTAAGCTCTGATACAAATCTATCACACCCCGTTAAAGTGGAATCACGGGATGTAGCAGTGAAAGTCACAAGCACAAAATCATAGAACAATATCATACATAATTAAAACATTAAGCTTACAACATTCGAAAATATCCTTTATCCAAACCTTGGATTAAAAAACATAAGTCTTAATTGATTAAACATTGTCTTGTAAAATATGATTATGGAGATGACAAGTAAGTTGACTCCAATGCAAGTGCCTTCAAAATACTTTACTGACGATCACCTGAAATGTTTGAGAAAACGGGTCAACTATGAAAATAGTTGGCGAGTACACAAGTTTTAAGTAACATAAAAACCTTTGAGAAAACGTCAGCGTAGAAATGTAATGTCAACCCATCTTGTTATAACTCCCGCCCATACAAGACTTGTAACCTATGGGTTCACAAACCATTGCATAGAAGATAGTATGCCACATAGTCAAAATACACATGGTCGTAATAGTTCACAATAAGAGCAGTATATATATGATAAAGTTATGCAAAAAAAGCACTTGAAATAAATAATATGCATTTCGCCAGCAAGGGAATGAGAGGTTGGCCGAACTCTAATAGCGTTATCCATAATACCTAATTTTCCATCAACAAGGGAGACTAAAATTGGAGTGTGAACGGCAAACCAATCGGGGACTAACAATGTATAAAATGTACGAACGGGACATCATAACAACTATAATATACAATTCAATTAGGAAAAGTGTCAAAGTCTAGTCTATCAAGTTGCAAATGAGCCCAAAGCTCATCGAAGTCCAATTAAAGTCCAATATTTGTCAATTTATACGTATTTAACAAAACCACACCAAGTCTTAAAAGCAAATAAGATTTTAAAGTCAACATAAGTTCAAAGCAAGTTCAAACAGTTCATAAGTTCAAATAGTTCAAGTAAAAATATGAGTCATGCATTTAACCCCCAAAAGTCCATAAAACAGTAAAAAGGGGTCGTGATTACTCACCTTCGTCGGAAGATCATCGAAGGTAAGTATGGCTCAAAAGGACTACTAGGCAAACCCGACGAATACACACCTTCTACTCACGATCTAATACAAGTAAAATAATACATATTAGACTATATGATATTCTCAGACTCGATAACGAATATTTATTAGTCAAAAAAATAGTTTCGTTGTTATTTATCACTTTAGAGTATTATACTTAAAAACCCAAATCTGTCCCTTTTTTAATGTCACTTCGGGCAACCGATTCACCAAGTTTAAATTGGCTACTGACCAAGACCTAAAAATATGTCAATACGCCAGGTCTTAGGTGTCTTCTAGAATTTTTGTGAATTTTATTAAGGACTTTAACTCGACCGTTTAGACCCGACTCCAAAATGGTCAAATCTATACATTCAAAAGTATTTCGACTAACAATTGGTCTAAATAGAGGTTTTATGTATAGGGCCAATAGGAGACTCGTAATAATAGCTAGGACCAACTCCCATATGAGTCACAAGTATGATTTGAAATGGTGTAAAAATTTTAGTCAGTTAATCCAAGTGTTCAAAATAGAAAATCTGGCAGTTTTGACACTTGATACCATTTTACTAATTTCATTGACCAAACCACCATAGTTTTTTACAAAATATATATGGCTGGAAATAAGATACATAATAATTGAGGTTAGGCTCAAGATTCATGTCAAAAGACCTATTTTTCATCAAGATACAACCCGTTGAAGCTGACACAACAAATTTCAAAGTGAGTTATTGGTTTCAAATCTTAACTCTTTCATGTTCAAACATTATCAAAACACCCAATAACGACCCAATAAACTCCTAAACTCATTGTATATATGTTTTAGCTTCATTTTTATTCAATAATCTCAGTGGTAACTTGAATCAACAACCCTCTTTCATGTATGAACTTAAAAGTGTGTAACAAGTCAAAATATCAAGATTTTAAGCTAGCTTTTTGTGCCATCTTTTAATCCAAAGCTACTAATCAACTAACAAAAGTTATAATAAAATTTAATGAATCTAAAATGAGTGTTCTGAGATAATAATTTCAGATCTAAAATGGTTACAAAAATAAATGTATAAAACTCAAGAAAAGTTCATAAGAACTTCCTTTTTAAAGATTTTTGGTGCAAGAAAGACACAAGTCTTCTTGCACCTAGTGATTTACCTACAAAATGAGCTTCCAAAATATTTGATGGTGACGATGGTGGTGGTGTTAGTGTAAGACAGCCAAGGGGAAGGAGGAAGGAGAGAAAAATTTATATTTTGCAAATGGTAATGAAGAACAAAGTAAGGTGAAGTGTAGATATGGTGAACAAGTGATGTGACATAATTTGCATGAATTATAAGTGGGCATCGGGGGGTGTTGGTTGGCCAAATCATAAGAAAAAGAAGAAAACATTTTATTTTGTGTGTTAAATGTTGTAAGTGTTAGATGTTTAAGTGTTTAATTAAAACGTAAATTCCAAAATAAGAAATATGTATTAACCGGGTAACGTAAAATTTGAAACTAATAAAAATGTATAAGTTTAAATAATGTATGACTTTAGTAATTTTGAAATGAAATGAGCATATCATGATGTTTAAACGACATTTTGAAGGCGCGTTCGTAAACTAGGTTTCCTAATAAAAGACAAATTAAGCACAAAAATGACTTGCCAAGCACAAAATGAATGTAACACGAGTAAGATTAGTCCGATATATTATAAAGTTCTATGGTTGCTAACCCTTAGTTTGGAGGTTGTCACATTATGAGTCTTATATTCAAAAGAAACTCATTTTTAACCTTACAATCTAGCCGTTTGGTGAAAGATCAATCAAGTTAAAAGTGATTATCTTTCTTCTTCTGCATCTAATCATTCATAGTTTTTGAGACATCCATCATATTCAAGATCTGATAATGCATTTTTGTATAGTTAGCAGGTTCACAATGATCCTTTAACTCTTATTCCTTAGCATTGATATAAAATATCATTCAGGTGCATGAGGTATCCTTGCAGATCTATGAACAAGAGTCACATCATTCTTTGGTTCAACATTATACTCAACCTCAGTATGACATTAGCAAGTGTATTTAGAAGGTTGTGTATTTTGTTCTTGAATATCTTCAAGATTTATAGATTCTCCCACTTACTTTGTTATTAGAGACTATTCTCTAGATACTCGGCAACTTAAGCAACAATGAATTGTTCTTAATTGGGTCATTCAAAATACATCATAAGTTCTTGACTCTAGTTTGTTAATAACATGCTCCAAGAGATATTAACAAATTCAGAACTTCAATCTAAGACTTAATGGGATTCATCCCATTCCATAAAATGAAAGTGCCTTAAATACCCTCTAGATTAAGTATAAACATGTCATACTCAATTTTCTAACCTTGATCGTTTTGAAGATTAGAGTAGTTAAAGTCATCATGAATTAAACAATGTCAATAGAGTTTGATTTGCATATGGAACATATTATAACTATTGTGGTATTCCTCGATGATTGATATTGTGAGGCAATCTCATAATAGCTTAGATGAGCTTAGAATTTTTGGCTTACATATATGCCAACAAGGTCAAACCAAATGGCAACAACATATTTTAAGCCTATTGCATGCTTGATATTATAAGTCATTGACCAAGTCACTTACTTTTATGTATACGTCCTTACATGAATACATAAACATCTGATATCTTACTATACATTATAAGTCATTGATCAACTTAAGGACTTCTTGTACATGCCTTAACAAGAAGAAATAACAAGTTAACATCTTACTTTACTTTATAAGTCTACCAATAGTTAAAAGACTTTATGTTTATGTCTTTACAAAGAAGACCTAAACATATTTGACTAAAGTAATTATCAGTGCCTACTCTTGGCCTCAATAGTAATTTCAAGTTAATTGCTTACTTCATAATTATGACTTTACAAGAAAACATAATCATATTACCTGATGCAGGTTTTACTAACCATGTTTTAATATTTATAAGTCTCGTTATACCTATGGTATACCCTAATGCACTAACGGGCACCCGGTCGTGTGTAGTGTAGTATTCGGAAAAACCGAGGTCGTCCCAAGAGCTATGTGTGTAGATTTATACTAAGTGTAGGTGTCACAGATTTTAATATGATTTCGATAAGGAATTAACTAATTAACTACTAAATCAGATAAAGGCAAAGGATGTGATCAATAGAGGATAGTGGTGCTAACCTAGTTACTCATCCTAACTAGTAGTGTTTACATCTAATTACTTCCAATTACTTCAGGTGGGGTCAAAGTCGAGAGGACAACATTTGGTTAGTTCGTCCTAACCTATCAGCAAAGGGTACTACTGGAGAAGTCAGGTGTCCCCTCATAATTCCAGTTGTTCCTGGTCCCCTAAGCCAAGTCATTAAGTTCCGCTACATGCTAGATTTATAATAGTGAGTGCCCGGGCGCTAGCAACTTAAACACTGACCCCCTAATTCTTAAGTTCATCTAAAGGGTAGGTGATTAGTTGGTCAAATCGCACAAGTAGAAAGGGTCGTCAGTTGGTCATATCTTACCCTTCCCATCTCAGTCTACTCACTTAGGGTCAGTTGGTCATATCTCTTAAGCAACTAGCCTCTACCGCCATTCAAAACTACCAAACAATGGTAGCTACCAATAAACTATGCATGGAATACCCTTAGAAATAATTATACGGAAGCAATGTAAATGCAAACAAGACAATTATGGAATCATAACTAGGCCAGACCAAGAGGTGCTTAGCGGTCATATTAACCATACAAATCAATTCAATGTTTAATGTTACGAAATACATGAATCGAAAGTAAAGAAAAGATAAAAAGCTAATGCTTATCGTAGGGGAGTGATTTCTCCCTTGGAGATAGCTCTGTATGCTCCTCTAGATCTGCCTTCGACTTCTTCTCACGTTCTCTGATTGTTGTGTGTGAAATGGGATGCTTTGAAATGCTGGAAATCGTGGGGTATTTATAGGCCAGATATGGTTACGGCGTAACTATTAAAAGAGTTACGCCGTAACATATAATTCTTCACAAATTGCACTAATAATGATGGTTATGGCGTAACCTCAGGAAGGAGTTACGCCGTATCTTCAATAAATCTTGGTTACGCCGTAGTTGTAGCATGAGTTACGGCATAATTATCAGCGGCGCGGAACCTCATTTGACCTAATATGGTTACGTCGTAATCTCTGGGAGAGTTACGCCGTAATCTTCTGATAAGTTGGTTTTCTGAGCCACGATTTAGTTACGGCGTAATGTGAGAGAGGAGTTACGCCGTAACTTCTTCAAAGTGAGCATACTATGATAAATCTTCAATAATCTCTCTAAATCCGTATCTCTTTAGCTCCAATGCTCGTAATCTACGTGAAAGTGAAATATAATGGAAAACAAGTGTAAATCCATATAAATGATACAAGCATTATTAGGGGAAATTGACACTTAATATTCAGGATAATTTGATGTTATCAAATATCCCCCCACTTGAACTCTACTTACCCTCAAGTAGACCTTATTAGATAGATTCCTAAAAAGATATCTCCCATTACCTGGAAAATATAAGTTTACAAATCCCTTATGCTAGAATAAAA
Organism: Chrysanthemum lavandulifolium; assembly: GCA_022545495.1. Lineage (NCBI taxonomy): Eukaryota > Viridiplantae > Streptophyta > Magnoliopsida > Asterales > Asteraceae > Chrysanthemum > Chrysanthemum lavandulifolium. The sequence goes on along the minus strand of CM040244.1, from coordinate 230,348,732 downwards.
AAAAGTCGAACACCTCACGAAATGGGAACGAAACACTCAAATCTCTCAACTATTCTAAGTGTCAATTTTGGGGTGATCACTCAATCGCACAGTCATAGCATGTATTCTATCATAAGCTTGGCGGTTACACAAATCTCCACCACTAGAGTTAAGGACAAAACAATTCTCGAAGGAAATATGGGTAGACACGACAAAGGTTAAGGGTGATTTGTCATTACTAACATGTTACGGCGAAGTGGGAAAAATCAATGATACATGACCAAATCCATGGCCAAGACACCAAAGATTGCTCGCTGCATCACCTAGACACGCTTCATGACTAAAGGGTAGGTTAAGACATGGGATATATAAATGGTGTAAAAAAAAATCAAGCAAATAGTCTAAATCTATAACCAAGTCATCACCACTTACCGTCCGCCCAAAGTTCAAGCTTCGAAGTTAAGAAACCGGATCATAATATACTAGGTAGATGTGTCATTAGAGGACGTCATGATGGGCACACCACCTTTTCTCCAACTGTTGGCGCTATTACCAACTACAATCTTCAAATGTGACAGAGGTGGCCTCCTCGATACTAAATCTATATTAAGCTCATAATATAGTGCTTATAACATCGCACTTTACAATAGACTGAATAACATAACTATTTTATTTTATTTTATTATTATTATTTTTTTTGAATCACATCTTTTTTATTTTTTTTAAATAAACATAAACATAATAACTAAACATAACATCCCCCCACTTGGGATGAACAATGGGAATTCGGGGGGTCTTCAATGATCTTTAAGAATATGTCGTCGACGAAAGCGTGATTCTCGAACCTTTCCACTTGAACCTTGAACTTAGGCAAATGATGACTGCCCAATCACAAATAAAGACTACAGGGTAGGTTAAGGTGTATAAGTGTATCGAAACAATATATTGGGTTAATAAAATGAAAGGAATGACTCAGATGGGTGTATCTAGGGGTATCTTGCACTAAAGGTGAGTGCAACAAAAGGGTTTCACATGGGGTCGAGAAGTCAAGGTGACTAATCGATAGAGACACAATGGCAGGCTATTTGGGTGATAATCCTATAATACTACCTTCTTAAACTGAAAAGTCCAAATACATCGAGCTAACTCAACATACCTCGTCTATGGTCTCGAAATGATGCAAATGCCAAGTTCTAAAGTTTACAAGCTACCGGCACACTCATAATTTGGTGGATTTGGGGTAAAATTTTGGAAACGGATAAGGCTAATCTCACCATATAATATCAAGGGTTGTATGTGCTTGGCTAAGGTCTAATCTAGTTAGGTTAAGAAAAACATGTCAAAATTTTAAAAATGGCATAATTTTTCAAAATAAACTAGAAGTTTTTTGAACTCAACATTAAGAAAATAGAAGTTTTTTGGCCCTCATGTAATGGGGTGAAGGTACGGGATGGTTTGTTTCCCCACGGGATTGGGAGGCCGACATTGGGTGTGAAACTCCTTGGAGGCGCTGTTAGCCAGGATGCAGGGTTTATTAGTAGTTTGGTTGTGAAAAGGGCATCTCGTGCTATGGAACTAATGAGTTGTCTCACAAGTCTGCACGACCCTCAATCTGAGCTCCTTTTGCTCCGCTCATGTATGGGCGTCGTAAAGCTGATGTTCGGTCTCAGAACGTGCCAACCTATGTATATAGGGGAAGCTGTTTCTATTTTTGACAATGGCCTTCGGAAGGAAATATAGGCCATTGTGGTTTGTGGGGGCCCTTTTTTTGGGGATTTTCAATGGAGGCTCGCATCCCTTCCGATTCGGTTTGGTGGGTTGGGTTTATGTTCGGTTGAGGATGTATCTACTTATGTTTTTGTGGCCTCGAGGGCGCAATCTTGAAGTTTGCAGGATCACATTCTTCAGGGATGTGGTATTGATGGGGTTGACTCGATTATGGGTATGCAATGGATCGCCATGCATGTCCCTTCCCGATTTCGATCTTAGCGGTTTCTCTAACAAGGACACCGCCCACCTAAAGCCCAAAATATTTTGGTGTGCCCTTTTAGTGGAATCGTCCGGAGTTTAGGAGAGAAGTTTGATTTATCCCCGGCAAAAGCGGTGTTTGAATGTCTCCGAGCTCCTCATGCTCAAGATTTCTTGACGGTTATCCCCATTGAAGGGCTAGGCCAACATATGTCGGCCCGGAGTACCGGACTATCCTTAAGCACCGCTAATGATCCCTCTGCTTCCGGTGATGAGCCTTGCCCACCGCCGCAAGGTTTGTTTAGATTCCTTTGGCGAGCATGCATCCATTGCAAGGAGTTACCGGTTTTAAATACACCATGATTTGGTTAGGGATGTTTTGTATGATGTTCTTAAACGAGCAGAATTTCTTCTAAAAAGAGGCCCCGTGAACTTTCCGACGATCCGCTTGAAGGAGGTCTACTTTACGGCCAAATTGACATACTTGTGTTTGGATGGGCGGAGGAAACATGCTTGTGTGGATCTTACCGAGTGTCCCTCTTGTTGGGCTAAGGGACAATGGGTTTGTCATGGACAAGCGGCGTTGAAAGCGGAATCGGGCAAAGTTGCTAAACACGAGAAAGCTTGTTTAGAGAATCAACACGTATTTACCCCTTTTGCTTTTGATACATTTGGGTTCCTAGCTTCGGTAGCTGTGGAGTTTTTGACTAGGGTTCAACGGGTTGTGCAAAGTAATTTTGCGACCCCTAAGTCACAAAATTTCATTTTTAGTAGAATTAGGTTTGCCATTCAAAAGGGGGTTACGACACAGCTTGTTGCCCGTTTGCCTACCATCTTATTGTAATCCGTTATAAAAGTCTGTTTTAATGGGAAAAAAAGAAAAAAAAAAAACTAGAAAAACGAGGGCAAAATAAAGTTCAAGAGACAATTCTACTCCCGTCCCCCCACTTGAATTGTACAAAGTCCCTTTTGTACTAAGCGTTAAACAAAGGTGAAGAGAAAAGTAAAATTAGAGCGAGAACTTCCCTGAAATTTGCTTTAAAAAGAAAGAAGGCCCACGAAAGAGAGTCGTGGCTTCGCATAAGCATCCATGAGCAAACTTCAATCCCTGAAATCACACTACCGACAAGCATAATTCTAAAAAGAAAAAATGAAAAATGAAAAATAAACCTAACTCACTTTCGTAGGAATCACGGTTGCATTTAGCATATGCAACAAGACTTTTAAACCTCTTGGTGTCCCAAGTGGACGAGTGAAGTCTCGTGAGGGCTTACAGGGAGCATACCCACAAAGTTCATTCAAAAGACTAATACAAGGTTATTGTGTTTAAAATGAAAGAAGTAATGTAGAGAAGGGTTACGTTGTAACTCCAGAAGGAGTTACGCCGTAACTAGGCAAAACCTGGCATACGCTGCAAAGGTGTAGCTACGGCGTAACCACTGAGATGGGATTACGCCGTAATTGGTAGTGCATTTGAAGTTCTGCTGCAAGGGGCCTGTTACGGCGTAACCATGAGAATGAGTTACGTCGTAACTCGGTCAGATCAGCATGCTGCAGCAGCAACTTTTCTTCATTTCCAGCAAAAATGGTTAAAAACACAAAACCCAACAGAAATGGAAACAAAACAAAAGAAAGGGATAATTCGGGTTGTTTCCCAAAAGAGCACTTTTCTTTATTTTCGAGTCTTTAAGTTAGACTCAGAGCCTAGGGGCTACCAGTGCTTGTTGGTCATTTCATGGATATGGCAATCTCCACGCTGGATCCAACTTATCAGATTCTCATCCTGTTTGTATTCCGTCCCTAGCAGTAAACATCCCGAGTAAAAATTCTAGATCTTCTGGAAAGGGTGATCAATACCTTTGACCTTATCTTCATCACTAATGTCGAGTAGTGGCTGAGCATGGATCAATTGCCTTTTTTTCCATTTTTTAACACTTGTAACACTCCGTGGCATTTTAAAAACCGTTTTATCGTCGCCAATCTTTAACCATACCAGCCCTTCTTTCTCATTTTTGTCTAGCCCAGATAGTTCTTTAAAAGGTTTCTCGAAAATTACCCCAGTTAGCCCGTCTTCTATGTATTCGCTAACGTCATCCAAAACCACAAAGTCAACCAGAAATGAGTGAGTCCCAACAAAGACACTCATGTTTGTTGCAATACCTAGGAATTGTTTCCTTTATATTCGAGTTCTTTTTTCATAACCTGGTTTTAGCATTGCTTAGAAATTATGTTTACTGGGGACTCTGTGTCGATGAATGGATGGAAATCAATGAACCCAATTTTGCATGAAATGTTCAGATAATGAGGGTTTCTATGATGGATTCGAGCTCCCATCTCATAAAACTTGGGTTGGAAAGATTGTGAAAGAGTCTTTTCAGAGTTGTTCCAAGGAACCATTTCGATGTCGCTAGAGAAATCATCGGCACTAACTCCTAGGTATTCTTCTTCAAAATTTACGAACACATTGAAATCCTTTCCTAAAGCTATCTCGCCAAGAATTGTAGGAGTTTTCGGGGAGTCACTAAGAAAATCCTCTAATGCATCACCAAAATCACCAATAGGGTCAATTGCACACACCTTTTGAGGGGTGGATAGAAGTTCATTAGGTCTAAATGTTTCAATTTCCCCGTTAACCTCGAGAGTTAATTTTCGGGCAAAGACATCCACCTTTGCATTGGCAGTAGCAAGCATTGGTCTTCCTAAAATAATAGGTATTATGTTGTCTTCAGGAATATCCAGAATCACGAAATCAACTGGGAAGAAAAATTTCTTTATTTTCACTAAAACGTTCTCAATGATACCCAATGGTGACTGCATCGATCGATCGGCCATTTCAATCTTCATTTTGGCTGGCTTAAGGTCTCCAATACCCATACTTAGGAACATTGAACGAGGCATAATGCTTATGCTCACTCCAAGATCAGCAAGGGCGTTACACATATTGAGACTCCCGATCCGGCAAGGGAGAGTGAAACAACCAGGATCTTTTTCCTTTTGCGGCAGTTCATTTCTTAAAACTGCTGAACATCTCTCGTTAAGTTGAACCGTCTCATCAGAATCGCTGCTTAACTCCTGAAAAATGTTGTTACGATCAGTTTTAATGGAATTAACAAGAGGAACATTTACCGGGAGGGCTCCAACATCCAGAAGTAGTAGTTTCTCCTTGCTGATTCTTCGTTTAACCTTCTCCGAAAAGGTAGTGGGCTCCTAAAAGATTGTTTCAACTGTGTTGACAACTTCATCTTCACGTGCGGCGAGGTAATCAGTTATAGCTTTTGAACATGAATTCATACTCTTCTCCAAACCCTTTATGCGGTCTTCATGAGTCTTGAGAGAAGAAACTGTGTTTTCCACGAATGTTTTCATCATTTCTTCAATTCTCTCATCATGTTCCTTAGATTCCTTAATATGGTCAAGGATCCTTTTCTCTAAGCTGTTTCCGGTCTTGGTCCCAAATACACTCTTAACCTTCTCTACACGACCGGCTTCAATTTCATTTACCCTCTCAAGCCTTCGCTTTTCGAAAATTTCACCATAATTATATTCTTGCTTTGTCAATGTTTTCATTACCTTATGATCAAAATTATCCCTTGGTCCATACCCTGTCTCCATATGCCATTTATAGCAATGTTTAGAAATCCGTTGAATACATTCCAAAGCTTGGTCTGGGATCATGCTAAGAATAGGTCTAGGGGAATCGAGTAATTCACGTGTTAGTGCATTAATTCCCCTGTAGAAGACATAGAAGATTTGATGTTTGTTCAAGTCATGAGTGGGACATCGATAAAGTAGCTCATTGAATCTTTCCCATGCTTGGTAAAGTGTCTCTTCACCTTCTTGAACGAATTGATGGATCTTACTGATAAGTTTAGCCATTTTCGAAGGAGGGCAAAATTGTTGAACGAATTGTTTCCTTAATTTACCACATGCTTCTTTTTATTCGTTAGGGAGTTTGTTGTACCATCCTTTCGCAGTTCATGTAAGAGTCATAAGAAAAATTCTTGCTGTAACAGAATAGCTAGGGATACTCCGGACGCTGAAAAGAGATGATAGGTAGAGTACTTCTTCCACATGATTATGAACACCCTCATTTTCATCTCCTGAAAACTTAATCTCATGTAACTCTCGAATAAATTGGTCCGGAATAGAGAATTTTTCCACACTAGAGTCTTGCGTGAAGGCTCGATATCAGCTCACATTTGGTCGCCAAATCTCGCTCCATGGTTATCTCATCAATATTGCTTTCATCAATGACTTCCGTTCTACATCGATTGGTTAGATTCAGAAACGAAAAGATGTTATGAATAGGAACCGAGAGTAAACTTTTTCAGACGAAATTTTTTTCGGATCATCGAACGGGTGGCCAAAATGGCCTTGAGCTTCTAGTCTTGAATCAAAATTAAGAGAAGAAAGAAAATTAAAATAGACTTAATAGAAAGTCCTAATATAACTCCCGGCAATGCGCCAAAACCTTGATGCATGTTTTATTGACCACCTTTTAATATTTATAAGTCTCGTTATACCTATGGTCTACCCTAATGCAATGACGGGCAGTGTACCCGGTCGTGTGTAGTGTAGTATTCGGTAAAACCGAGGTCGTCCCAAGAGCTATGTGTGTGGATTTATACTAAGTCTAGGTGTCACAGATTTTAATATGATTACGATAAGGAATTAACTAAATAACTACTAAAGCAGATAAAGGCAAAGGATGTGATCAATAGAGGAGAGTGGTGTTAACCTAGTTACTCATCCTAACTAGTAGTGTTTACGTCTAATTACTTTCAATTATTTCAGGTGGGGTCAAAGTTGAGAGGACAGCATTTGGTCAGTTCGTCCTAACCTATCAGCAAAGGGTACCACTGGAGAAGTCATGTGTCCCCTCATAAGTCCAGTTGTTCCTGGTCCCCTAAGCCAAGTCATTAAGTTCCGCTACATGCTAGATTTATAATAGTGAGTGCCCGGGCGCTAGCAACTTAAACACTCACCCCCTAATTCTTAAGTTCATCCAAACGGTAAGTGATCGCTTGGTCAAATCGCACAAGTAAAATGGTCGTCGGTTGGTCATATCTTACCCTTCCCATCTCGCCTACTCACTTAGGGTCACTTGGTCATATCTCCTAAGCAACTAGCCTCTACCGCCATTCAAAACTACCGAAACAAGGGTAGCGACCAATAAACTATGAATGCATACACTTAGAAATAATTATACGGAAGCAATGTAAATGCAAACAAAACAATTAAGGAATCATAACTAGGCCGGCACCAAGAGGTGCTTAGCCGCTCATATTAACCATACAAATCAATTCAATGTTTAATGTTACGAAATACATGAATCAAAAGTAAAGAAAAGATAAAAAGCTAATGCTTATCGTAGGGGAGTGATTTCTCCCTTGGAGATAGCTTCGTATGCTCCTCTAGATCTGCCTTTGACTTCTTCTCTCATTCTCTGATTGTTGTGTGTTAAATGGGATGCTTTGAAATGTTGGAAATCGTGGGGTATTTATATGCCAGATCTGGTTAAGGCGTAACTATTAAAAGAGTTACGCCGTAACATATAATTCTTCGAAATTGCACTAATAATGCTGGTTACGGTGTAACCTCAGGAATGAGTTACGTCGTATCTTCAATAAATCTTGGTTACGTCGTAGTTGTTGCATGAGTTACGGCGTAATTATCAGCGGCGCGGAACCTCATTTGACCTAATATGGTTACGTCGTAATCTTTGGGAGAGTTACGCCGTAATCTTCTGATAAGTTGGTTTTCTGAGCCACGCTTTAGTTGCGGCATAATGTGAGAGAGGAGTTACGCCGTAACTTATTCAAATTGGGCATACTATGATAAATCTTCAATAATCTCTCCAAATCCGCGTCTCTTTAGCTCCAATGCTCGTAATTTACCTGAAAGTGAAATATAATGGAAAACAAGCGTAAATCCATATAAATGATATGAATTACAAGCATTATCGCAGGAAATTGACACTTAATATTCAGGATAATATGGCAACATATATTTTATGTGTAGAAGTCCTTGTAGAGTATTAATTTCCTTACCTTGTAGTCAAGGAAAACCATTAGTCATATTGCTATGTGTTGTTTCTTGCACATAATTAAGATTTATCCCACTTGTACAAGGGCAACATCATTCAAGTATACAAACCAACGCGACACGCATTTGTTTGTATAGACAAAATGGTTGTGTCATAGAAAATATATGAATTAAGTCAAGCTCAAATCATCTTAGCATGAAAAATGTATATAGAACTTTATCGCCTTAATAGATAATCGTGTACAACTATCTTATAACTGCTAGGAGCCGACAACAGAAAACTGACAAGTTATCATGCATGTAAAATAATGTATAGTGATTCTTCCTAAATGTAGACGATTTATACTTGGAAAGTAATTTATATCAAGTCAAGCCAGAAATAAAAATGGGTCACTAACAAGATAAGCAGCTCATAGCTCCCACTTGATTAGGAAACTTTGAAAGTATATAATCATGTAAATAAAATGTATGGATCCCACTAGATCAGACAAACACTACAAGTGTCTTTTTACTAGTGTGAATCAGGTAGCACATTATTGATTATCCATATCTTGAATATCTACGCAGCATTGCTAATGTAAGTCGCATGGACTAGTAAGAAAATACTTAGATAACCAAGGAAGTGTGTCAAGTTCTATTACATAGATGATGGACAAGCCATTTATGCTAACTCATTAACTTCAAAATTGGTATGCAATTCCTCTTTAATTTTTCCTATATAGCCACAAGGGTGTAGTGCCTTTATTGGGTTAAAGTAAACAACTAGCTGAATCATGCTAGTTATTGCTTTTACCATTCTACAGTAATATTTCCTTTTTCTAATAACAACTCATAAAGTGTCTTGATGACATCAATTTATAGCTACAGAATCGTGTTCTCTAGTTATCAAAATGTCTTATATTTTTTAAAGAGTTCAAAAATGAATAGGGTCAGTGAAACCTATTTGAAAGAATAAGATTTGCAACCATACTTAACTGTTTGACTTTTGCAAGGCACAATGATTTCATGAGTATTTCCACATATGAGTTTGATTAGAAATTTGGGTAAATTCAATCTTTCATATTATTAACTTTTTCAAACAAGAAAAAGGATATGAATAAGTCTCTCTCTTTCTTACAAGGAAAGGAGACTCAGTTTGTCCTTTTCAAGAAAAGTACAAACTATCGTCTATGTTGCAATATACAATTAATAGAATAAATAAAGTTTATATTTTAGTATTTTCAATAACTTTTTATTTTAAAAATTAACTACCCATGGTTTTAAGGAAAAATGATTAATTTACGAAAATAATAATATCCTATTTGAACTCCCACTCATCACGGTACTATCACTACTCTGGTAAGTCTTGTGGGTGCAAGAGGTAAGCGACGGGCGATAATTGCATTACTAGTGTAACTCTTAGATTCATGATACTTATGGCACTAGAGTACAAGCTACTAGTGTCATGCATGTTTTGTCTCATCTTACGAGTCAGGTTAAGGTCCCACATGCTTAACTCGATGAAGTCGCCCAATAGAGAATATGTGTAAATCACTTTAGGTCTCACACGTAGAGGATAAACACCTTGGGTTGTAATTCACATACGTCTCACATAGAGTAAAATCAATTGCAAATGTCCTCACAATTGGATGGCAAAGACTTAAATTTCAAATAAAGGTATCACATAATTTTGATAAAACGTGTATCAAAAAATATACGAAGAAGCATGCACACATTTTCATATCACAAGTTTTCAAAAAACAAATTTTCAACTTTTAAGCGTACTTTTATCATGGGAAAAGATTAAAGAACGACCAAACCCTATATTGTATTCTGCAAGAGTCAAAAGACCCAAGTTCTTCCAATAATTGCCTCATATGCCAAAACATGTAGTGACGCGGGAAAAGATTAAAGGTTACTCAAACCCTAGACCATTTTATTACAACTAATGCACTTGTGTGTTCGTCGCTGGAACAAATTACAGTATGCAAGACCAACCCAATGTGTTATAAACACACAAGACACTTGTTTGATAAAATATTGGTTATTAGCAAAAAGCACAAAACTTTAAGTCTATATTTAAAGTTTTTATTAAAACAATGTACAAGCAAGTTACTCGCGGGAGAAGATTACGGTGTGAACCCAACCCTTTATGACACATAAACTTTGCAAGACACGAGTTTAATTAAATCATATTTCAATAGTTTTGTGTTCGTTTAATTTCAAAAATATTTTGAACAAATAAATCAAGTCACAAGGAACAATTCATAGCAAATAAAATACAGAAAGGGGGATGAGGTGAAGACAGACTCTTATATAATGCAATAAATAAATAAATAAATTAATAACACGTAAAGTCCGAAAAATCCTTAAAAGTGTCTTCCCCAACTCTTAGAGTAATCAAAGGCCCCTACTTATTGTCGAAAAATCTAGACAAGTAGAATGATTGCAAAAGCCTTGATTATCGGTAAAATCCACCTTATACAATTAACCAATTAATATTATACCTCAAAAACAAGATTATTGGCTTGCCATCCATGAAAAGTATGCATGTACTTGACATAGATTATTATAACTAATAAAAAAAATATGTAAAAAAATAAAAAAAATTGTAACACATAAAAATCTTTTATTTTAAACACTCTACGACCTAGGATTTTCTTAAAAACAATTTTAGAATCATTAGGTTCGAATTTTTAAGCAAGATTAATCGCCCTAAGGGCTTGTAAAAGAGATTAAAAAAAAGTTTTTAGGTCAATTTTATATTTTTTAAGTGGTGTAACCCATAACATCAAACGAATGACTCGTTATGCTACTGTTGGGATTTAACAAGCATAAAACCATTATCACTACAAGTACACAGCGGATGGATCTAGCTTGATGTATAGATTAACATATAATTAACACGTAATTACTAACCTCAAATCACTTGGTTCAAAACACAATAACAACCAAAGTAGGTTGTTCTCTATCGTAGCATACACTACACGTTATAGGAGAACGTTAGGATGCTAGTGCTTAACTCATGAATGAACAAACAAGGCACGATTGCTTTTTGTTCTTTGATTTGGACCGAAACCATTAGGGTTCTAAAGGGTGCCGATCGGTTTAGCTATCAAAAGGGGAGGAGAGGTTTTGTTATGAGCTTAGGTTTTTAAGCAATAGTAAATATTGAACCAATGGGTTTATTATATAGTATTTATAAAGCTTTTGAAAGATATAACGAACTTCTCTATAGATGTCCCACGCATGATCTGAATAAACATCAAAATATATACATATTTTAAAGAAGATTGGAAGCTGCAACTCGCCAAATTTTGGATTAGGCCCATTCCAGAAATGACACCAGGTCAAGCTTTACAATCTATCCAAAGGACAGCCGACCACTGTCATAAATGGCATGTTGAAACAGGATATGTACCTAAGGATAACTTCACACATAAAGTCATGAAGAAAATTACTAAGAAGGACAATGACTATTCATTGGAATTTGAGAAAAGAAGGAAGGAATGAAAAAAAGAACAAATTGCTCAAAGAAAAGAGGAAGTAAAAAGCATGAATGGTGCAAAAGATAGACATAGCTTGGAGGAAATAGTCTACAATTACATTGATGAATACACAAAAAGACAAGCACGAGAAGAAGAAATGCTAAAGAAGTTTGTTGAAAGCACCATTTCATCTCTCAAGGCACGATATCGGGATCAAAAATCTTGAAATAAAAGTGGAACAATGCACCAATACAATTAAAAAGGGTTTGGAAGAAAAAGATGAAAGAGCAGAAAAAGGAACGGTGGAAACTATTGAAGAAACAAAATTGGTGTCTAGTGATGAGGCATCAATTGACCTGAAACTTTTCTGAAAAATTCAAGAGGAGACTTGTGAAGGAACAACTTCTGCTTGATAGTTTGGGGACTTTTCCTGTTAACCTACCTTTAGTTGATTATGTTAAAAATAAATCTAAAGATATTCAATGGTTGCAGGAATTAATTGACAAAAAGGATAGCTTAGAAGGAGTCGCATCAGTGAGGCTCAATGCTAGGTGCTAGGCTATGTTGCGGAATGAATTACCTCTGAAAGAGAAAGACCCTAGGAGTTTACTCTCCCATGTTTGATCAATAATCTTAAAATTAGCAATGCATTAGCCGATTTAGGAGCTAGCATTAACATAATGCCTTATTCTATGTTTACGCGTTTGGGAGTTGGGAGTTTGAAACCTATCAAAATGGAAATTGAAATGGCCGACAAATCTATGCAATCCCCCAGGGGAATAGTGGAAAATGTCTTACTGAAAATTGCTAGGTTTGTTTTTCAAGTAGATTTTGTTATTTCAAAAATAATTGAAGATAAGAAAATCCCGATTATATTGGGAAGACCTATCCTTGCCACTGCCCATGCTGAAGTAGATGTTTACAGAAAAAGAATGACTTTAGAGGTAGGAGGGGAGCAAATTACTTATAAAGCTAACGAAATTGTTTCCATTCCACAAAGTGAAAATGTTTGTGTTATCAATCAGGTACATGAGCTCGAAGAATTTGATCTGGAAAAATTTCTAAATAGTGAAGAAGTGGTTAAAGGAAATTCTTTTGAGAATGACGGTGTCTAGCCAGTAGGAAACTTCGACGTTTTCGTGGACTTCGAAGAAAATGATCTAGGAATAGGAATGGAGACGGAAGATTCAAACCAAGAGATAAACTTTATGGATTTGGTTCCATGGCAGGAAAATAATAATAACAATAATACGCAACCTATCCAACCTCGATTTCCTAAAGCAAGCACTAGGGTCCACCATTGGAACCCCTACAATTTTCAACTTACTTGCAAAATCGGGTTTGTTGATTTTCACCCTTTCATTAACACAAGCTCATGTCTAAGGTATGTTTTAATCAAATTATGGACAAGGAACTTGAATATAAGGGAAATAACTTTCTTGGAATGGCTTGTAATGTTCACGTATTTATTGGAGTTTATGCATTTCTAGTAGATTTTATGGTGTTTGATGACACTAACGAGTTTGTGGAAAATGAGTTACAAGGGGTTATCCTTGGAAAACCATTCATTTTTATACGTTTTCATTCGTTCTTGCACGTTTTCATCCGTTTTTACACGTTTTCTTTCGTTTTTACACGTTTTCATCCATTTTTATACGCTTTCATTCGTTTTTTCACGTTTTCGTCCGTTTTTAGATGTTTTCTTCCGTTTTTACTTATTTTCGTCCGTTTTTACACGTTTTCGTCCGTTTTTACTTGTTTTCGTTCGTTTTTACATGTTTTCGTCCATTTTTACAAGTCTTCACCCGTTTTTAAATGTTTTCGTATGTTTTTACACGTTTTCGTCTGTTTTTACATGTATTTCATCTGATCTTAAACTTTTTTGTCCGTTTTTGCTCGTTTTCGTCTATTTATATACGTTTTCATTCGTTTTTGCACATTTTCGTTCATTTTTACATGTTTTCATCTGTTTTACAAGTTTTCATCCGATTTTACATGTTTTCGTCTGTTTTACATGTTTTTGTCCGTTTTTGCATGTTTTCATCAATTTTTATATATTTTCATTCGTTTTTGCACGTTTTCGTCCGTTTTCTTTCGTTTTACTCATTTTCGTCCGTTTTTACATGTCTTCATCTGTTTTTTCACGTGTAAAAACAAAATAAAACATGTAAAAAGGACGAAAACATGCAAAAACGAATGAAAACGCATAAAAATGGACGAAAACATGTAAAAACGGATGAAAACGTGTAAAAACAGACGAAAACATGTAAAAACAAACAAAAACGTGTAAAAACCAAGGCTGTAAAAATTGCTAGGCGCTAGTGAGGCGGTCGGGTAGGGCCTAGCGATTAATCGGTTAGGCAAGGATTAATCGGATTGAAATTTTTATGCACAAAATTGTAATTTTAGATATTATACTATATTATATGTAAGAGATAAGCATAGTGCATCAAAGTTAAAATATTTCATATGTTCAAATATAAACATAAACCATAATTCTTCAAAGTTCAAAGTCAAACATAGATATTAGTCGATTTGTTGAACATTTTTAAGCGATCTTTGACCGATTAATCGGTTTTTTGACTGATTTTTAAGCGATTTTGTTGACCGATTTTTAAGAGATTTTGTTTGATTAATCCGATTAGATCGATTTTGTTCGATTTTGTCCGATTAATCGATTTGTTGACCAATTTTTAAGCGATCGTTGACCAAACCGATTAAATAGGCCGATTATGATAAATCAAGGCACTTAGTGAGCGATCAACGATTATGCGAGGATTAATCGCCCGCCTGTGACGATTTTTACAACAGAGGTAAAAACGGACGAAAACGAGTAAAAATGAACGAAAATTTGTGAAACCGGACGAAAATATGTAAAAACGGACGAAAACGAGTAAAAACGGACAAAAACGAGTAAAAACGAACGAAAACGTGTAAAAACGGATGAAAACGAATAAAAGAAGAAAAAACGTGTAAAATCGGACGAAAACATGAAAAAACGAATGAAAACGTATATAAATGGACGAAAACGTGCAAAAACGGATGAAAACGTGTAAAAACGGACGAAAGATGTAAAAACAGATGACAACATGTAAAAACGGATGAAAAAGTGTAAAAACGGATGAAAATGTGTAAAAGCGGACGAAAACGAGTAAAAACAAAAGAAAACGTGTAAAAATAGACGATAAGGTGTAAAAATAGACGAAAATGTAAGAAAACCAAATTTTCGGTTATTTACTATTGACCGTTAGTATAAAAGACTAACGGCCGTTACTTAATTGTCTTTTGAAAACTACAATGAGCATTTATGTAATTACTCATTTGAAAAAGAAGGTGACAAGGGCTTTTTGGTTATTTCATACGGATTTGGACTGGATCCGTAATAACAAGAAACCACAATGACTGAATCAGTCAAAAGAAAAGTTTAGTGACTGAAAGTGAAAAATCCAACAAACCACAATGACCATTCGTGTAATTAACTCTTTGAATTATTATTGTAATATTTTTTTAATTATGGTGAAATTTTAATTGAACAATTAAAAGTTACGGTTGTTATTGTGGTCATCATCAATATTGTGTGGCCTGTGTGTAATCTTGGAGAGAAAAATCTGAGTTTACGCTAATGTAACAGGAGTGACGACAGAAAATTATGGTCACTATCAGTCCTGTAAGATCTTAATGGAACATGCAAGGAAAACAAATGCATATGGATTAAAAGTGTAACGAAACAAGAGTTATCATTAACCTGCTTACAACATGGGGTATGATTCGTTTTGCCCCTCGCCGTTTCCTACGTGGCGCCTTCGCCACTTCGTTTTGCCTCTCGCCGCCACACCAGGCTCCTTCGCCGGTTGGCCTCTCGTCGTTACAACGACATGGTAAACAACAAAACCAATTCATAATAACGTTTGGATATTACCGTTTGAAATCAAACGGTCAAATTTATAACTATTTTTTCTTTTTCAAACCCAAATATTACCCCCTTTACTCTATAAATAATACCCATTTTTTTACAAAAACATTCACACTTCTCATTCAAAAATATATTATCTTCATCATCTTAATCCACAACAAAAAATGTCCCAAGATCCCAACGAGATGTCGTTTATGAATCTCCTCAACTCGTCTTCGTCAAACCCGTCCACCCCATCGTCTCAAAGCTCAAACACTTCTTCGCAAGTCGGATTTCTGCCTTTTCAATATCCAAGACAGTCACCACCGCAATTCTATCCATCACAACCATCACAACCGCAATTTTATCCATCACAACCATCACAACCGCAATTTTATCCGTCACAACCACCACTAACGCAATTCTATTCGTCACAACCACCACCAACGCAATTCTACGCTTCACAACAACATTACTTTGAATCAAAATTCAAAGTACCTCAACCACCACCAACCGAAACACGTGAAGAACGTCGTCAAGGAAAAAAACCGGCCAAAGCAACAAAGAAAAAAAAGAAGGCCGTGGTGAACTTGGACGCGGACGAGGAGGACGAAGAAGAGGGTCGAACCACAATTCGTTGGACAAGCCAGGATGAAAAAATTTTAGCCGAGTGTTGGTTCGAGGTATCCCAAAACGCCACTATCGGTAATGACCGACTAAACGATGCGTTTTGGACTCAGATTTAGGAGGACTTCAAGGCTCGTAGTCCAGAGCCTTATCGTACAAAAAATATGTGCACGGGAAAATGGACTCGGATAAACGGTGATTGCCAAAAGTTTAATGGTTTTTACAAGCATTTGCAACAGACATCCGGGAAAATGATGTTGATCACATTGAGAATGCAAGACTTGCTTTCAAGACTCTTACCAGAAACAGCTTTAATATGGTTCCAGATGGAAGGTTTTGAGAGAATATCCCAAATGGGACGCCACGGAGGATCAATGAAGATAATATCGCCGAATTATTCGCCCCGATCCAAGAGCTCGTCTCACAGTGCAAGCCTCGACCCAAGCAAAAATCTAAATCGGGGAGTCGTCAACGAGCACCGGGAGTCAATCGGATGCTATTGCGGAAGCTTTAGCTCAAGAGTATAAACGTAAAGTTGACGGAGCACGAGAAGTGTACGAGGTGAGGATAGCGAAAGAAAAGTCACTCCAAGAGTGCCGAGAATTGGAGTTTCTCATGCTTGATGTGGAGGGGTTACCGGAGCAAAAAAAATCACTCATCAAAAAGAAACAAGACCAAATAATAGCAAAATACAACATATAAAAGGCAAAAAATGTTGTATTTTTTAAGTTTCTTATGGTTTTTATTTTCCGTATGTTTTTTTTAGTTATCGTATGTTTTTTTTTTCGTATTGTATGTTGTATTTTTATTTTAAATGAATGAAATGAATTTAATTGTGTTTGGAAAATATGGAAAAGAAAAAAAATGAGGGTGGGTGAGGCCCAAATGAAGAGAAGTGAGTTATTTGTGATTGTAGGGTATTTTTACATGAGTGTGTTAGAGTGATGTGGCACACGTAGGGCCCAAATGAAGAGTTATGAGCTCCCCACTATACCCCATGCTCTTAGGATCCCATGCCCTTTGTACAATCCAAACAGATATTGCATCTCATGCCCTTTGTATAAGGGAGGTGATTTGTACACTTTTAAAAATGATTGAGACATTTAAATTAGTTGTGTGTGAACATTTATATCCTTACATAAGTGAAAATGTAAGTGTGACTATGAGAATACAAATGTCCAAACACAATTAATTTGAGTGTTTCAATTATTTTTTAAAGTGTATAACGTATCTCTCTTTGTACAATGGAAATGTGATCAGGTTAGGTTTTGCTTAGGGTTTTCAAACACTTCTGTGCAAGCATAGGATTTGGGTTCAAACACTTTTTTAATAACATAAAGAGAGATAGTGGTGGGGGCAGAAACACTCAATAGTACAAGAGGGGTGGACACAAGACATGTGTCATCATGCATAAGCATGGTTTATTCTCTAGATAAATAAGCAGAATCATTTTATGTAATTTTCCAACAAAAGGTAAAATTTAAAGTGAAAAAATATACATGTTCGTACGATGGGGGCAGTGTAAAACATTTACTGTATACTGTACTATATTATTTGAACCCTCAAACTCAAACCTGTACGGACACATTTCTTTACTTGGGTAGTATTTCACAGTTTTGCATCATCTTTCACTTGCTTCTCTTGAAAAACCAACCTCCCATATTTCTTTTTTTGTTTATGATTTACCAAAAGATATTCAGAAACCGAAAGTGAAACACACGCTTTGACAGCAAAAAAAATTACATAGTACACTTTTTGATTTCTTTTTAGCATACAATTAAGAAACCAAAAAGATTAATTATTGTTATTATTTTTAAATGACATGCTTGATATGCTTGATCATATATAAAACTAGATAAGCATTATTTGATATATTTCTTAGGTCATGGATTACGTCAAGATCTTTGTCTGTGATTGTTTTTTTTTTTTTTTTTTTTTTCTTTACTGCAAATTTTATTGAAAAGTAGCAAGAAGCTATAAGGGGAGGGAGTGCATGGTCGGTATGATTCGGTATTTCGGGTACACCGTCCCCAATCAATCGGTACATGATTCGGTATACAAATCGGTTTCACGTCGATGGTTAGTAAGCTTTCTTCTTATTTTGTCTTTTGTGAAAGGTAGTGTTAGTGTAGGATCGGGTCACCACTCTCCACTTAAGGTAGTGTTAGGGTAGAATCGAGTAGTTTTGAGTTGGAGGCTTTTATTGGACAGAGGTGACGCAGATTTCTAGTAGTAGGCACCACCCTCCCCCTAAAAACAAAACCAAACAATGACAAGGAAACACTCCTTCAAAACAGGCTAAAAATACCTACACATGCATTAGACGACTACCTGAAATACCTAAAACCCCTTGGCATAAAACTCGACAACCTAACGATCATCTAAAAAGACAAACCAACAAGCCCCAAATCCACGAACAAACAAATTACAAGGCCACTTCACGAAGCAACTTAGTGTACGGATTTTGGCCTAACGTGTGTCGGCCTACTCTCATAATGATCTCAAAACAATTATCATGTTAAATTATTGGGGTCAAGATCTATTTTGCTCGTCAAGAATTCAAATCACACCAAAGTTTAAACTAAACCAAATTTGGCTCTTCGCATACAATTATATGCATGGTGGTCCTGAGAGTATCGATCTTTATAACTACAGAGCACAAACACCAATATAAAAGGTAAACTTAAAGAAAGGCTAGCCAATAGCCTAAGTTTCTAAACCCCCATTTAATAATTTTTGTTAATTGTTTATTTATTCCAATGTAAGCTCACATTTATTGGATAATATTTTAACACCACTTTTTCCATTTATAGTCATCTTTTAATGTTGTCACTGTATTGGAGAGAGATTCAAGATCTTCATACTGATTTTTAAATTAATAATAGGATATAGAAATGTTTATGATTAGCACTAGTTATTAATATATATAGAAAGGATAGAGTACATTTAGTTCACCACTTGTTAAGGATTGAATATATGCTTTTTCTTTAACTTTAATTTCCTATTTTCCACAAGGTGTATATATGTGTCTTGCTTTAATTTGCTATTTACTGTGTGCTATCTAGGGCATATAGATTTGTTGTTCTTCTTCATTTCACCAAAGGGTTGCTTATCCTTTAATTCCATTTCTGAAAATTTATGCTATAGTTTAATTTCACTGTGTCATACACATAATTTCTAGGTTAACATTTTTTTTTTCTTGTATTTTGTGGCTATTTACAGTTTTAGCTAGATGAGGATGGTGAGACAGAAAACTCAGATAAGAAAGATAGAGAACTTAGCATCAAGACAAGTGACTTTTTCAAAAAGGAGAAGAGGGCTTTTTAAGAAGGCTCAAGAGTTGTCTACTCTTTGTGATGTCGATATGGCTCTCATCGTCTTTTCCGCCACTGGAAAACTATTTCATTATTCTCCCTTAAGGTCTCTCTCTTATATCCGATGTTGAAACGTGCTCTTTTTTTTTTAGCAATTTGCAGTAGATCTAGCACCTGATATTGATTAGCTTTCTTAACTAGTTTGAACTTGGAACTGTAATTTGGATATATGGGCATAGTTATATATGCAAGCACTGGAAATTATAGATGACTAACAATCAGTTCTTTCTTAAAGTGGAAATATCATCTCTCATCTCATTTAAGTATGATAAAAAAAGACAGATATATTTGTGAGCGAAAATGTTTAAAAGGACTTGTAGCTAGAAAAGGGCATTGACTATTACAGGTACACAGTTGCTATATAAAATAGGTCATGATCTTTTGAGTACATTTGTGTGTGTGCATATATGTGACATTTGAGAGATTCATGTGTACTTCTAAATCTATCATTCATTAAATAGGAAATAATCACCTGCCCTTTTGAATCTTTATCACTGTGTTTAGTGCATTGTAGCAAGATTTTAATTAATTGAAGGTAGGTTTCAGCAACTAAATATATAAATAAGAGGTGTTTTGTTTAGGGTCTTTGAGTATGGTAACTAAAGATAAATTTTTAGTCCTTAAGGTGTCTTTTGTTTTGTGGCGTTATTGCTTAAGTAATTCTTGTGGTTTGTGGTGTTTTGTTCAGTAATTATTATTTAAGGTGTCTCGATGATGTTTGTGGTTGCTCCTTGTACTTTATCACGCTCGCTAATCTCTTAATATACTTTCTTTTGTAAAAAGATCTACTAAATATGAGCAAGGCCATCTTGTTTTATACAGTTAGTTGTCACAATGTTATTAAAACAGGCCTTAGAGACGGCTAATCTTTATATATGATCTATTGAAGGTAGCGTTAATTAACAGACTACTTAGGTAGTTAGTTTTAGGAAGGCGGTAATTTCGTAGTTTTAACGGTTAACAATTTAACTTTTGGTGTTTCCAATTCACAGTACAGGAAAATATCAATGTGAGGTCTTCTCTAATACTTTTGCTGGCATATTATTGTACACCATCAATCATAATTTAAATCATATTACTAACATGTACAATTTTCTTATTCAACTTATAACTTCTTAGCAGAAAACAATTTCATAAATCAAGTAGATTTTGATTGAGAGAAACAATATTTAACTTGGCTCAACAAGTCTAAATATCCTATCCTTTTTGTGTTCTACTACAATCATGGATTTCGGTTACGCATAACCACTGGATATGTGATTTATCTTCAACCTGTTATATATTGCCTAATATGTGTTACACTATCTGATAATGTTCTATAGTTATCCTGCTAATTAGTTACATTGTTGTATCAAACAACTTGACTGCCATTTTATATAATTAGAATCCAACTCAATAAATATGGATGCTTAATTATATGTAACATGAAATTACTGTCTGTTGGATTATATTGTGCAATTATATTGTCTACTAAGTTACATGCATATGTAACTTCCAACTTTTTGGTTAATAGTATAAATCAAGTGCTAGAAAGGCGTAAACTGCTACCCCAGAACACAGGAGAACTGCAACAATCATCTGAGGAGATCCAGGTATGAATTTCTGCAATGCTCATATAAATTATAAATTTTTATATTAAGGGTTTGGGAAACTTATTAAAGAAACGTATTTATATTCACACACAAAAAAATTTATCAGCTTTTTGAGTCAAAATAAACTATTGTTTGATATGTGTATCAAATCTATCCAAAGCTGCTTCAAAACAGCTAGAATAAGTAGATAAATGCATTATTTTGGCTCAAATCTTAACACTCGAAACGTTTATTAAGTTTTTCTGAATCTCAACAACATGAAATAAATTGTTTAAAAAAGTATTCCCAAACATGCCTAAGAGCATGCACAATGGTAACACAATAACACCAATAACACCGTCCACGTCAGCGCCACATCAGCTTTAACATTTCATCTTAACATCCCCAAAAAACACCCACAAAAAAATAACATCATAATAACATCAATAAGATTTCATATTTTCAATTTCAACCCCTAAACTAAAACAAACACTTCATTTATTAAAAAACATATCACATTTAACATTAAAACACAAAGTACATTAAACGTTAAACACGAATTACACTAAAAATTAAAGATACAACGCATACTGATTTTACAAATAGTCACAAGATCGCATATAATAATCCCATGTCACATAACAATTATTCATGAATTAATCACGTAACTTATATATATTAATTCTAGGTTTCGATAAGGTTAGCAAACAATTCTCAAACCCTAAAAAAAATTATGTGTGTCGACTAAAAAAAATAAGGGGTATGCCCCATTTAATAAAAAAATCGACCCATAAAAAAAACATAAACCCTAGATTAACCATATCAAACAACATACAATTATTTGTTTTATTACGCGTTTATGTAATTAATTACTCATTAAAAACCAATGACTCGTGATGCCACTGTTGGAATTATATAACATGACTAATCATAAATATAAACAATAAATATCAAGTACACATGCGGAAGCGTATAGGAAAGATTAACGAATAATTAATTAACATAAACAATAATATGCGTACCTTTATTGATTCTAGCCGAACAAGAATCAAATCCACAAACTAGCAATTAGGATGAACCCTAATTAGGGTTTATAAGGATTATGTGAATTACCCCTTACCGATTTTTTAATTCAATCCAAGATACAATCAATAGTGTGATTGTACCACGTTCTATTAACGAATTAAAGTAAATGCTAGTTTAATTAACACAAAACATTTGTTAAGGAAAAACAAAAGTAATCGATCCCTAGAAGTAGAAATCCGATCGTATGGACTAAAACAAAAACACACAAATAAGTTTAGGTTTTTAGGTTTAGGTGTACAAGAGTAAATAACAATGACCCTAAGCCTTGTATTTATACTTGTAGAAACTTAGAGTCCAAGTTAGGGTAGGATTGGATTATGGTAACCCCCAAACGATTTGTTTAGGAAACCCATAAGGTTTCTAGAACCTTCTTGACATCTAATTTCATATTTAGTCATTTCCTTTAACATTTAACGACCGTTAGTTCATTACTTTTAATTACTTAACGTTCGTTATACGTTTCGTGTAAATAATAACTAAATATAATATTTTATATTGAATTATTAAACTTTAATTCTCATACGTAAAGTGTGCAATCCCGTGGTCTCGAGTTCGATCCTAACACACGTCTATTAATATTTTGTCCATTAAACCAACAGCTCCCACTTTGACATATCTTAATAGTGTGATCACATCGGTTAGCGTCTAGCAGCACTTCGATGCCTCTAGTACAACTCGAGCAAGGCTCCTAGAAAACCTTTTAATGATTTCTCATTATTATTATCCTTTTGTTTCTAATACCATGTTAAATAAAGATATGGATTTAAGTCATTCTTTATTCAACCATTTTGTTTCTCGTTATTAGTGATTGAGCAAGATTACCAAATCTTCTGAACATATTCAGGGGAGATCTTGGGTGTAGCCACACAAACATCTTGTCAACCCTACGAGGGGCCCAGCAGTATTAAACTCCAAATAAATTTGAAGGAACAAATTCTATCTTGACTACGAGAATAACCCATGAACTTTGCAACACTTCAGGAAACAACCCTTATGACTACCAATTACGTTGTTCCACAGAAGTGCACTACATTCATGACACTTATCTGATATCTCAAGTCTAAGGATAACTATTCATGATTTACTTAATAACAATATCCATAAAGTAAAATCATGTAGTTGGGACAAGTCCTATATTCAATTTATTGAATATCATCTAAAATTGGTATGCATTCTCATCAATATACTTTCAAGTATATTCTACCTTATCTCTCAGATTTGTCTCAGTTTAATGATACTCCCATATCATTAATTGACAACGGACGATTTAGAATAAATAAATTTATTCATGGATTAAACATGCAAATATAGGATACAATATATTATAAAATCAAACATACCAAGTACTTGATTTATTATAACAATTGTTTAACATCCCTTATCCAAATACCAAATAGATCAATGCATGAAAATTCCAGTTGATGAATTATGCATCAAGTAATGACAATCATACTTGTTGACAAGGCATAAATCAACCAACTTGATCTATCGTAATTTTGAGAATACTTATTCCAAGAATTCAATTAGTGAAGTCCTTGTATGTGTGCATTCACCAATCCACATAATAATTCATAAAGTGTGTGACATCCTCTATCACCAATTTATGACAATTAAACTTTCAAACATTTTTTAAGTTTAAAGTATATTATTCTTTTAATGTATAATGCAACTATGCTTTTAGTAGCACAAGTAGAAAGTAATTATCTTAAGACATTCTAGAGATAATCTGGGTTGCTACCAAGATGACAAAGCTTGTAACTCCCACTGAATTAGAGATCATTACATTAATTCCTTATTCAATAATAAGAACACAATACTCCTACTGGATTTGACAACATTGAAAGTGTCATTAACCAGTGAAAGAAAATAGTCATCTATTTACTTCCCTATACTTTTGAGAAAGTCCATACATAACAATTACTTATGTACTAAAAGAGTGCATTCTACTTTGTAGATGATGAACTATCCATCAATGCTATTAACTTGAAAAATTGGGCATGCAATTTCTTTCTTAATAGTTCTACTATTCCAACAATTGTAAGTAGTACTTTTAAATGGTCAAAACAAAACAACTAGATAAAATATGCTAGTTTGTCTTTACCAATTATACAAGAATTAGTCTAGCTTCTAATCTAATAACTCGAAATATGCAATTTTCTTAACTATTAAAATTTGCTTACGAGTTATGTATTTAGAATTTAGACAATTCTAATTGTCCTATCATACCTTTCTTCATTCATGAAAAGGAATAGGATTGAATCTCACTCTTTCTTATGAAAAGATGACTAGGTTTATTCATTTAGCAAAGTTGACTCTACCAAAAACCCTTACAGTGTAGATCAATTTACCAATACAGGAATAACCTACGTTTACGGTTTAATGTTGCATTAATACATTTAAAGAATTTTCAAAATTTAATTTCAGTATTTTCGATAATTAAACTTTTCAAGAAAATAAAATACCCAAGGTAATATTCATATAACCATAGAATTTTCTCGAAAACTAGGATCCAAATTATCGTAGTTCCATTACATCAGTTGATCTGCTAGTAACGAAAGCACATAATAGGGTAATCTGTCGAACAATAATTGGCAAACAATTTCCAATTCCTAGATCATTATGGGATTTATATTTTCCAACGCTATTGCAAATGTAAACATGTTTCATCCCATCTTATGCCTTGAGTCCAGTTCTCACTTCCTACTCAACTTAAGTGTCTAACTTAAAGAACTGCAAATATGTCCATGTAAGGTCTGACTTTACATAGAGATTTACCTGTCCATCACAATCTCGCCAAGTACTGTCATGACGTAAATTGCAATTTCAAGTGTTCCTTTTAATTAGATGGCACATAACTTAATTTATAAGGGTACTAGTTTTGATTTTATGTGGTCAAATCAAATATGTACAAAGATGTCATGCATTCATCTTGTAGCATAAATTTAATAAAAAAAACCTTTTATTACCAATTCATAAAGATCAAATTATCAATGTTTTGATTGAGGTATTGGGTTCACCAATCAAGGAATTTAGCGTTAATTATCGTCCATTATACCGTACTTTTGCATAAGTGTAAACACTTAGTGTTTCGGGTAATTACCACCGAAGTAGCGTATGGAATTAAAACTAATTCACCCCTAAGATGAGTTTGTACATTTATGGCTTACTAAGTAGCTCCAATCGAACTCACATAGGGCAGAGGACCAGGTAAGCGCAAAAGCATAACCTTAGACATCCTTTCGGTGCGATCATATGCACTTCTTTATTAACCCCTTTATAGTTTGTTCTAGTGGGTGAGCCGTTCTAACCATTTGTACCAAAATCATCAACCAATTAAACTATTGAAAACTTAACTCTTCCAAAACAAATCAAATTTCACATTGTTTAGTCCGTATTATTTTTCTATTCAAAATTACCCTTTGCTTAAAACTGTCTAACATTAATAAACAAACGAGTAACAAATAAAAAATAACAACTAAAAACAATGCGCACATAATAAACAATTTATACGTGAAAACAAGTAGCCACATGCAACTTATTCGATAAAACCTTATTAATAATCAATGTCTAGGTTAAACTAATGTATATATTAATTAGGGCTTTCACTCTCCCAATTGAAAGTGAGCCACATACATCGACGAATCGATTGCGTAAACCCATAATTAATGATATACCAAATTGCACATAATTGATTCATTAATGTATATAATTGAGTCTTCTCCAATTCAAGATTTATCGTAAATAAACATGTGATAAATATATCTTAACAATTAAACAAATATTCAAGCAACTATCCATGACAAAAATGCATGTATCATCATGGATATATCATAACAATTATACAAATAGTCACAAGATCGCATATAATAATCCCATGTCACATAACAATTATTCATGAATTAATCACGTAACTTATATATATTAATTCTAGGTTTCGATAAGGTTAGCAAACAATTTTCAAACCCTAAAAATAATTATGTGTGTCGACTAAAAAAAATAAGGGGTACGCCCCATTTAATAAAAAAATCGACCCATAAAAAAACATAAACCCTAGATTAACCATATCAAACAACATACAATTATTTGTTTTATTACGCTTATGTAATTAATTACTCATTAAAACCAATGACTCGTGATGCCATCGTTGGAATTATATAACATGACTAATCATAAATATAAACAATAAACATCAAGTACACATGCGGAAGCGTATAGGAAAGATTAACGAATAATTAATTAACATAAACAAGAATATGCGTACCTTTATTGATTCTAGCCGAACAAGAATCAAATCCACAAACTAGCAATTAGGATGAATCCTAATTAGGGTTTATAAGGATTATGTGAAGTCACTTCATATCCATGTCTCATCAAGAAAACATAAACTGTTATAATCCCATTATACGTTATAAATCATTGATCAACTCAATGACTTCTTGTATGTCTTAATTAAAAAACATAACAAGTTAACGTCTTACTTTATTATAAGTTTTAAAATACTTTATGTTTATGTCTTTACAATGAATCATAAACATGTTTAACTAAAGTAATTATTTACACAACTCTTGGTTTCAATAGTAATTTCAAGTTAATTTATTTACTTCACAATAATGTAGGACTATATTATTTTTTATTTATGTCATTCCATAATACATAAATAAACAAATTGAAGTAGTGTTAGATTACTTCATTTTATGTCATTCTAATAATACATAAATATTTAATTTGAAGTAGTCTTGTATATTATTTTGACACATGTTCTAAATACTTGTCTAATTTAGAAACTGCAAATATGTCCATGCAAGGTCTGACTTCACATGGAGATTTACTTTGTTGTTGCAATCTCGTCAAGTTCTCACATGACGTAAATTGCAACACCAAGTGTTTCTTGAATTAGATATGTACAAGTTATATTAGAATGTTAGTCTCTTACCTTGTAGTCAAGAGAATCCTTTAAATCATATACCTATATGTTGTACCTTGCACACAATATAGATTTCTCCCACTTGTGCATGGAACAACATCATGTAGCAGATAAATAACACGACATATGTTTGTTTATGTGACTAATATGATTGTGTCATTGATATTAGCATAACTAGTAGATATAGAACCACTTCATTGTCTAATAAGGAAACGTACATGAATATCATTGAAAACATAAGTGTCTACAAGTGGAAAGTAATTATCTTAAGACATTCTAGAGATAATCTGGGTTGCTACTAAGATGACAAAGCTTGTAACTCCCACTGAATTAGAGATCATTACATTAATTCCTTATTCAATAATAAGAACACAATACTCCCACTGGATTTGACAACATTGAAAGTGTCATTAACCAGTGAAAGAAAATAGTCATCTATTTACTTCCCTATACTTTTGAGAAAGTCCATACATAACAATTACTTATGTACTAAAAGAGTGCATTCTACTTTGTAGATGATGAACTATCCATCAATGCTATTAACTTGAAAAATTGGGCATGCAATTTCTTTCTTAATAGTTCTACTATTCCAACAATTGTAAGTAGTACTTTTAAATGGTCAAAACAAAACAACTAGATAAAATATGCTAGTTTGTCTTTACCAATTATACAAGAATTAGTCTAGCTTCTAATCTAATAACTCGTAAATATGCAATTTTCTTAACTATTAAAATTTGCTTACGAGTTATGTATTTAGAATTTAGACAATTCTAATTGTCCTATCATACCTTTCTTCATTCATAAAAGGAATAGGATTGAATCTCACTCTTTCTTATGAAAAGAGGACTAGGTTTATTTATTTAGCAAAGTTGACTCTACCAAAAACCCTTACAGTGTAGATCAATTTACCAATACAGAATAACCTCGTTACGGTTTAATGTTGCATTAATACATTTAAAGAATTTTCAAAATTTAATTTCAAGTATTTCGATAATTAAACTTTTCAAGAAAATAAAATACCCTTATTCAATAATAAGAACACAATACTCCCACTGGATTTGACAACATTGAAAGTGTCATTAACGAGTGAAAGAAAATAGTCATCTATTTACTTCCCTATACTTTTGAGAAAGTCCATACATAACAATTACTTATGTACTAAAAGAGTGCATTCTACTTTGTAGATGATGAACTATCCATCAATGCTATTAACTTGAAAAATTGGGCATGCAATTTCTTTCTTAATAGTTCTACTATTCCAACAATTGTAAGTAGTACTTTTAAATGGTCAAAACAAAACAACTAGATAAAATATGCTAGTTTGTCTTTTACCAATTATACGATGAATTAGTCTAGCTTCTAATCTAATAACTCGAAAATATGCAATTTTCTTAACTATTAAAATTTGCTTCGAGTTATGTATTTAGAATTTAGACAATTCTAATTGTCCTATCATACCTTTCTTCATTCATAAAAGGAATAGGATTGAATCTCACTCTTTCTTATGAAAAGAGGACTAGGTTTATTTATTTAGCAAAGTTGACTCTACCAAAAACCCTTACGGTGTAGATCAATTTACCAATCTGAGAATAACCTCGTTTACGGTTTAATGTTGCATTAATACATTTAAAGAATTTTCAAAATTTAATTTCGGTATTTTCGATAATTAAACTTTTCAAGAAAATAAAATACCCAAGGTAATATTCATATAACCATAGAATTTTCTAAAACTAGGATCCAAATTATCGTAGTTCCATTACATCGAGTTGATCGCTAGTAACGAAAGCACATAATAGGGTAATCTGTCGAACAATAATTGGCAAACAATTTCCAATTCCTAGATCATTATGGGATTTATATTTTCCAACGCTATTGCAAATGTAAACATGTTTCATCCCATCTTATGCCTTGAGTCCGGTTCTCACTTCTACTCAACTTAAGTGTCTAACTTAAAGAAGCGCAAATATGTCCATGTAAGGTCGACTTTACATAGAGATTTACATCCATCACAATCTCGCCAAATCTTGTCATGACGTAAATTGCAATTTCAAGTGTTCCTTTTAATTAGATGGCACATAACTTAATTTATAAGGGTACTAGTTTTGATTTTATGTGGTCAAATCAAATATGTACAAAGATGTCATGCATTCATCATGTAGCATAAATTTAATAAAAAAAACCTTTTATTACCAATTCATAAATATCAAATTATCAAAGTTTTGATTGAGGTATTGGGTTCATCAATCAAGGAATTTAGCGTTAATTATCGTCCATTATACCGTACTTTTGCATAAGTGTAAACACTTAGTGTTTCGGGTAATTACCACCGAAGTAGCGTATGGAATTAAAACTAATTCACCCCTAAGATGAGTTTGTACATTTATGGCTTACTAAGTAGCTCCAATCGAACTCACATAGGGCAGAGGACCAGGTAAGCGCAAAAGCATAACCTTAGACATCCTTTCGGTGTATTGTTGCGCACTTCTTTATTAACCCTTTATAGTTTGTTCTAGTGGGTGAGCCGTTCTAACCATTTGTACAAAATCATCAACCAATTAAACTATTGAAAACTTAACTCTTCCAAAACAAATCAAATTTCACATTGTTTAGTCCGTATTATTTTTCTATTCAAAATTACCCTTTGCTTAAAACTGTCTAACATTAATAAACAAACGAGTAACAAATAAAAAATAACAACTAAAAACAATGCGCACATAATAAACAATTTATACATGAAAACAAGTAGCCACATGCAACTTATTCGATAAAACCTTATTAATAATCAATGTCTAGGTTAAACTAATGTATATATTAATTAGGGCTTTCACTCTCCCAATTGAAAGTGAGCCACATACATCGACGAATCGATTGCGTAAACCCATAATTAATGATATACCAAATTGCACATAATTGATTCATTAATGTATATAATTGGAGTCTTCTCCAATTCAAGATTTATCGTAAATAAACATGTGATAAATATATCTTAACAATTAAACAAATATTCAAGCAACTATCCATGACAAAAATGCATGTATCATTATGGATATATCATAACAATTATACAAATAGTCACAAGATCGCATATAATAATCCCATGTCACATAACAATTATTCATGAATTAATCACGTAACTTATATATATTAATTCTAGGTTTCGATAAGGTTAGCAAACAAATTTCAAAACCTAAAAATAATTATGTGTGTCGACTAAAAAAAATAAGGGGTACGCCCCATTTAATAAAAAAATCGACCCATAAAAAAAACATAAACCCTAGATTAACCATATCAAACAACATACAATTATTTGTTTTATTACGCGTTTATGTAATTAATTACTCATTAAAAACCAATGACTCGTGATGCCACTGTTGGAATTATATAACATGACTAATCATAAATATAAACAATAAACATCAAGTACACATGCGGAAGCGTATAGGAAAGATTAACGAATAATTAATTAACATAAACAAGAATATGCGTACCTTTATTGATTCTAGCCGAACAAGAATCAAATCCAAAAACTAGCAATTAGGATGAATCCTAATTAGGGTTTATAAGGATTATGTGAAGTCACTTCATATCCATGTCTCATCAAGAAAACATAAACTGTTATAATCCCATTATACGTTATAAATCATTGATCAACTCAATGACTTCTTGTATGTCTTAATTAAAAAACATAACAAGTTAACGTCTTACTTTATTATAAGTTTTAAAATACTTTATGTTTATGTCTTTACAATGAATCATAAACATGTTTAACTAAAGTAATTATTTACACAACTCTTGGTTTCAATAGTAATTTCAAGTTAATTTATTTACTTCACAATAATGTAGGACTACATTATTTTTTATTTATGTCATTCCATAATACATAAATAAACAAATTGAAGTAGTATTAGATTACTTCATTTTATGTCATTCTAATAATACATAAATATTTAATTTGAAGTAGTCTTGTATATTATTTTTACACATGTTCTAAATACTTGTCTAATTTAGAAACTGCAAATATGTCCATGCAAGGTCTGACTTCACATGGAGATTTACTTTGTTGTTGCAATCTCGTCAAGTTCTCACATGACGTAAATTGCAACACCAAGTGTTTCTTGAATTAGATATGTACAAGTTATATTAGAATGTTAATCTCTTACCTTGTAGTCAAGAGAATCCTTTAAATCATATACCTATATGTTGTACCTTGCACACAATATAGATTTCTCCCACTTGTGCGTGGAACAACATCATGTAGCAGATAAACAACACGACATATGTTTGTTTATGTGACTAATATGATTGTGTCATTGATATTAGCATAACTAGTAGATATAGAACCACTTCATTGTCTAATAAGGAAACGTACATGAATATCCTTGAAAACATAAGTGTCTACAAGTGGAAAGTAATTATCTTAAGACATTCTAGAGATAATCTAGGTTGCTACCAAGATGACAAAGCTTGTAACTCCCACTGAATTAGAGATCATTACATTAATTTCTTATTCAATAATAAGAACACAATACTCCCACTGGATTTGACAACATTGAAAGTGTCATTAACCAGTGAAAGAAAATAGTCATCTATTTACTTCCCTATACTTTTGAGAAAGTACATACATAACAATTACTTATGTACTAAAAGAGTGCATTCTACTTTGTAGATGATGAACTATCCATCAATGCTATTAACTTGAAAAATTGGGCATGCAATTTCTTTCTTAATAGTTCTACTATTCCAACAATTGTAAGTAGTACTTTTAAATGGTCAAAACAAAACAACTAGATAAAATATGCTAGTTTGTCTTTTACCAATTATACAGTAATTAGTCTAGCTTCTAATCTAATAACTCAGAAATATGCAATTTTCTTAACTATTAAAATTTGCTTACGAGTTATGTATTTAGAATTTAGACAATTCTAATTGTCCTATCATACCTTTCTTCATTCATGAAAAGGAATAGGATTGAATCTCACTCTTTCTTATGAAAAGAGGACTAGGTTTATTCATTTAGCAAAGTTGACTCTACCAAAAAACCCTTACAGGTGTAGATAAATTTACCAATACAGGAATAACCTACGTTTACGGTTTAATGTTGCATTAATACATTTAAAGAATTTTCAAAATTTAATTTCAGTATTTTCAATAATTAAACTTTTCAAGAAAATAAAATACCCAAGGTAATATTCATATAACCATAGAATTTTCTCGAAAACTAGGATCCAAATTATCGTAGTTCCATTACATCGAGTTGATCCGCTAGTAACAAAAGCACATAATAGGGTGTCTGTCGAACAATAATTGGCAAACAATTTCCAATTCCTAGATCATTATGGGATTTATATTTTCCAACGCTATTGCAAATGTAAACATGTTTCATCCCATCTTATGCCTTGAGTCCGGTTCTCACTTCCTACTCAACTTAAGTGTCTAACTTAAGAGCTGCAAATATGTCTATGTAAGGTCGACTTTACATAGAGATTTACATCCATCACAATCTCGCCAAATCTTGTCATGACGTAAATTGCAATTTCAAGTGTTCCTTTTAATTAGATGGCACATAACTTAATTTATAAGGGTACTAGTTTTGATTTTATGTGGTCAAATCAAATATGTACAAAGATGTCATGCATTCATCTTGTAGCATAAATTTAATAAAAAAAACCTTTTATTACCAATTCATAAAGATCAAATTATCAAAGTTTTGATTGAGGTATTGTGGATTTGATTCTTGTTCGACTAGAATCAATAAAGGTACGCATATTCTTGTTTATGTTAATTAATTATTCGTTAATTAGGGTTTATAAGGATTATGTGAATTACCCCTTACCGATTTTGTAATTCAATCTAAGATAAAATCAATAGTGTGATTGTACCACGTTCTTGTACACACGTACTATTAACGAATTAAAGTAAATGCTAGTTTAATTAACACAAAACATTTGTTAAGGAAAAACAAAAGTAATCGATCCCTAGAAGTAGAGATCCGATCGTATGGACTAAAAAAAACACACAAAGAAGTTTAGGTTTTTAGGTTTACAAGAGTAAATAACAATGACCCTAAGCCTTGTATTTATACTTGTAGAAGCTTAGAGTCCAAGTTAGGGTAGGATTGGGTTATGGTAACCCCAAAACGATTTGTTTAGCAAACCCATAAGGTTTCTAGAACCTTCTTGACGTCTAATTTCATATTTAGTCATTTCCTTTAACATTTAACGACCGTTAGTTTATTACGTTTAATTACTTAACGTTCGTTATACGTTTCGTGTAAATAATAACTAAATATAACATTTTATATTGAATTATTAAACTTTAATTCTCATACGTAAAGTGTGCAATCCCGTGGTCTCGAGTTCGATCCTAACACACATCTATTAATATTTTGTCCATTAAACCGACACTAGCTAGGTAGCTACATGGAGCAAAATTTTGTGAATCGCTTTCTGTTAGTCGCTAGCTCCACTAGAAGAAAAAACCAAAATTCCCTTGAACTTTTTATAATTTCATATATTGATTTAAGTCTAGAGAATCAAGTTTGAGTAATAACTTTCACTAAATTTTGACCCTAAGAAGTTTTAGTGACTCATACAAGAGTCAACTTCATTTTACATGGTGGGAAGAAATTTTCTTTAAGCTTTTGATGTTCATGTCATAGATTGTGCGTAGACGATCTGCTATCTTGAGCAAGGAACTTGCAGAAAGAACCCGTGAATTGAGGTACGAATTCCTATTTACTTTCTCAAAATTTCAGTAATCCAAAGTCTACAAGATTGAAGCGCGTACCATGATCAATTATGACAGGCAAATGAAAGGAGAAGATCTTGAGGGACTTAACCTTAAAGAGCTAAACAAATTAGAGGCTATAATCGAATCTCGATTGGCCGCTGTAGTTAAAGCAAAGGTATATATGTTGGAATCTTAGTTACTTCTCAGTTGGTTAGTTGTTATCATCAATTTCTTATTTCCTTGTTTCAATGTGCTCAACTTTCAGGGCGAACAGATGTTGAAAGAGATCGGCACTTTAAAGAAGAAGGTCATGCAGCTAAACCTCTACCAATCTAGACATTCTTAAAGATAACTATTAGAAGGATAAAAAATTTGTCTTGATGTTTGAATGATAAATTTGAAATAATGTTAAACCAAGTATATACTAACTGAATATATTCAAACAAAAACTATGTGCAGGAAGCTCAATTGCATGAAGAGAACGCACACTTGAAACAACAATTGGCAGTAAGAGCTTCAAATTTTTCTTTATCTTTTTATTAATATACTAAAAATAAGATACTAAATGATGAATCTTGTGTATTAGATGATGGAAAGATTTAATGGCCATACCGCGGGTATTCATGATCAATGCAGCCATCACTATTCGTTAGAGTTAACGATTAGTAACTTCAGCTCAATAGATCCTCCTCAAAACTATCACAGCATCAACACTTCAGACACATGTCTCAAACTTGGGTAAGAAATCACGCGCCCAATACTTAAGTTTACTACTGTATAAATCTTCCGAAAGAAATCTATTACATGAGTTAACTTTTTCTTCTTCTTAAGCTTGAACTGAAGAGGTGAAATAAGGTGGCCTTAAACTTCAAATGCAGTGATCCAATCTCTAATGCAAGTTATGAGCTGTTTGATGTGTTTTCTTGAATAATATTTCTCGTGGATTTCTGGTAATTTAATGAATATGCAGCCTAATTAGTACCAAGTTTTTACAGTTATTGGCTGTTATAAATGGTATTACAGTTATGATTTTTCCAATGTAACAAGTACTATTAAAACTCTGCCTAGAATTTATAGACATGAGACCAAACCAAGGTTGTGGCTGACTACCAAGGATATACTAAGAAGACTTCAGTTTGAATGACGACCATGCAACCTGGTCATTATGCAAAACGAGTTTAACATGGCACTTTTTACGCTAACTAAAAACAAAGGCATATACTTGTGCATAAAATCCAAATCCATCAAAACATCTAAAGCATAGATGTTCCATTCTTCATTTTGAGTCTTAACTTCACATTTTCAAAAGAAACAAAAGAGGGTATTGAACTTAGAAAATAGAATTGTTTGAAGAAGCAAGACAGTCTGAAAACAGCATTGACTTCATCACTTCCTGTTCTTCATCATCACCACAATCATCATCTACGACCTCATAACCAACAGGATTAATGCTGCAAGTACTCGAACAAGAAGACAATGATGGCTGTGAACCATTAATTGATGTAGAATTAGCTGAAGATGCCACCACTCCCATGGTTCTTCTCTTCTTGTAGTTAGCCTTAAAGCATGCTTGTCTGAGTCTCTTTGTATTGCGTTCAAGTTGCAAATCTGGAATTTCTTCCATCTTCTTCCTCTCTTGCTCCAGTATCATTACTGCTTCCCTCATCTTTTCGTCCGCTTGGGCACCCGAACTTTTACCCAATTCCTGCTGCACCAAGGTTTTTTTTAACAGCGTTTTTTATTAAAAGGTAGTAAGGAGCTAGAATTAGGAAATTAATGACATAATACTTGTACAATCTAGATTAGGATTATTAATCCAATCAATCCAACTAGAACATGAATTTTTGCTTCTATATAATAACATAGAGTGAGAAAAAAAAGTCCTAATCTCACCAAAAAATATATTTTCATGCAGGTTTTGCACCAAGTAACAAGCACTAAAAAATTAGCTCATCATATGTGCACCTTTGGTGTAAATAATCATACTATTAACATATCTATTCTCCATTTTTTCATACTATCAAGCATCATTGGCGGGTTTAAATGCACAAGTTTGTGTTGGTTTGTTTAAATAATGTACACATTAATAAGTGCAATCAGCAAAATGACATGATCAGTTATATCTTTTTTGCAATATGTCATTATTTATAAGTATTTAATTAGTTTGTAAACTCAGTTTAGTTTGTTAATTAAATTCTTAAACTAATTAAAAAGTTAAAAACAGTATATATAGGAAGAAATGTGACCTGGACATTATTGATGAGCGTTTGTAGGCTCATAAGTTTGCGATGAGGCCAACGCCGAATTCCTAATTCTCGACAACGTTTCTTCAGCAATGTCAATCCAACATTAAGTTCCTTTGCTGCTTGTGTGATTGGCATGTAGAAATATTGTGAAATTGTTTCCCTACTTAACAACAGTTTAGAAGTATAGCTAGAACCATTGTGATCGCCTCTTCCTTTTTCCAACTTTCTTATATTTCTTGAATTCGCAGCATCCCTCTCTGACTTAGCATTATCTATCTTCATCTCTTCATTATGGTTCCTCATCTGTGAGTTCATATTCTCTCCAGCATTTGTATCCTCGGTATACGCTATCATAAGTGGTCCGTTTTGATCAAGAAGTCCAAAAGTACTGTTCACTATTGACATATCTTGGTTCTGAAAACTGAATCCATTGTTGATTCCGTACACACTCATGAAATCATCTGTGTACGTCATATGATCTACATATAACATAATTAGGAAATCAAACAAGACCAAACACATAATAATATCTATCGAAAAGACAACGATATGCAACCTGTGAAAAAGCATTGATTCTGGCTTGGTACAATGTCCAAAGATGAATACAGTGGATCATTCGAGATGATGTCCATCAAAAAATAAGCTTCAAACCCGCTATAATGTTGGTCCAATGGCATTGGCTGCAAATGATCATAAGTGTTGCATCCAATATCCGGAAAACTACATAATTTACACAAAGAAAAACTAAGGATTAAGAGGCAAAGTAACAAAATAAGAAGTAAAAGACAACAAAAAGATGCTTCATTTTATAACATTTCCTTAATTTACCCGAACTCAAGTGGATGCAATTGGTTTGGAATTGAAAACACATCATCTTTAGCAGAATTAACCTCATGGTTTGACCAAATTGTCATAGAGTTTTGGCTTTCCATATGCTTGTTTTGTATAGTTTCTTGTTTTGGTTTCTTTGAGTTTGCATGAAATGCAAAGGAAGGGGAAGAGAAAGAGTTTACAAAGGAATATATAGGAATTGGTAAAGGCTAGAAGAACATTAATGATTAATTTAATGGCGAGTTTGTTCATGTTAATAGAGTTTTAATGCCAAAATGTTACTAAGTTAATCATGATGTGAAAGAATTTAATAAGTAATGACTGCTGCGAAGATCATGCGCCGTCCCAATGATTTAACCGCCCTATCTAAGGATCATGCATGCATGTCTATATGCA
This sequence comes from Chrysanthemum lavandulifolium, assembly GCA_022545495.1. Lineage (NCBI taxonomy): Eukaryota > Viridiplantae > Streptophyta > Magnoliopsida > Asterales > Asteraceae > Chrysanthemum > Chrysanthemum lavandulifolium. Next base: position 230,311,597 of record CM040244.1, on the reverse strand, counting down.
TATGCCCATGTTATATCATCGAACGTACTATATCTACTTATCATCCTTGAATGAGAAAAAAATAAACGATAACTATCATAAAATGTTACACTTAAATATTAACATTATTGGTTTGAGTTTATGTCAAAGTATTTACTTTCAAATTTTGCCTAACAACATCCGGTTGACAACAAGACTTTTATTGTGCGTGCATTGCAGCGGGTGCAAAACATCGATTTTGTAGATACGAAATAAGGTTATAAAGTTTAAGAAAAAGGATGCAAATGAGTAAAAATATAAAGTTTAATAGTTTTAGGAGTAAATTTGTTATATTCTAAACTTAAAAGAGGTATTAGAATATAAAGTTTAAAGCTAAATGAGTTTATTAGGTATTTTGTATAATTAGTAAATTTATTAGAGCATTGAAAATCATGGTTTGAGTCGTTTTGTCACATCATCGTCATCTCAACATTTTTTTTTCACACCACACATCAAAATACTCATCGCTCATAACTCAAGCCAAAACACCCCTTGTAAAACCCACCAATTTTTTTCGTTATTTTTCATTTTTTCAAACCAACTAATTTTTTATCATTAAATAAAAATACAAATCAAATAACTTAACATTTTTCACACACACTGAAACACACAAACGTAACTCTAAATTATTTAATTAGAAAAAAATAAAAAATAGTCATCTTCTACCTTCCTGTGCACACCCCGGACACACATTTTCACATGCACTCAAACACACACACACACAAACCCAACTCAAAAATCATTTAAATCACTTTCATGTGGCGCCATGGGATTGGTTCAGGTAGGGCGATATGACACCCAACGCTCTTAGAGTGTTTTACAAAAGTTGACGAGTTAATGGGTTATTCTGTATTTTTTGTCAAATTTGTTAGGTATTTTTGCACTTTTAAAAACTTTATTGTAGATCAGCAGTAATAAACCATTTGTGAAATGTTATTATTTAACGGGTGTACAAATTTTTTTAAAGTGTATTATGTAATAGCATTTCTCTAAAACTATACGTTAATATCCAGAGTAAATTATCAATTATGTCAAAAAAAAAAGTACATAACAATAGTTAGGGGTGGCAATTAAGTCGTGTTTGGGTTGACCTGTTCGGGTTGACCTATTCGGGTTTGCGGGTTGTTGGGTTATTATAACCTCTACTCAAACACGACCCATTTATTAATTGTGTCAAGAAACTCAACCCTAGCCCAAACATGTATAACACGTGTAATCCGTTTGTGACTCATTTAACCTGTTTAAGTAAATATGTTAGGCGATGAATAAGGTTTGTGATTTGTCGATTTAACTAGTTTCAATGCAAAAATGATATAAGGATACAAAAAAAGATAAAAATAACATACAAGTAACTGTACGACAATTTCAATGATATCTGAGTTATAATCGTAATTCACTCATATTAAGTACATAAAAAAAAATACTATCAAATCTAAATCTAAAATAAAATCCAAGTTATATATTTTATTTTTATAGGCTTATATACTTAAACGGGTTCACGGGTTGACATAGTTAATACTTACTCAACCCAAACACGACCCGTTTATTAAACGGGTTAGACGATTTGACCTGTTTTTTACCCAAACATGTTTATCCTCAACCCAAACCTGTTTTACTTCATGTCGGGTTTGTGTCTTTTATCGTGTCATGTCGAGAATTGCTACCCCTAACAATAGTCGTGTCATGTGTATTTAGGTGTTGTTTTTTTTATTAAGAGACTCTTAATATAAATCTGAATGTGAAGCGTATATATTTGAATCAACCAAATTTTATTGTCTTTTTTTTTTTTTTTTTTTTTCTAAATAATATAAGTACAAATCAGTTTTATTCTTATGAAACAAAAACGTGTTTAAACATTATATGAAACATTTGAGTTATAAAATTAACATAGTTTAGCAACTTCAAAGTAAAATGTCTTAAAGAAAGCATCAATGACATTGTGTCACAATTTAATCTCGTAAAGTAATCATATATTGTTGATGTGTTGTACTTTCACGTAGTTGAACATTTTCATCATTTTACAAATTGTCACTGTCATTTACTTTAAGATTGTGAAAAAAAAATTATAGTATATTTAACATTGTTCAAAGTACACATGCCATAATTTAATTTCACAAACTATTTATATATTACTATTGTATGAAAAACTCTCAAGTGTTATGACTTATGAGCATCATCATCATTACTATTTTGAACAATATTTGTTTTACAATGATGGTACATAGGCATATATAGTACATTGATATAAGATTAGATGTTGTTTGTTTTTCAAATAAAACCTCTTGATAACTTCTTGATCTGATTTATTTCGACGCTTTTAAATATTTGATCAAAGAAGTGCGTCTTTTTTCTCATTCAAACGCAATTAAAGGTTCAAACCTTTTAACCAAATAAATATGAAAAGAATATCTTAATGCCTCTTAATGTCTCATAAACTTTTTCTTTTGTGCGATATTTTTTCTTGGCTTTTTATTTAATATTGATAGTAGGTTAAAGAGAATTACCCTTTTCTTTTCGTAATACAAATACTGTTCAAAATAGTAATGATGATGATGCTCGTAAGTCATAAACTTGAGAGTCTTTCATACAATAGTAGTATATAAATAGTTTGTGAAATTAAATACTGTTCAAAATATTTAAGCGCGTTGAAATGAGTTAGATCAAGAATTTATTAAGAGGTTTTATTTGAAAAACAAACAACACCTAGTCTTATATCAATGTGCTATATCTGCCTATGTACCATCATTGTGTTTATGCTCGTGTGAGATTGCGATGCTTTATTTTTGTGAAGAGATATTTTGTGGACATTGGGACTTGGTGCTAATCAAATGGAGCAAAGTTTGAGACTTAAGTAGGTTAAGCCCTTTGTACAATTATAAATTTTAAAGTGCATTTTGGCCAAAGAGATGTAATAGAGGGGTGAAATATACTACTACATTGGCAACCCATTCATTAAAAGATAACGCATGTATAGTTAAAATGAAAAATGAAGTATTAATATTCGTGGGAGTTACGGTTAATACTTAATAGTAGCAATATGATGAAAATGAAAAGTGTAATCATATTTATGCATTAATTAGTTGTTCATTTATTACATGTAGTGGTGATTAACCATGAGTTATTAGCAAAGATAACTTACATTTTAATATTTTATTATCTTTTACCTGTGTTCGTTCTAGTCTGGACTTGTATTTGTAGTTCTAAGTCTTATTCTAAAGGTAACGATCGAGTTTAAAATGTCTCATTTTGGTTTAAAGTGTAACAGTATATTTTTGTTTTCACCAATGATCGGATGAGCCAATTACACCAAGAGCATTAAAAGCCCAACATTAGCCTATGGTTATTCATTTTTGACATTTTGTTTGGAAAATACAAAACAAATTTGCATACATTTTACATTTACTTTCACAGGTTATACGAAAATGTAAATAATTTTTTTTAAATGATCCCTCCCATACATGTAAAAAATGTTCATGTTTATACGTGTGAATGGTCTAAAATCTAAATCCGGCTGCAAATTTAGGCACTATTCCCAAAGAATCTCGTTGATTGAGTAACCAAATTTCATTCTCCATTAAAGCTTGCATAAAAACCACAAACTATTTCAAACGATCTCTCAAAGTAAACTGGTGTTTGTTTTTGGAAAAATACATTTTAACAACCTTTTTATTTAATTTATTCAGTTATTCAAACGCGGTCAGATATTAAGTCACTATAGGTGCGTTTTTTTTTTTTTTTTTTTTTTTTTTTTCGTTCTGAGGCTCAAACTTGTTACCCAACAAGATGTAGTAGAGATGTTTTACGCTTTTACTAACTCTTACATTGTATTATTGAGTTAAAATTTGAGGGAAAGGAAATAAAAAAGAATGTTTTTCGTGTTCTTAAGTTTATTTTTAAAAACAGAAAGAGAATTGAAAAGGAAAATGATATGACATTTTCTTAAAAGATCTTCACCCTATTTTTTTTGGAGTATAAGTGAAAGTGAATATTAATATATTTTGTTTAAAGAACAATATGCCTCTTTCAAAGTTTTAGCAATAACAACTAAATGACATATATGTAATTTGAACCAAGTTATTTTCTTTTTCCTTCAACTTAAGAACTTGAGTTATGGTTAATTTCTTTTTCCTTTCATTTATCTCAAGAACATATTACCCCATGATACATTACGCGTGCGGACGACGCCGTTTTATGGCAAAAAACCAAACGACGTCGTTTGGCGCTATGTGATGTCGTCTTGTGGTTTTAGCTATGTCGTTTGGTAATTTTTTAGGCTTTTTTGTTTTTGGATTGTAATTGGGTCAGCAGATGTTGTTTATTGTCCCATTTTCGTTATAAACTAGGCAATATACTAACTAGGCGATAGATGTGTATTCTTCAATACATACGTGTGTAAACCCTGAGCTCTTTATCATATCATCATAGTGTCAAAACACATGTAACCCTTAGCTCTCTCTCTCTCTCTCTCTCTCTCTCTGTGTGTGTGTGTGTGTGTGTGTGTGTGTGTGTGTGTGTGTGTGTATACACACGCTGATCTCATCTGTCTCTCTAAATAAGTTGGGTTAGATCTGAATAAGTGGTGATTGTTTATTGGTTTTGGTGGTTCAAATATTAAAATAGATGTCTGATTGCCTTCTGATTGTTTACCATATGGTATTTCGGTCTTTTTTTTAGTTTGTATTCTGTTAGTGGATTGGTGGATATGTCTTTGTGTTAGTTTAACCTTTTTGATAAGTTTAATATGTGATCATCAGTGCTGATTTTATATGGTGTGCTACAAGTTGTGTTTTATTTGTCGTCGATAATCTTTCATAAAAAAAATAGTTTGTGTGCTATTAGTGGATTTCTGGATGTGTGTTTGTGTTTGTTTAAGCTTTCTGATAACTTTTAGAGTTTGATATGTGGTCATTAGTGCTGATTTTATACACTTTGTATAATCTGTGATCGTAAGTACTTTGTGATATTCTTTAAATTCTGATATATAGTCATAAGTGCTTATTTTATACGTTGTGTATAAGTTGCGGTCTAAATGCTGCTTTCATAAGTGCTACAAGCTATTTTTTTACTGTGAACAATAAGTGTTTCCTAATATCTTTTAATGTTTGATATTTGTACATAAGTTCTTATTTTATATGGTGCTACAAGTTGTGTTTTATTTGTCTTTGATGATGTTTCAAAAAAAAATTAGATTGTATGTTATTGGTGGACTTTTTAATATGTATTTGTGTTTATTTAGGTTTTCTGATATCTTTTAAAGTATGGTATGTTCATTTTTTCATCACTTTATTCAACAATCATTTTTTTCCATTTGTTTCATACATAATGAAACTTACTTAACTTAATTTTCAGAAAAAGTTTCTTTTACGAAAATTTAAGTATAGATATGATTTAGAGCTCTACTTATTCACACAATTAACTTATATTAATAAAAACTATTTTTCATAAAATGTGAATCAAAATGATTTTTTTACTTTTTTTTTTTTAATTATCATATATTATTTCGATTTACATAGAGGTGCAAGGCAAACGAACAACAAGCTGCGCCACTAGCCCGTTTTGAATTGCAAAACCAATTCTTTTAAAAACTACATTTGTATATCTAAGTGTCATAGCATTGCTATGCATAACTCGTTGGACTCTATTGAGGAGCTCCACAACCTCGGGTGCAAGGAAACTAAAGGTATCAAATGTGAAAGGAATAAAAACATGTTGATTTTCAATGCATGCTTTCTCATGTTTAGCCACTTTGTACGAGGCGGCTTTCAAAGCAGCTTGTCCTACTGGTAAAACCCCGACTACTCAAACCCACGAGAGGAGAAACCCCTGTTAGATCCACACATGCATGTTTCCCTCTAACCCATCCAAATCGAATGAGTAAAGGAGCGATTCGCCACTGTAAGTCTCTAAAGAAAGGCCATCCACAAACCACTATGTTTTCAATCGACCCACGCAACCCGTTATCAAAGAGCAAAGCCGCTTCCTCCATGTGTACAGGTTGACAAGTCCTTAAACCAAAAAAGAGTTTCACAATACCCATACATGATCAAAGCAAAAGGAGCTCACTTTGCGGGTCACGTAATTGTGGAAGGAGACTCATCAAATCAACAGCATTCGCAGCTCTCCTCATAGCCAACCCACTAATAAAATCAGCATCTCTACTAACAGCTCCCCCAAGAAGCTTCACACCCAATGACGGCCTTTGAATATCAACAGGGAATAAACCCTCACGAAGCTTCATATCATTACACGAGGGCCAAAATATATCTTTTTCTTGATTTTAAGTTCAAGACCCAACCCTGGACCACTCACCCTTATAATATCTAACACCCTGGACACCTTTTCAGAACCTTCAATAACTGTCCCATCATCAAGATACCAAGCATGAAGAAGAAGCTTGCAATTTTCTCTGATCTTATGTACTAATGGGTGTAATACGAGAGCAAAAATAAGAGGTCCTAATGGATCACCTTGTTGCACCCCAGTGGCAAACCAGATATGTGTGTCTCCTATATACAACCTCGTTGCCTGCCCGTATAAGAAATCCATGCACCCACAAAGAAAAAGAGACACCTCACCCTAACCTCGTAGAGTAATGTTGATCTATCCACAAGGTTAAATGCATTCAAGAATTCCACATTAAGCATAGCAAGAGAGCTATCATTGTGATATTCACGCAACACCCTATTGGCACTATGTAAAATAGCCTCAGCGCCACCCGACACTCCGACTCCAAACTGGAAATCACTAAGGTACTTTGACATTTCTTTACCCACACCTTTCATGGAAACCTTAGAAACCAAACGTCTCCAAATAGTGCCTACTGCAATAGGGAAGATCCCGTTATCTGGTTTAAGGAGTGGCGTGAGAGGAGTAGATGCAACAAACTCTGCTAAAACACGCGGACACCTTCCCCTAACCACAAATTAACGGCTGAAGTGATTGCCTTTAAGAGATTTGTAGAGGTATCAGACCCCTCTCCACATAAAGCATCTAAAATATGTTGTGCCCTTAAACCATCTATTCCGCATAAAGTGCCTTTAAGGAAAAATTTAATACAACCAAAGCCACAATCAATCTCTGCTACAAGGGGAGGCTCAGAAAATGTGTTGCTCGGTATGGATAAGAGTTGCTTGTAAGGATGCTTAGCCTCCAAGGATTTGACGGTATCATCACAATATGGAGCACCATTGGAGGATGATAACACTTTCAATGCTGCTGTGAAATGGCCATCTGCAACATTGCGAAGACACTGCCTGATGTTGGTGTTACCCGTTGTTCTCTCATCTAGAAAATCACCTCCGTCGTGACCCAAGGGTCCCAACCGAGAATCGCCTAATATAATTTTAACTAACGTTGCAATACCATCATCTTTCTCCCATGTAGCCAGAGACTTCATGATAAAACTTTATTGCAAGGATTTTCTATTCCCAGATCTACATTCTTGTCTATTCTTGGGCCTACACACCTGCAACGTACAACATGGAAAATTTAAGTGTAATAAACTGTTTAGTTGTCTTAATTTCATAAAAAGCAATTATAATTCATGTTAGAAGCTCATGGGAGCAAAAAACCACATATTACACTTATGATCTCTTAAGATATCCAACTAATTTATACACTTTGTATAATATGTGATCGTAAGTGCTTCGTGATATCTTTAAATTATGACATGTGGTCGTAAGTGCTGATTTATACGTTGTGCATAAGTTGTCGTCATAACTGTTGATTTCTTAATTCCTACAAGCTATTTTTTTACGTTGTGTATAAGTTATCATCGTAACTGCTGATTTCATAAGCGCTATTAATTAAAAAAGGAAACTAATATTTTGTTTTAGAATCTGATGTGTCGTTGTATAAAGTGGGTTTAAAAACGCAATACAAAAATGTTATCATCTTCAACGCTTAATGTCATCCAATGTAGCTTTTCGATTGTCTTTATAGTTCCAAAGCTCATTAAGGATCCGTTCTTATTTCTGAATTCACGTTTTCAGCTTGCCATTGATGATGTTATCGTGGGAAATGTGTGCACGAATAAACCAAAAGTTTTCACGACACAAGTTAGCTGAAACACATGTACATATTTTATTTTTAACGCTAATAATTTACATTATCTAAGGTAATATAGTTGCCATTTGATTTTGTTAAGTAATTGGTCCATGAGACACATCATTTAAAGCGTTTTCTCCCTTTAGGTGTCATACATCGTTATGGAAATACACTAACTAGGCAATATGTGTGTCTTTTTGAATACATACGTGTGTAAACGCTCATCTCTCTCTCAGATCCACACCGTGACATATGCAACTCTCATCTTTCCCTATAAGCTTGTCTCTATCTGTAAATATATACATGTTGGTCTCATCTCTCTCTCTAAATAAGTTGGGTTAGATCTAAAGGAGTATTTGTCGTCTATGGTCTTTAAAGTTTTTTTAGTTTGTATGTTATTAATGGCTTTATGGATGTATGTTTGTGTTTGTTTAATCTTTCTGATATCTTTTAGAGTCTCATATGTGGTCATGGGTGCTAATTTTATACACTTTGTGTAATCTCTGCTCGTAAGTTCTTCGTGATATTCATTAAATTCTTATATGTGTTCATAAGTGTTTTTTTTACGTTGTGTATAAGTTTTCGTCATAACTGATGCTTTCATAAATGCCACAAGTTATTTTTTGGCTGTGTAAAATAGTGGTTCTTGATATCCTTTAAAGTCTGATATGTGGTCAGAAGTGCTGAGTTTATGCGTTGTGTATAAGTTGCAGTCATAAATGCTGATTTCATAACCGCTATTAATTAAAATAGGAAACTGATTTTTGTTTTATAATCTGATGTGTTTACAATAGCTTTTTTCGATATAGGGACGATGTGTCGTTGTATAAAGTAGGTTTGAAAAGACAATATACAAAATCTTATCATTTTTTGCGCTTGATGTCCTTCAATGTAGCTTTTCAATCGTCTTTACAGTTCCAAAGCTCATTAAGGATATGTTCTTATATGTGAATTCTTATTTTCAGCTTTCCATTGATGTTGTTGTCGTGGGAATTCAATGCACGGTGCAACCAAAAGTTTTCACCACACAGATTGGCTGCAATACAAGTATACATTTTATTTTTAACGCTAATACTTTACATTATCAGACATTTGTCTAAGGTAATATAGTTTTACGCATAGCTCATAGGTTTTTTTGGTAATCTAAATAGACAATAGATGCGTGGCTATGTTGATTCGATCCTCGAGTTTTAAATTTGGCGTGGTAAAAACTATACGCCATAAAATGCAACTGTAATTTGTAACCAATATCGTATCTGAGTTGAGGCATACATATTCTGGGCACAATTATTAATTGATTTTTCTCTTTTGTATTTAGGCTATCCAAGAAATTTCAACTCGACATAATAATGTTGTGGTGAGGAGGATGGAAGAAATCGATATAAAGGTACTGTTTGATGTTTGAAGGAGGAGTTTCGTTACGAAGTATGGCCAAATAATAGGCGACCTCCGGAATCCAAGAGTGTCTTAGGGGAAATGTGTCATTGTATGAGACAGTATGTCTCATTATGGGCTGCTAACTTGCCGCACATTCACCACAGAAGATTGGTTGCCCTGATTAAACGGATTTGTTGAGGTATGCTATTTATTAATTTCGTGGAAAAATTATTTTTGCTTGCATTTGAGATCACCATGATTTTACTTTGAACTATCGTTAAGCTTGATATTGAATAAACATTTGTTTTTTCTACGCATCTTTCGCTATAATGTTTAACATTAACTTATTGATGCTTTCACCTTAATGCTACCACCAATACTTTAGAACATCAAACATTAGTTTAAGGTGATACAGTTTTCGATATACTTCATATGTTGTCTTTATATATCTAATTTGGATAATAGTTGCTTGGCTATGATGATTCGATCACCCGGTGCGTTTTAATTTTGCCATAGCAAAAAACGAAGAGCATAAAATGCAACCGTATTTTGTAGCCAATACAATATCTGAGCCAAAGCATACTAATTTCGGAGTAAGGAGAGTAGAAGAAATCAATTTAAAATTTACTCTATTGCGAGGAGAAATTATGTGACGAAAAAATCATTATCCGAGCTTATTCGTGACAAAACTTCTCCTTGCACGTTTACTAGAAAGCCTTTATATCGATTTCTCCCATCCTCATCACCCCAATGTTAGTATGTCTATTTTACATATCATACATATTCTAAATAGAAAATGAACAATGTCTGAGGTAACACGTTCGTTTGTTCGGGCGACCAATTACGACAGGTTCGCGTACATAAGGGTTATGATCTGAAAAAAGGAGAAGATCCTGGAATGGCTTTGGTTTGTTTTCTGACCCCTACACCAACTCATGTACTTTGTAATTTTACTCGTTCTGTCACGTTTTATGAAATTTCTAGAATCGATAAGTCCAGTATATGATATTAACTTTTACGTTCTTTAGTGTTGTTGGATTTCATAAACATAACACGAAAGATCAACTCACATAAATTTTATTGGTAAAAGTCTAGTTATTTTTTATGTTTCTATATGAAGGAATCAAATGAATGGCCCAGGTTCCCCATTGGAGTTAAATTGGATCCATCTGACGTCGAGCTGTTGGAACATCTAGCAGCTAAATGTGAAGTCGGGAATGGAAAGCCACTTTTATATAGTTATGTTTTCATTGCAACACTTGACATGGATAAGGGAATATGGTACAGTCATCCTGAAAATATTCCTGGTTAGGAGAGCTCTCTCATTTTTTTATTATTATTGTTTTTTTTATTTACATAATTCTATAATAAATGATGGCATTTCCAAACATTTGTTTTGAATATTCATGATTTGGTACTTCAAATTAACAATTTATGATTTTGTAGGGGTAGTAATGTTGTGCAATCTTTGATAGATGGAGGCTCTGAAGGTAATCTAAACAAAACAGTTGAAGAACTGGAAATGTATGACTCAAAGGGGATTGAGCTGTACAGTTCACTTGCACTTAAATACTCTAAGTAGTTATTCCAGATTTACCATAAGAAAGAAGCCCTTACTTTCTTCCATAATGACAAACATTTTGGTTCCTTAGATGACAAGATATGTCATCTGTAAATCTGATGTAGATATGCTATGCACATTATGAAGTGAAACTTTTCTTTCTAGGTGAAACTGCAAATTTAGCAGAGACACCCGAAATAGGATGTGTTGGACAACAATCAGGTCATTTATGTGGGCGAACAACATGTTTAGCTAGCAACAATGTAGAGGAAGCGTTTACTGCTATTTTTAGGGATGTTTGGGTTTGTTGCAGAACTCAACTTCCAAGGGTGTTGAGCGGCTGGAAAATGCATTTTTTTTAAAAGGGCTTTTGGATATTGATGATGTTGTATTTAGGGATGTTTGGATCTGTTGAGAAACCAGATTATGCATTATATTCCAATCGAATGATTGGGTGCATTTAACAAATCTACTGCTGAAAACAAGACGCTGCAGTTGATAGCTCTTAATTTATACATGTTTTAGCGATCAAATTCCCATGATAATTACTATTTTTTGCCTGGTTTTGATAAGATATCGTACTTCATTGCTATAAATTTGTGTTTTACTATTTATATGGAGCAAAATAAGAAATATCATGGAAAAGATCAGAAATCGAGCCAAAACTCAAAAGTACGACGAAGTGCATTTTCCAGCTGTTTACATAGGCCGTATGCCACTCCTTAGGCATACGACGGATGTCGTCTCGTCAAGAATTCATCCAAATTGAAGATGCATATGTCCCACTCCTATTTTATACGATGTATGAGCTCTCACCATGAGTTTATTTTCTAAGTGTTGAAGACCATACGCCGTATGAACCATACAACCGTACGTCGTATGAAGTTGGTTCTAAAATATTCGTTTATGCTATTACAGAGGTATACGATGTATAACCATCAGGTGCATAGGCCATATCAACAGACAGGCCTTAGCCATTTTAGCCTATAAATACATACCCATTCCACAAATTTGTGAGAGTTCGGGAGAGTGATGCATAGTAAAAACCCTAGTTCATTTTGGGAGGCAACAGAAGGAAGGAAGACACCAAGAGTGAAGGTTTTACACATCATAAACATATATCAAATTTTCATTATGATTTCGATTATCTTGTTTACTTTGAATAATCATTGTATATCATTTGTTATGGAAGGCTTAGCCTTTTGTGCTTTCCTTGTTATGAACCTATCTGATTTAAAGACTTGTGCTCTTTAGTTTATACTACGTGTGTTTTGGATGATTTATGTACTGTTAAAGACTTACGCTTTTGCATAGACTATGGATACCTGTTGATTATTGTTGTTACCTATAATTAATATAGAATATGTTAGGGTTAAAATTTGACCAAATTATCCCTCACAAGTATTTGAAGCATTAAATCAGCCTAAGTTAAATAGCTAATTAAATCAGAGAAACAATTCATTCTCTAATAAAGCCATACTGTAAACCATGAGCAAAGTTTACTCCCTGACAAAGGATCAACACTGCTGATCACTATCAGCTATCTCGCAAAGGTATACACCTCAGCGAGCAAACCTCAGAAGATTTAAATTCCAAGACCATTTGATATAATCAAATGATGTTATAAAGAATAGCGGGCCTGACCAAAAAACTCTCTGAGTATCTTCAAATATCAGAGTGTTGATCCCAGTTGAGCAAACGATCTAATATAGAAACTGACTTAGAACTAAAGCTTATTAAGTATTACGCGGAATTTAACACTTAATCTTAAGAAGAAGAACAGTAAACATTCAACACCTCAATATTATTTATTAATACGAATACTCTTACAGTATTAGGGTTTTGCAACCTTGAAGTGTATCGACCTTAGATATAAAACATACGTATATCTAATCTAACCTAGGGTCTCCTTTTATAGGCTAAGGAGTCCTATATATTATACAATACGTAACCTACAAGATAAATATCTTTTCATATTTATCTAATACAATAAACTAAACCGACTATACAAGACTAGCAGTGATTACATATCATTATCAGTGGTTACACTCTTCTACTAGCCGCGGTTTGTCTTCATCCGTGGTTACATCCTTACGTCGTGGTTATATCAAACACATCCGTGGTTCCGATGCTTAGAGTAATTCTTGATCCAAGGAACCTAAAACCCAACAATCCTCCCTAAACTTGATACATTCCAACAGAATTCTCAAGTTTCCATTAAGCTCAAAACATCTGAATTGGAGGATGTAGTCAAACACTTACTAGCTTTAAGAATGTTCTCATACTTCAGCAACAAATTGTAAGCTTGACCATCATAAGGTACTAACATCTTGATACAACTAGGTTTCAACATCTGAGCAATAATTCTTGGATGCTTATTCAGTTGAGGATAATCACCTTCTACAAGCATATGAATAACTTTTCCAGAAATAGTTAAAACATGAACTCCACAAGTTTGATATAAAAACCATCTAGTAACTTGACCATTGTAGAGTCCTTGCCATTCAGGTTCATCATGAGTAGGTTCAAATAAAATCTTCAAATGATGATAAACCAGTCTCTCATTATAATCATTTGGATTTACTTCACCAAACTTATTCTTGTAAAGTATCCAAAGATTCATCAAATCATCTCTATCAAAATACTGAAGCATCTGTGAAAATTTATTATACTCAGAAACTTCATTGTCGAGTCTTTGAATTTTCCAAACTCCTTCACTTCCAACTTTAAGCTTAAACTCATAAGAAATGATTTGATTTTCATCTTCAACAACTTTCAATCTTTTAGAATCAGATGTCACATGAACCTCATATTTTCTCTTTCTTTTACTTTGAATCCACTCTTCATCCTTTTTAATCCATTCTTCTTCCTTTTTAGAATTCATTGGACAGTAATCATCATTATTAATTCTCATACATCTCTCATAAATCTCAAAATTCTTTCAAATGAACATTTACTAAGATTATCGAAATATGAATGCACGAATTCTTAATAATTTTCATCAATACATTCCTCATCGAGCAATTGAAGGAGGTTTCTTTCTTACAACACCTTCTGTTTTTACCGACCTTCCTTGCCCATTCGCCCAAAAGTCTAGCTTTTCCTCATCATCCAACAAATCCCATTCTTGTGCAGTATATTCATCATTTATTTGTTGAGAAGCTTCAAGATAGTTTTGTGATTCATACCATGTAGCTAACCATCTATGACTAGCTTCCTCTTCATCTTGCTTCCTTTTCTCTAAAGCTGCTTGATCATCAGCTACAATACTTTTTGCATACTCTGCATCATAAGTGTTGGGTCTATTATAGATTTGATGATACAAAACAAGAAGAATGAAACATGAAGGACTTAATGTGACAAGAAGGAAACTACAAAAAGATGGAGAATTTGGAAGATTCTAGAAGATATGCTTAAAAGAATATTTAGTTTCCTAATTGTATTGTTTCCTAATTATATTATGATTCCTCTTGTAAACCCTAGATGTCTCTAGTATATAAAGAGACATAGGGTCATTAGTTTTAACAAATGCGTACAAGATGTAGCGTCTAAAGGTGTGTGTGTGTGAGAACCTAGGCGTAGGGATTGGGAAAACGCCTAGGGTTTAGTTATTAGTGATTAGATCAAGTCTTTGATCTTTATTATTATAGTTAGTTAGTTAGTTTATGATAATAAAAAACCTTGTTCATTATAACGTTAATTCTTATTGAATATTCCGCTTTCGTTATTATGTGTTCCTAGATATAATATTAGACCTCGTCTAAGAGCTTACAACGATCCTCAACAAGTGGTATCAGAGCCTGGGGCTCGTGATATCTAGGATCTACAAGGTTTGTCGAAGAGAAAAGAAGAAAAAATTGAATCTGGAATTTTCGTATCTTCTGTGATCATTTTCAAGCGACCATAACTTTAATGAACCGTTGGATTGGGCTAAAATTGAGCTGGAGCTTCTTGGTATATCTATCTTTAATCTCACGAAAGGTTTGTCAATCGGACTCTCAATCAAAAGATATAAGCGATCGAATTACTGCTGCGAAAAATCTGTAAGGTTACAACAAGACCTTTGTTTTGAATCGATCATAACTTTTTCGTTAACTGTTGGATCGTGTGAAATTTTTGGTGGATATTCTCTATATATCAATCTAACTTTCCACGAAGGATTTTCCATCGAGCTTTTATGTGAAATCTTCTTTGAAATCTTCTTGCGTATTTTCAAAGTCTTGCTTGGTTTAAAAATCTTGTTGTTCGATGTTTTTAAAGTCTTCGATGCTTATATAATCAAAGTCTTGCTCGTGGGTCTAAATCTTTACTGCGGTACTTCTTAAAGTCTTGCTTATGTTCACAAAGCTTTGATTTTATTCAAAGTCTTGCTTATGCTCAAGGCCTCTACTTCTCAAAGTACTATGAGGAGGTTTCAAAATCTTGTTAAATTGAAATCTTGCTTCTCAATATGGTTTTGATTTAAGGGAAGTCGTGATAATGGTTATGGATTTTGGATGACACACACACGGGTTATTGTTCACGAGACACAAAGAGTTTGGTTATTTATTCTTAAAAGGATTTAAAAGGCTCGTTATGGAGATTTATTGAAGAATTGATTACTGAAGAGGATTATTTATCACTTATTTGAAGGTGAAGTAAAATTGCTTGATTTGTGTTCTTATCATCTAGCTTGTTGAATCTAGAAATGTGTGATTTTCTTATGATGCTCTATGCACACATTGTCTATCACTTGAAGGAGTTACATTGTAGTGCTCGATGTCTCATATAGTTGAGGATTCTTGTCAAGGATTGCGGTCTACTTATTTTTGTGGTTTGTATAAGTATGGAGTTAGTGGATAGTAAAGATTTAAGACACAAGTTTGGGAAATTCTACTTCTTCATCAAGTTCGTTATATTTGCTTTTCTTCACAAGTAATCATTACATAAAGCCTACATATTTTGAAGAATCAAGAAGATGGTTAACATATGGTTTTAGGGAAGCTTATTGTTAAATGATTAACCATCTACATGCATCACTCAAGGGAAGTGTTTGATTTTACTCTTGTTGATCATTATTACTACGCTAGTTGAAGTTTTCTCTTGTTTTGGATCCATTTTCCTATAGTGCGTAATGGTGGGTGATTTGAAGCATTGGAAGTCTTAGATTGGAAGTATGATATTGGTTCGTGGTGGTCAAGATCATTATTTGCATCGTTCCTATTTAGATAATAACAAAAGGGAAGAGATGTTTGAGTGACATGTTTAAGTCAAGGGAAGATTGTTTCATTCATGGTGAGATTTAATTATCTCAACTTCGCTACTTCGTCTAGGGAAGTTCGTACAAGATTAAGTGGTTGTTTTGTCATCATCAAATAGGGAAGATTGTTGGGTCTATTATAGATTTGATGATACAAAACAAGAAGAATGAAACATGAAGGACTTAATGTGACAAGAAGGAAACTACAAAAAGATGGAGAATTTGGAAGATTCTAGAAGATATGCTTAAAAGAATATTTAGTTTCCTAATTGTATTGTTTCCTAATTATATTATGATTCCTCTTGTAAACCCTAGATGTCTCTAGTAGCAAGTACGTACAAGATGTAGACGTCTAAAGGTGTGTGTGTGTGAGAACCTAGGCGTAGGGATTGGGAAAACGCCTAGGGTTTAGTTATTAGTGATTAGATCAAGTCTTTGATCTTTATTATTATAGTTAGTTAGTTAGTTTATGATAATAAAAAACCTTGTTCATTATAACGTTAATTCTTATTGAATATTCCGCTTTCGTTATTATGTGTTCCTAGATATAATATTAGACCTCGTCTAAGAGCTTACAACGATCTTCACATGTTTACTTATTGGGATATTGCACTAACAGTAAAGGATTTAGAGTCTACAACAGAGTTACTAAGAAGATTCAAGATTGTCTTCATGTTGAGTTTTTAGAGGATCAAGACAATGAGAAAGGAAGGGTCTGATTGGATGTTTGACCTTGAGATTTTATCTCCTTCAATGAATTATGTACACATTAGAGAAGAAAATCAACCTTTGCATAATGAAGAAGATATTCAATATGTTGTTCATGATATTCATCTTAGACACGATCTTTGTTCACGATAAAGATCCTATGAGTCCAAAACAAAATCTTGATATTCCTAAGCAAAGTCTTGATTTTTCAAAACAAAATCTTGATGTTCCAAAGCAAAGTCTTGATTTTTCAAAACAAAATCTTGTTGCACCACAATCCTCATTATCTGCGAGGATCAATCTATTCAAGAGGAACTTAATCGGATGCTTCTTCAAGATGTATTAGCACATTCTTACAGCGATGAACAAAGGAGAGCTTATGAAGAGGCAAATAAAAGACCAAGGCTGCAGTACTCTTACGATGCTTTGGACGATGCGTTCAACCAAAATCTTCTTGCACATCTTGTGATGATTTTAGATGATTTGGATGATCCAACCATGCCTGGGCTAGAAGAAACTGATGATGAGCTTGAAGATGAAGGTATTTTCACAATTTCCAATGAAGGTGCTGATTATACTAACTTGGATGAAGATGTTTGAGTGACATGTTTAATTCAAGGGGAATATTGTTTCATTCATGGTGAGATTTAATTATCTCAACTTCTGCTACTTCGTCTAGGGAAGTTCGTACAAGATTCGTGGTTGTTTTGTCATCATCAAATAGGGGAAGATTGTTGGGTCTATTATAGATTTGATGATACAAAACAAGAAGAATGAAACATGAAGGACTTAATGTGACAAGAAGGAAACTACAAAAAGATGGAGAATTTGGAAGATTCTAGAAGATATGCTTAAAAGAATATTTAGTTTCCTAATTGTATTGTTTCCTAATTATATTATGATTCCTCTTGTAAACCCTAGATGTCTCTAGTATATAAAGAGACATAGGGTCATTAGTTTTAGCAAGTACGTACAAGATGTAGACGTCTAAAGGTGTGTGTGTGTGAGAACCTAGGCGTAGGGATTGGGAAAACGCCTAGGGTTTAGTTATTAGTGATTAGATCAAGTCTTTGATCTTTATTATTATAGTTAGTTAGTTAGTTTATGATAATAAAAAACCTTGTTCATTATAACGTTAATTCTTATTGAATATTCCGCTTTCGTTA
Source organism: Chrysanthemum lavandulifolium (assembly GCA_022545495.1). Lineage (NCBI taxonomy): Eukaryota > Viridiplantae > Streptophyta > Magnoliopsida > Asterales > Asteraceae > Chrysanthemum > Chrysanthemum lavandulifolium. The sequence continues at coordinate 230,293,482 of CM040244.1, read as the reverse complement.
TTATGTGTTCCTAGATATAATATTAGACCTCGTCTAAGAGCTTACAACGATCTTCACATGAGTTTAGTTTGATTAAAGTATATCGATCCAACAATAAGCTTCTTGTTCTGCTTTACTTTTAAATTTCAATTCTGGTACAGCAACCTCTTTACCTTTCCCAACATCAGATTGAACCATTTTCATCTTCAAAGGTTCACCAATAATTAAACTTTTAACTCTGGGTTTGGTTGCAGTAGACTGAACAGATAGAACAGGTGCAATGGCAAGTGTAGAAATAGATAAGGTTTTGCTTAGATTTATCAAGGTACTTGCAGCTTCTTTTTCAACTTCTTTAGACTTAGGTGGTGATACGAGAGAAGTTGTGACAACGGTGGAAGTAGTTATGATAGCGATGGGTATAATAGTAGTGGGTATAATTGCCATATCTGAAACTGCAGCAGTGGTTTCAAGAGTACTAACCATGGTTTCAGACATACCATCAGTGTTTGTGTCCTTCACTACATCTTCTACAACATTCTTCACATTTTCAAGAACTGCCTCATTCCCATCTTTATCAGATACCAAAAATTCATTATCTCCACTATCAACATCTTCATCCATAGGTACATCAACAGATACATCACCAGCCTCCCTTGAATTCATGCCTTCACTCCTCCCCTGTTTGGATACATCTTCCATAGTCAGAGCTGAAGAGGAGTCCACCTTCTTTGTCTTTCTTCTCATAGCTTTCAAAACAGCAACCCCAGGTCTTCTTACTTTCTCCAAAACCAACACTCTGTGCTTCAATCTCCTAATATCCTTACCCTGAAACACATCCAACTCCTGTAGACCTGAAACTGTTTGCCTCCATTTTAGCACATTTAACCGTCAATTCATTAAAACGTGAAGAATATCCTCCCCACTTCGACCTGTGTTAACTGGTCCGAGAGGTGGTTCATTGGAAAAGTCATCATGTACCATCTTAGGAGCCGTCAATTCATGTTCATGTTCCAAACTATCCTCATCACTTCGAGTTGTGTTAACTGCTCCGAGAGGTGAATCCTTGGATATAGTAAGCATAGCATCAGACCTTGCATGATCATCTATGCACCACAAGCGACCAGTTGGCTAGGTATTCCTCCACTGTGTTAAGTTCAAGGAACTCTCCACATTAGGAGTTGCCAAGGTTGGGTCTTATTAATGGTTCCACTAGCATGACCGACATCTAAGCATGAATCGATGGTGGAAGCCCTTCCAATCATGTCACCTCCACTCCTTGTGACAGCCTCATGAACAACACCACTAACACTAGCCTGAGGTAGCTTAGTGCCCTTCTGTCTCCTAGTCCATACAATAGGTGTAACAATGGTTTGAGTTTGACTAGAAGTAGGTTGAGTGTCACTAACAGTGGTTTGAGGTGTACTATCAGTGGGTTCAGAGACTATAGGTAGGGATGCAAGACCTTCATCAAACTCAGGATCAGTAGGTAAAGTAAGCATATGGGGAAACAAAGGAACATCTTGAATTTGTACATTTTGTGGGTGATTCCTCATATGTGCAAAAACCTTAGGAAGCATATGATGAACTTCATATTCCCTAGTGTGCTCAACAGGTTCCTCTATTTGACTTTCCACAATAAGCTGAACAAACCTAGGATATAAATAGTATTTACCCTTCTTCCTAATGTTTTGAACTAACCCCTCATAAATCATCCTAGACCAATTGAACTTTCTTCCAACAGATAAACAAATAATAGCAGTAGCAATTTTGGAAGGAAAGTCATTAAACCCAGTGGTCTTATTACTCATACACATCAACAAGGTATGAATAAGAAACTTCCATTGTGGTGAAAACAACTCTTAAAAATTGTACCTTATCACCCTGTGTATATCCTAACTTTGTCTAAACCACTACAATCTCAACATCGAGAGATTATCAATACCATCGACATCATCAAGCGTAAAACATCCCTAATGATCTCCTCGAAATGCGAAATATCATTCTCATCCACCACATTGCTAAACACTTCAACTCCTTCACCTCTTCAAGCTTAGCATTCCTCCAGGCCGATGTATGTAGGCTTTAAGAATGGTTGGTTTGATGATTAAGGCATAGTGAATAGGATGTGAACAAGGAAATCAATCATTTGATGAAACCCTTTAGATCGATCGTTTTTGGTGAGAATAGCAACAAGGTTATGTGTATTGGAATACTTTTTTGCCATTGTAATTAATGATGGGTATGATGTGGGTTTTTGTGAAATATGCAAAGTAAAGTGATTAGGGTTTATGTTAAGCGCCAAGGAAAAGTGGTTTGAAGATCAAATAACTGATCTATCCGTGATTTGGGGGAGATAATATACGTTTGCCAAAGTTACCAAACAGCCCCTGTAGTATCCAAAACATAGCAACAAGCTATCCGAGATTTCAGAATTGCTATCCGCGGTTAGAAACACACCATCAGTGGATACATGAGTTAGAGCACTTCAACCAAATATCCAAGAGTTAGGAATCAAATCAGTGCCATACAAAGAGATATCTTACAAACATATGAAGGATTACACTTTTTTTTTTTTTTTTAACATAAGCAGCTAACACACCAGCTCCTATGTACACAAATCCTTCATACCTGCAAGAGAAAAACACAAAACACACACAGAGAAGAAGGTTAGTATTGTCAGTGGTTAGAAAGAGCCAGAAGTGGTTTCAAATGACCTATCCGTGGTTTAGAACAGGTAAGTCAATATGGTCAACTTCTAGAAAGAATATGAGTCCAGCGCCCAAGAATCTCATTAACTCCTCAACCACATTTAACCTGCCCCTCATTTACTTTCATAACCCATATCTTAGCTTATATAAAGAACCCCTAATCTCATATAGCACACACACCAATCAATATCAAAACCCTAATTTCTCCAAAAACCATCTTCATCATCATCATGTGGAACCCTAGTTGGAACAAACCAGAAGTTGTGGATTTAACATCCTCCTCATCCTCATCATCAAGTGAAGAATCCAATCCATGGCGATTGTATATACCTCCACAAGAACCACGACCATTAAAATCCCCATTTCTTCCATCATCGGAAGATGATAGTGTGGTGAATCCAAGTGAGGCCTCTGAAGACTTTGATGTCTCCTCTAAGAAGAGAACTTCAAACCCCAAACCTTCATCATCCAAACCCCAACCAACACCACGAGCAAGAAATCCACCACTCCCTAAGGACAGAGAGGTGGTTCTTGGTCTTCCAGCGCCAAGTTGTGGTGCTTCTTCACACATCGTAAGGGGGAAGGGAAAAAGGAAAATGGAATGATGCTTTTTGGTGAAACCAGTAGATGCAAGTATAATATGACTATGTCCTTTGTGCTTCATCTACTGTATTCATCTTCATCATCTTCGTTTGCATCAATCCATCCTTCCCATTTTGATCCTTAGCTGCTTCATCGTACCGGTCATGCATATCACAAATGCATATCCAGCGATCATGCATATCCAACGGTGAGGATAGTATTAGGAAATCATGTATAAAGTAGTCTTTTAATTTGTACTTGAAGTTTCATTGTAATCATGGTATAAAAGTATGTTGTTTTGATGAATGAATGAACAATTTAACTTGATGCTTCTTTAGCTTCTATAATGAACTGTCTTTTATCTGCAAAAACGTTAGTGGAAACACGAACAACAAGCAGTGGTTTGAACAAAACTATCAGTGGTTAGAAACAAAGATAGCAATACTAAAATTACATAATAACGATCCAATACTTATACAAACGATACAAAACAATTTGAGAGTTTAGAGATTAATCATTCCAATACTAACTACAAAGTCTGAAACCTCCCACATCAAAAGCTTTAGTGAGAAGATCGACCACATTGAAATCGGTATGGATTTTACCATTTGAATCAACCTTTTCTCATTACAATCTCTAATAAAGTGATGCCTTATCTCAATATGTTTAGTTCTAGAATGTAAAGCAGGATTTTAATAATGCATATTGTCTTTTATTATCAATGTAAATCTTAGTATGCATAAAATTGTACCCAAAATCCGACAATTGATTACGAATCCAAAGAACTTGACCACAACAACTAGCAAGACCACATATTCGACTTGGTTGTAGAATTAGCCACAATAATTTGCTTTTACTTTGCCAAGAAATTAGTCGCTTCCCAAAACGACATCCTCCGGTGGTAGACTTCCTATCCAAACTAGCACCGGCATAGTCACTATCTGTAGGCCACCAAGTCAAAGGGAATCCTTAGAGTACCAAAGGCCCAATTTAGGATGACCTTTAAGATATCTAAAGATCCTCTTAACAACATTCATGTGTGAGGTATTTGGTGTGACTTTAAATCTTGCACACACATCACGAGAACATAATATCGCCTAGATGCGATAAGATACATCAAAGATCCAATCATGGATCTATACAACTTCAAATCAACTTTGGGACTTCTATCATCGGTAGCGAGAGGTTTACGAGTCTCCATAGGTGTACTTGCACTCTTTACATCCACAAACCCAAACTTCTTCAAAACATCTGCTACATACTTGTCTTGACTAATGAAAATACCATCAGGTCCTTTGTTGAACACCGTAGCCCCAAAAGAAAGTGAGTTCTCCATAGAACTCATCTAAAACTTATCATGCATAAGTTTCTCAAAATCTCTGCATAGCTCCTTGTTTGTAGAGCCAAAGATGATGTCATCTACATAGACTGAACCAATAAAATATCATCTTTGTGCTTTCTAATGAACAAAGTTTTATCAATCGACCTCTTTTAAACCCATTGTCCATCAAATAAGTGAGCAGACACTCATACCATGCCCTAGGAGCTTGATGCAACCCATACATAGCCTTTCTCACCCTATAAACCTTGTCGGGATGATCGGGATCTTGAAACCAGGAGGTTGACAAACATAAACCTCCTCATCAGTTGTGCCATACAAAAATGCACTTTTAACATCCATCTGATACACAACAAAATTCTTGAATAAAGCATAAGCCAAAAATAATCTGATAGCCTCTATCCTTGCAACTGGTGCAAACACTTCATCATAGTCTAAACCTTCAGTTTATGTGTATCCTTGAGTAACCAACCTTGATTTGTTTCTTACAACAATTCCTCTTTCATTCCTCTTGTTTCTGAACACCCATTTAGTCCCAATCGCCTGTTTTCCATTTGGAAGATCAACCAATGTCCAAACCTCTTGTAGCTTAAACTGGAGAAGCTCCTCTTGCATTGATTCTACCCAGCCTTCTTCAGTTAAAGCTTCTTCCACTCTCTTGGGCTCTTTTTGAGACAGAAAACAAGCAAACATGCAATTTTGCGAGATCTTTATATTTGTTTATTTTGTGAAGTGATCTTGCAAAGAACCCATGTTCAGGAAAGGGTTCAGTGTTCTTAACCCTGCTTCTTGTTTGAACTGGAGTATTCAAGTTTCCAAGTATTTGTTCCTTGGGATGAATCTTGTGAATCCTTGTAGTGGTGATTGGACTTTCATGAATGACCGTTTCCAAATTAGACAAATCAGCATTGAAGAAATCATCCATGTCTTCATCATCAGTAGGAGTATCAATCTCAATCAACGCAGGCATATTAGGATCATGTGGATATTCCTCATCACCAAATAATGGCTTTGCATGTGGTCCAAAGAAAGTACTATTACCAGTACTTGTATCCGGGGTTTCACTTGACCTATCAGTGGTAGAAAATGGCTTATCAGTGGTTTTAGTAGACTTAGCAGTGCTTTCAGTAGACTTAGCAGTGCTTGCAGAATGCCTTTTCTTCTTTTCAATTTCTTCTACCGACACTGAGTTATCTTTTAACAACTCATCCTTATCTTGATGATGATCAACATTGCCTCCGATTTGATACATCATCATCGGTGGGACCTTGCTTGTGAATGATGGAAGGAATAGAACTAGCTTTCCACTTTTCACCAAATAGAACTCCGTTGGAGAATCGACTTCCTTGGAAGGTGTCTCTACCTCGAGAATCCTTTTGTGTACTGCATAAACATTAGTGGAAGTTCACGCAATGATAGGCTCATAATTCATAGATTTGGTTAGCATATCAATGTTAAACGACCGTCGGTCCTTTGGTCTCAACACTAGGAGTCTTTTCACCGAATTGAACATGTAGATTCTCTTCAACAATTCTAGTCCTCCCATTGTATACTCTAAAGGCTTTGCTATTAGTAGAATAGCCTAAAAGTATCCATTATCCGCTTTTTCTTGAAACTTGCCTAGATAGTCTATGGTATTCAAGATGGTAACAGGACACCCAAAGCTTTTAGGAATGCAATCATTGGCTTCCTATCATGTAACGACTCATAGGGGTCTTGTTATGAGGCTTCACTACCTTACTTACATTTTGCACATAACATGCAATTCCTACGACTTTAGCCAAAGGTAGTTGGTAACTTAGACTCTAACAACATGGTCTGGCAGCCTCAATTAATGTTCTATTTTTCCTTTCACCACACCATTACATTGTGGTGTTCTAGCAACACTAAACTGTTACCTTTAGCTACACAGGCGATTCATCACATCATTCTTAAACTCGGTTCCATTATCACATCGATTACCTTGACCTTATGGTTTACTAGATTTTCTATCTTAGTAATGAAACTCTTGAGAATCTCACTAGTCTCACTCTTAGCGACCAAAAAGTATACCCAAGAAAATCTACTATAATCATCGGTGATAACTAGGCAATCGCTTATGGTTCAAACTTTTAACAAAGGTAGGTCCAAATAAGTCCATATGAAGCATAAGCAGTGGTTGTGTGATGGTGTTCTGATTTTGGTCTTACAAGAAGCTCTATGTTGTTTTCCTTTTGACGGGCCACACACGTTCCTTACACTCAAAAACCTTAGAAGGTAACCCTCTCACTAAGTTTCCTTTTACCAGTTTATTGATTGTTTTGTAATTGAGATGACCTAGCCTTCTATGCCACAATATTGACTCATCTACAGATGCTTTAGCAAACAAACATGTTAAGGACCTATTTGGAAGAACATCTTTAAGATCAAAACAATGTATATTTTCCTTCCTAGGTACCCTAAGTTGTATAAACTTCTCATCAGGCATCTTAAACTCAGGAGACAACACCACACACTCAGTTTCCCAAAAAATACCCAGTTTTTCTTATCACACATTTGAGAAACACTGAATAGATTATACTTAAGTCCACATGCAGATAGACTTTTCAAAGTCTAAATTCCTGTTTTGATTGTGCCTCGCCAAGTATCTTTCCTCCCTTGGATCATTGCCAAATGCCACATATCCTCCATCAAATGCTTCAAAATCTTCCGAGTTGCTCCCATCCCAAGTCATGTGCCCGAGCAACCACTATCAAAACTCCTTTGTCTTTTAGCTCGGTTTGTAGATTGCCTTGCACATGAAATTAAATAGATTAGTTCCTTTTGTGGACCCAAGCCAATCTTGACTTGGAGTGCGCCTGTGCATCAAAATATTCAAATTTCTTTAGGTCCATTGATGCACGATTGACATGTGGTAAAACCTTGGTCTTAGGCTTCCATTGCCAACTAGGTGAGGCCTTATGACATAAAATGATTTCCAATCAACGTGTCGGTTATCACCTTTGGAATTTTTAAAATTCTTTTGAATTAGTGGTGATATTTTGCTTATGATGGTTTGATTCGCTTAGCCGTGTTTACATTTTGCTTAGCGATGGTTGGAACCCATTTAGGTGCAGCGATGACTATAGATTTTGTATTCCCATTCCTCATCAACACTGCTCTTGGAATCATGTTTTTGTTTGGATGAGGGTTTGTATTCTTTGAAAAGTTTTGATGATTTACCCTCCTCCAATGATTCCAAACTTGTGGTCTGTTTTTATTACAATTTCTCTATAAGTGTTCAAAACTACCACATACAAAACAAGCCTTTTTAACACATTGAAACTCATCTCCTAACCTGTTAGAGATTAGGCCATTAAAGTTTCTCTGGTTACCCCTAGGTATGTATCTTTTCATCAGTTCCCTAGGTACTTCCTTGTACTCAACTACTCTCTTAGCAATTTGAGCCCCAAATCTAGGTACAAGGTTGACTTGTTTAGAATCAACTTTCTTAACATGCTCTATCTTTTCAGATTGAGTTGATTCATATCTATCTTCCTCAGAATCTGATTCCCAATCTTCAATTATGGGAGCATCAGATGACTTATCAGAACCTATCTTAGGTGATTCAATTTTGTTAGTCTCACCTACAGGTTTATTGAAGTTAAATTCACTGCTAAATGAGAGCTCTTTAGCAGGTGGTGCATGTTTCATAAGAGATGGTGGTAGCATATCATTGTAACCTATGCCCGTACCATCTTTGAACAATTTTTGACCTATTGGTTTATTCACCAGATCAGAAGCATATTGTGTTTTTGCAACCCTAACAACATGTTTTTCTTTTTCTTCTAGGGCCTTTTGTTTTACACTCTCTGCCTCTGCTAGTTTATCTTTAAGCATCTTAATCTCTCTATTCTTGAGATCAATTTCACCACCTAGTATATTGATCTTATCTACATACTCAAACTCACATTTAATACAGTATTTTAGCTTTGCTTCTACACTCTCTAGACCAACTCTATAACCTAAGTTGTCCATAGTCAGTCTTTCTACTTCTTTCCTCATACTCTCAGTGATAGCTTTTTGAGATTCTAAGTTATCATGACATGATTTAAAAGAACAAGTAGAATCATTGGATACCTCGAATCGAACGAGAAGATGAAGCATAGGCCATGAGAGCATAGTTATGCTCTTTTGAAGCTTCACTAGCAAGAAAAGGCGCATTGGGACCTTCTTCAATCGATCACTCCAATCATAATCACCAATCCCATCTTGTGCAACCAAAGCTAAGGAAGCGGCGAGCTCTTGATGAGTCTTCTTCATGCCTTCAATTCTCTTAGGAGCTCGACATTCCCTTGCAAAGTGACCTTTCTTCTTGCAGTTAAAGCACTCCATCTTGCTTTTGTCGAACCCAGCTCTCCTTTGACCATCATACCTAACTTGTCTTCCAGTCCTCCTCAGAAACTTCCTTGCTTGGAGAGTCAACATTGCCATTTGCCATTGAAGATTAATCTCCTCAAGATCATCAGGATCAATTTGATCTAAATCTTGATTTAAAATAGTAAGGCTGGTAGTTAAATCAACCAGAAAAGCACAAATTGCACCATCACTGACATTATCACTAACAGTGGTATTGTTTGCAATAGTCGTGGTTATTCCATAAGCAGTAGTGGATACATCTTGTGAACTCATATGATTGGTGGACACAAAAGCAATGTTTTGATTAGCAGAAGATGCACCAGCAACATTTTTCTCAGACTCATAAACCTTCAAGTTGTTGAAGAGATTGTCCAGAGTCATCTTGTCAAAGTCTTCCTTATTTCTCCACACAATCGTATGAAGAGCCCATTCAGGAGATAAACTTCTAATGAACTTCAAATTTATATCTTCTTGAATAGGATTATAGTCCACTGACTTCAATTGGCTAATCAGTTTTTGAAGCTTTATAAGTGCCATCAAGTTTTTCTCCACCGAGTGCGGTGAAGTTTTCAAGCGATGCTTGAGCATGTTCTTCCTTGATTTCTTTGTAGCTTCATTACCGGAAACCTTGTCTCAAGAGCATCCGGTAACTCTTTAGCGAGACTCATATCTTTCAAAGTCCAAAGCATACTCATTAGGTATTCCCATAGAAAGAATACTATGAGCTTTAATCTCAATTTCCTTTTAGCCTTATCAACTTCACTTACAATTTCTATGGCTTTACCATCAGCACCTTTCAAAGGAAGAGTATCACGTTTTTCAACAACATCCCAGATGGCATAATCAATCATACAAATGTATTGCCTCATTCGCATTCTCCGATTTGATACTCACCATGCTTAAGCATGGGAACCTTTAATCGATCACCATGTGAGTTTCGTCGGACATCTTAGCTTTCTTGAATAGAACTTCTTCTTGGTTACAGTTTCTAGATCACAAGCTCTGATACCACTTGTTGATCCCAGTTGAGCAAACGATCTAATATAGAAACTGACTTAGAACAAAAGCTTATTAAGTATTACGCGGAATTTAACACTTAATCTTAAGAAGAAGAACAGTAAACATTCAACACCTCAAATATTATTTATTAATACGAATACTCTTACAGTATTAGGGTTTTGCAACCTTGAAGTGTATCGACCTTAGATATAAAACATACATATATCTAATCTAACCTAGGATCTCCTTTTATAGGCAAAGGAGTCCTATACATTATACAATACGTAACCTACAAGATAAATATCTTTTCCATATTTATCTAATACAATAAACTAAACCGACTATACAAGACTAGCAGTGGTTACATATCATTATCAGTGGTTACACTCTTCTACTAGCCGCGGTTTGTCTTCATCCGTGGTTACATCCTTCTGTCCGTGGTTATATCAAACATGTCCGTGGTTCCAGTACTTAGAGTAATTCTTGATCCAAGGAACCTAAAACCCAACACAGAGTATAAATAACTCAGATATGTTGTATACTTCTTAGGGAATTGATGTGTCTACCATGTGCAAGTTTTAAAATTTATAAACACGATTTATCCGGGTAATTAATTTAACATATACGAGCAAGTATACTCGTTCGTGATAGCAAATCTGGGTAAGTCGAGGCCGTCCCAATGGATTTGCGTTTTAATTTGTTAAAGTATTTGAGACAATAAAGCTTGTCAAGCCTTCTTTCAAAGTGTTGGTTTTATAAAAATCCAAATTAGAGAAACATATACTTGTGTGAAGTCCATAGGTAATTACAAAGAGTGTTCATGAAAGCTTGGTGTGAACTTAATGCAATGCACAAATCATAAGCAAATAATTTCCAAACCATGGTTTATGTTTTGTAAAATCATTTTAAGAATAAAAACGTATAGGTAATCCTTTCGGTCCTTAGCCTAATTGTTAATACAAATAAACCGTAAAAACGTTTATCAATATTTAGCGATCTCTTTGTGTTTTGTTGATAACAAATATAATGTTATCACAAGTAAAATTATAAGAATACATGTTATTTTTGTAAAGCATTTACATATAGTCATTTAATACAAATTGTTGTAATAAATCATTTGTTGTAATAGTTTATTAGGATGGGTAAAAATCACAACCCATGGAGCATATCCATAACCCATGGTATTGACCCATATCCATTTGACTAGATGCATTGCATCTATTAGATACATTGTATCTAAGGAAATACCCATGGACCAACCCATGACCCATGACCCATGACCCATAACCAAAAAACCCATGGGCAAAGAGGAGCGTCCCGAGGATCCCTGGCATTACACTAGACGGATCCCTTAAGGGAGGGATCCGTGGGATCCGTGGAACAGAGGCAAGATTTTGCCTATAAATAGAGAGCCATTTCTTCATTTCTCTTCACCCCTCTTCTTACTAAGTCTCTCATATACTCTTTCTAACAAAAGATCACTTGATCTAGAGAGTTGTTCTTCTTTCTTCTATTGTGATTCTCATATAGGTCCTTCTCTAAGGCGAGATCACGAGCTTACTACAAGTCATCCAAGTAAGGGGTCCTTGATTGATTTGTTACTCAATAAGATTTTTGTAGCAAAGATCTTGTACTTGATATTTCACATAGTTGTTGCGTAATAGTCGTGTTGGTTTGGTCCTCCGTGTTACGAACTCGGTATTTAGCTTTGTACCAGAAAAAGGTGTAAGCAACATTGTGTAGGCTTCTCCGCCAAGTTGAAGGAGTTTGTTGACATAGTGCTTGAACTCTCGAGTAGGTGACTCGGGGAGTGGAGTAGGGCAAGGAATGTGTCCTTGTAGCCGAACCACTATAAATCGGTTGTGTCATTTCTTTCCCTTGCTTTACTTTATTTACTTTCATTACTCTTAGATCTATACTTTATATTCATCCATACGATCTCACATAACATCGAATCTAAAGTTTTTAGAAACTAACTTAAAATCGGCAAAACTATTCAACCCCCCCCCCTTCTAGTTTTCCACAATTGGCATCAACAGCTAAGTTTATAAAAGTTTTAAAGTAAACCGTATTTTAAAAACTTTTCGATCACTATGGGTTCTGAAAATTAGAAGGAAGGGCAATCTATGCAACGACCTCCACTACTTGAAACTAATGGTTTTATATATTGGAAAATAGATTCAAACGTATGTGAAGTCTAAAGATATTGATCTTTGGTACATCATTGTTGAAGGCGATTTTGAAGCCACTGCAAAAGATGAAAATGGAATTTTAGTTAACATACCTCATGATAAACTCACCGATGAACTTAAGAAAAAGCTTTCCAAAAATAGTGAAGCTAAAATGGTTTTGTATAATGCGTTACCCAAAAAGGAATTCGAAAGAATCTCCATGCTTAAAACCTCTAAAGAAATTTGGAATTCTTTAGTTATAACTCATAAAGGTAATAAACAAGTGAAAAACAATAAAATAGATCTATATGTTCAACAATATGAACAATTTTCAATATCGGGTGAGGAAACTATAGATCATTCTTTTGCTAAATTTAATACTATAATTACATCTTTACAAGCACTTGATGAATCTTTTTCTAGCCGTAACTATGTTAGGAGATATCTAAGGGCACTTCCATCCAAGTGGAGATCTAAGGTGACGGCAATCGAAGAGTCAAAAGATTTGACAATCCTCACCCTTGATGAACTCATAGGCAACTTAAAGGTCTATGAGCTTGTCCTTGCTAAGGATTCGAAGCCTCAAAAGTGAAAGAAGCACAAATATCTTGCCCTCAAAGCCAAGAAGGCCTCAAGTGATGAAGAGAACTCCTCTTGGGATAGTGATGACGAGGAGTATGCCATGGCGGTGAGGGACTTCAAAAAGTTCTTTAGAAGGAAGGGAAGATACGTCAAACAACCTTATGACGACAAGAAAGGATTCCGGAAAAGAAAAGAGGATGAGAAGCCAAGGGATGATCGTGCTTACTTTAAATGTGGGGACCCAAACCACTTTATTAGTAAGTGTCCAAAACGCGATGATCAAAAGGCATTCGTGAGCGGATCGTGGGGAATGAGCGAGGAGGAGGATGAAGAAATTTGTCTCATGGCAAATGATGAGGTATGTCACGAATACTATAGTAGCTCATCAATAGATGATGACTCATTGCATAATGAATATGATAAACTTTGCAAATGTTAGTTTAAAAGTAATCAACAAAAACAAGTTTTTGAAAAATCAAAACCAACGTTTAGATAAGGAAGTCATAGAGTTAAGGGCAAAATTGAAACGTCTAGAAAAGGGCAAGATAGCAAGTGGTGAATGTGAACTTTGCATTCAACTTCAAACACTAGTTGATCAACTAGATTCTAAGATTTCTAGAATGAGTACTAATACTCTAGATATGATATTAGATAGTGTTAAAACAGGAAACAACCAAAAAGGTTTAGGTATTCAGCAACTTGATGTGTCAACTAGTGAAAACAAAGAAACACAATTCGTAAAAGCAATAGAAAAACAAGCCACTGTTGTGGCGGATCCCACGGATCCTACAAAAAGGGAACCGGCTAGTGTACAGCCAGGGATCCGTGGGTCTGCTGAAGCAAACAGTGGTAATAACATAGCTTCCTCTTCTAGAACTGATTTTCTTATTGTTAATAAGAAAAAACCAACTCATATTACCATTAGACAACCACCCCCAAGATATAATCAAAGTTTTGTAAGAAACAAAGGTCCATCATTTTCAAAACCAAACACATCTAGGAGACCTAATAATGTTTACCCGAGAAGTAACCATCAAATGGGATGGAACCCAAATATGAAAAATGGGTTTCCTTTTCAAAACTTTGCACCATGAAATACATATTCACCTTATCCATACATGTCTAACATGAATGGAATGTTTAACACTAATGGACCCATGAACAAATGGGGACCAAAATTTTGAGTTAATTGTTTTCTTAGGTGTGCTTAAAGGTCAACCTAGATCCGGATGAATGGGTCAAGGATAGCAGGTGCACGAGGCACATGACCGACAATAAAGATCTATTCTCCACATATGAATCCATCAATGGAGGAAATGTGGTGTTTGGAAATAGCAAAAGCAAAATCATCGGTAAAGGTACGATTTCTAACAAATCTCTAACCATTAACGATGTGTGTCACGTAGAAAACCTAAACTTTAACCTCTTAAGTATAGGACAAATATGTGATAAAAAGTGCAATGTACTTTTTACTGAAACCGGTAGTAAGATTTTAAAAAACGGCATCACCATAGGTAGAGGAATAAGGAAACATGGAGTCTACGTCATTAAAATTGGTAATGAACCTAAAGACAAACTTTGTCTTACCTCTATGGATGATACTTTGACATTATGGCATCGAAGATTGGGTCATGCCAATATGCGACTTCTTCAATCGCTATCATCCAAAGATCTAGTAAGAGATCTACCGAAATTAAAATATGAACATTACTTTTGTGATGCTTGTAACATAGGAAAACAAGTCCATTCTAGTCACAAAGCTAAAAACATGGTGTCTACAACTAAGTGTCTAGAGTTACTACACATGGATTTATTTGGTCCATCCGCTATCCAAAGTTATGGAGGCAACTACTACACTTTGGTTATAGTGGATGACTATTCTAGGTACACATGGACTAAATTTTTAAAGAACAAAACTGAAACGTTCGATTACTTTGTGAAATATTAAGTAAGAAAATACAAAGACAATTAGGAAGTCCTATAGTGTCTATTAGAACGGATCATGGTAGGGAATTCGATAATGAAGTGCAATTTGGAGCCTTTTGTGACGCTAATGGTATTACTCACAACTTCTCGGCTCCTTGCACTCCACAATTGAACGGGGTAGTTAAAATAAAGAATAGAACCCTACAAGAAATGAGTCGCACAATTCTAAATGAGCAATCCATACCTCAAAATTTTTGGTGCAATGCCGTTGATACTTCAACGTACATAATTAATCGAGTCTTAATTAGACCAATTTTAGGTAAAACTCCATACGAGTTACTTCGAGGCAAAAAGCCTACGTTAGATCATTTTAGAGTCTTTAGTAGCAAATGTTTTCTTCTTAACACTAAAGATTACCTCACAAAATTTGATCCTAAATCAACCGAAGGTATCTTTTTAGGTTATTCTCCTAATAGCAAAGCTTACGTCATATTAAATAAAGAAACAATAAAGGTAGAAGAGTCATTAAATGTAAAATTTGATGAAAGTCCACCCAAACCCACTCCACCTCTTGTCGATGACGAGATTTTCAAAAGTGAAGCTATTGTAATAAAGAAAAAGATAAATGAAGAAGAAGATCCTTTAAATAATGAAATCATAAATATTAAAGAGTCCAAAGATCACCCCGTAGATAAGGTCATAGGAAAGTTAAACGAAAGAACCTTAAGGTCTCAAGTCCAAAACCAAAGTAGCCTATTTTGTTTTGTCTCAACCATAGAACCTAAGAATACACAAGAAGCCATAAAAGATGAAAGTTGGGTAATGGCTATGCAAGAAGAGTTAAATCAATTTGTTTCTAATGATGTTTGGACACTTGTCCCTCCACCTAGTAATCAAACCATAATAGGAACCAAATGGGTTTATAAAACAAATTAGATGCAAGCGATTGTAGTGTCTAGAAACAAAGCTAGACTCGTTGCCCAAGGGTATAATCAACAAGAAGGAATAGACTTTGATGAGACCTATGCCCCCGTGGCTAGATTAGAGTCTATAAGAATACTTCTTGCTTATGCTTGTGCTAATGATCTTAAGCTTTACCAAATGGATGTCAAAAGTGTTTTTCTAAATGGTTTTATTAATGAAGAAGTATATGTAGCTCAACCTCCGGGCTTTATCGATTTTGAAAAACCTAAACATGTGTATCAGCTAAAGAAAGCCCTTTACGGTCTTAAACAAGCTCCAAAATCTTGGTATGATAGACTCAAGTCGTTCTTAATCAAACACAACTACACCATGGGGTTAGTTGATAACACACTTTTACTAAGAAAAGGAGTCACATATAATCACTTGCTCAAATATATGTAGATGATATTATATTCGGATCTACTTGTCAAGACATGTGTGATGATTTCTAAAATCATGCATGACGAGTTCGAGATGAGTATGATGGGAGAACTTAGTTTCTTTCTTGGTCTACAAATCAAACAAGTAGAAGATGGTATCGTCTTTAATCAATCTAAATACATTAAGGAAATGTTAAAGAAATTCATTTAGAAGAGTCAAAACCAATTAGGACACCAATGTCATCCGACACTAAACTCACAAAAGATGAAGGCGGCGAATCCGTTGATAACACAAAATATCGTGGCATGATTGGTAGTCTTCTCTACCTCACGGCTAGTAGGCGGATATCATGTTTAGTGTTTGTCTATGTGCTAGGTTTCAAGAAGATCCTAAAACATCACATCTAGAAGCCTTCAAAGGATATTTAGATACATTAAGTGCGACTCAATTAGGATTATGGTATCCTAAGGTGCGGAGTAGAAACAATTGTATATGCGATTCGACCATGCGGTGATTATGTTGACCGAAAAAGGACAAGTGGGGTATGTACTTTTATGGGATGTTGTTTAACATCTTGGTTCTCAAAGAAACAAACGACATTAGCAATATCAACAACCGAAGCCGAATATGTCTTCACCGGCAAAGCATGCCAACAAGCACTATGGATGAAACAAGCGTTAGTTGACTACGACATTCATCTAAGTGACATAGCCATTCTATGTGACAATAAAGGTGCCATCGATTTAAGCAAGAATCCGGTATTACATTCTCGCACAAAGCATATAGAGATCCGTCATCACTTCTTAAGAGACAATGTTCAAAAGGGGAACATCTCTATTGAGAAAGTAGCGTCCGAAGACAACATAGCCGACGTCCTCACCAAACCGTTGAAGCGCGAACAATTCAACCTACTTCGTCTTGGTCTTAGTCTCATGGAACAATCATCGTAATTTGCTTTTTAAACTCTACAAGGTATGTAAAGTGTAAACACTAGCCTTCTTCTTTCTGAGTCTAAGATCTCTATTTCACGCACAACTCACAAGCAATACGCGAATTTTCAAAACCCAAGATAAGTTTTTCACTTATAACTCATAGTTTTATCTTATTTTTCAAGATAAGTACAAGTTGCAAACACGTAATTACATACACATTTTCTTTTCAAAAGGATAAACATTTTATTCACACATAGAAACCTCTTTTCAAAATGTTTTCTAAAATGATACCTCTTCCCGTACCACTTTCACAAAAGTCATTTCTCACGTCTAGGACAAATCGCTTTTTCATTATTAATACAAAGTAAAAACCCGTTTTCATTGCATCTCATGTCTTTTGAATGCTAAAGAGGACACATAACTAATATATGTTTTCAGGTACATTCATTTAAGCAACAATGAATTAGGAGCACTCGGGTTATCTCACATAATAGTGTGCTTTTTCACTTCTAGTTTATTTTTCTTTTCTTTTTAGGAGTCGAGATAACCGAAACTCCAAATAGTTTGCATATAGGCACACACTAGGCACATATGTTTCCAAAAGGAAAATTTTGAGCTGCCTGAATCACCAGTACCACGGATCCTAGCCTTAATGCTGGACGGATCCCTCAAGGGAAGGATCCGTGGGATCCGTGATACAGAAGCTAGTTTTATCTTCTATTTTTCTCACTTTGGGTGAAAACTTCAACATTTTTCATCATTTACTTTTATTTATTTTGGAGTATGTTCTTTAATGCTTGTGTTCTCATGATCACATGCTTTAAATTCATATCTACTCATTAGATTTTAATCCACATTTTGAGTCAAGCATTCATAACAATGCATTATTTTTCTATAAATAGGATTCCCAAAATGCTTGCATATTCATCTCATCTTCACAAACAAACACCACCATGTCATCTAAAGGATCTTCCAACTTAGATGAATCACCTAGTGCAAACAATTCCTTTCAAGAAATCCAAAATTTTGTCCTCCCACCTTCCAAAATACCACAATCAAAATCTAGGAAATCCGCAAGGATTAGCATCCGGCCTTGTTGTTTAGCAAAACCATCATCGAATGGTTCATCACCTACCACTATTTCACCACAAGATGCTTCCATTATAGCACCTCCTTCATCACCAACAAGTACACCAACTTCATCACCCATCAACTCACCACCTAAGGTCACTCTTTTAGAACTCCTTAAGACTCCAACAAGATCTCAACAGCCAAAACAAAAAGAAATAGTCTTTTTAACACCTCCCACTTCTCCAAACACAATTTTCAAAGACCTTGAAACCTCACCACCCTTAGCTCCCATTTTGTTACAAGAACATCTAAGTTCTTTTCCACCACCACTTCCAAACATTTCGGACTTTGATCCGCTTTTTCCATCTTTTCCACCACAACTTTCGCATCTCACAAATCAAAGTCATTCGGAAAACTTCCGCACTCATTACCCACATCACTTACATTGTGAACATTGCCAATCCGCTAGGGATGTTGCAATAGAAATTAGGGAATAAATGCGAGTCATACTCAACCTCATTCTTGATCGCATCAATATCAATACTCATCAAAACCTCCATCCATAATGTTTGGAATAAAGCTAACAGTTACCACTGATAAGCTGTGGAAGACACTGCTAAAGATTACACTAGCAGTGGAAACACATTACCACTGCTAATACAAATATTACCACTGCTATTAGGATAATTGTTATGTATCCGTGTATTGATAAGTATAGAAAAGATCTTGTGTATATTCTATATTGTTAGCATTATACTTATCTTGTAAAGGACTCCTTGTGCTATAAAAGGAGATCCTAGGTCATTGTTTAGAGTATAAAATACTCACGTAAGCTTCAAGGTGTAACCCTAGTGATAAGCAAGATCACTCGTATTATTTCTTAGTAATATTGGAGCTTTGTGTTAAACTGTTCTTACTTACATTACATCATATAATCCATCTTCTAAGTATTAGTAAGTATATTCCGCGTGCTTATTAATATAATTCAAAATATCACTAACACAAGGTGTGTGTTTAGATCCATCAAGTGGTATCAGAGCGAACGTTTTGATATTTTGATTTAGAAGATCCAAGGAATAAGCTTAACCTACTCACTCAAATCAACGGAGATGGAAAACAACCAGTCAAACTCTGCTCCAAGGCTTCCTAAGCTCAAACTCAATGAGTTTGAGATGTGGAGGATAATGATTGAGCAATAATTTCTCATACAAGACTATGCTCTATGGGAGATCATCTTAACTGGTGATTCCTTCAAGTCTATTACTAAGACTGAGAAAGTTGGTGACACATAAGTTGTAACAATTTCTGTACCTGAGACTAATGATGAAAGAGCAAAGAAGAAGAATGACCTGAAGGCCAGAAGTTTGTTACTAATGACTCTTCCTAAAGACCAAATCATTGCTTTCAGCAAGTACAAGACAACAAAAGAACTTTTTGAAGAGATTTGCTCAGTGTTTGGTGGCAATGATGCTACTAAGAAGACTCAAAAGACATTGTTAAAGCAAAGTTATGAAAACTTCTCTGCTTCAAGCAATGACTCACTTGACAACATCTTCACCAAAATCCAGAAGATTGTCACACAACTGACAGTGTTTAGCATTGAGGTACAAAAAGAAGACCTCAATTTGAAGTTTCTAAGAAGTTTGCCTTCTGAGTTTCATAAAATGGCAGATAGCTCTTTTTAGCATGAGGGCTAGGAAATTCTACAAGAAGATTGGCAAGCCAATTCACATCAATGGTGGTGAAACTGCAGGGTTCTATAAAAAGAAAGTAGAGTGTTTCAATTGTCACAAGTTGGGTCATTTTGCTAGAGAATGCAGAAGACCAAAGATGAAGGAAAATAGGTCTACTTGGTACAAGCAAAAGAAAGAACCAATTGTGGAAGAACCAAAGGCAATGTTGGCAATTGATGGGGTGAGCTATGATTGGAGTTTCATGGCTGATGGATAAGAGGAACAACCTTCAGATGCTGCTCTTGTGTCTACATAACATGCTCTCATGGCTTTCTCTGAATCTGAGGTACAAAACTTTGAAAGTTGTTCTAAAACATGTAGGGCTTCTAAAGAATGTGAAAGGCTTAATGAATTATTTGACAACCAAAGAACAGAGTTGTATGCTGCTAATTAAAATGTGTCAAACCTTAGAAGAGGCATATCTGTTTAGAGAAACAACTAGAGCATTATAGAGCAAATGAGTCAAAATATAATGATGATATGATTATTCTTAGAAGAGAGATAGATCATAAGACAGCATTGAATGAGGCACTAAAAGAAGAGTTTGAAAAACTTAAAAAGATAAATGAGAATGTCAATTTATCTGTTGACATCTGCTATTATCAGTCTAAGTCAATTGATAAAATTTGGAATGCTCAAGTTACTAGTAAAGTTAAGTCCGGTATGGGATACAATCTGCTCCTCCACCACTAAGGGGTGTTCCATCACCTCTGGCATAGATTTAGCTCATACAGGTCTAGAGGAATTTCGGGATCCGAATCTTGAATATGGTCCTCCCAAATTTGTGAAAAGTGGGAAGAGGTTAAGCATGAAACGATGTTTTGAAAGTGCTAGTGACTCATCGGTTGTAGATGAGAATGTTAAAAGAATGTAGAGGCTTCTATCCCAAAAGTTGTTAATACTATTACACATGAACCTAGGAAACAAGTTAACAAGCCTAGATCAATCAGTAAGGTATCTTTGAGATGTATAGAAACAAGTCATCAACTCCTAGGGGTAACCAGAAGAGTTGGAATCATGTCAAATCTCAACAACTAGGTAGTGATTTTGTGATGTACAATAAAGCATGTTATATCTGTGGTAGCTTTAATCATTTACATGCTAATTGTGACTATCATGTTGGAAGAAGGGAAGTCCATAGGAATAAAAGGGTGAAGTCTAACAAGTTTCAAAACAGAATACACCCTAATTCATACAGCAAAATGATCCCAAGAGCAGTTCAACTAAGAAGTGGTTTTAAAACTTTTGCCACTGCTAAAACTGTTAACACTGCTCACCCTAATTCACTTGTTACAAGTGCAAAATCCAAAACAACTTTTGCAAAATCTGCACAAACAGGAAAAAGGTCTTTTCCTGATAAAAGGGTTAACTATAACCAACAGTGGGTACCAAAATCTAAACCAGCAGTTACCACTGCTCAATCAAAAGTTCCTACTGCAAGGGTTGTAAACAAGACCAGGGATAACATGGGAAATGTTGTGAAGGCCACAGCACGTTGGGAATGGAAACCTAAAGGAATTACCTCTACAACCAATCCTAATGGTGTATCAATGACCTTTGATATATTTAACTATATTGATACACGAGGCAGATCCAAGTCAATCATGGCTTAGGTCCCCAAAGGAAACTAACTCCTTACATATATGTGTAGGAACATCCAAGGACAAAAAGATCAGATCAAGGCTACACAAACAGTGGATGTTCAAGGCACATGACTGGCAACAAGTCCTATCTCTCAGATTTTGAACATTATGATGGACGGTATGTCGACTTTGGAGGTGGAGTTAATGGAAAAGTTCTTTGGTAAAGGGTCATCAAAGCGGTAATCAACACGAGCTTTTGCGGATAAATGAAGTAAATCACAACCAAGATGATGCAAATGGAACTTAAAGCAAAAGACATGGTTTTATTATTATTTATTAAGCTGCATCTAAAGATGCAGAGATTACAACCATTGAGCTTACAAACAACAGACTACTCCACAAGACAACTCCCTAACACAACCTACACAGACACAAGCTTCACATTCTACCCCAACCCTACCCCACCCTAACCACCAACTACCACCTAAGGCTTCTTAGGACAAGCCCACTCTGGCATCACTTTAGGCGCCATTCTCCTATCAATCACCTTCCACACTTTTGGGCATGCTAGCCCAATCACTTTTCCTTTGATAGGTGGTGATGATGATGAAGGACCCTCTGGTGGAGATGCTGTCAACAATGGTAGAGAAGGTGGTGCCTGCAACTCTCCTGATGGAAGGATTGTAGCAAGGGGAGGAACTACAAGTATTCTAGAAGCTGTTTCATCATCAGACTCTTCATAAGGAGACACATATGAATTGATGTCTGAGCTGTCTTCTTTGATGAGAGCATCCTGAGGCATTGGTTGGATTGATGAAGGACCAGCAGCAAAAGGGTTTGAGAGAGAACCTGAATGAGTTCTCTTTCTTGAAGCAACCTTTCATACTCCTCTTTCTCTACTCTCCCTGGATTGTTCAGAACAAAATCATCCCAAAAACTATCAGCAGATGAACTGTCAGATGAGACATTGATAGGGTTTGAATGGTTTGAATGACTCATGGTGATTTTTGGAGAGAAGTAAGTTTTTGAGAGAGAAAGTTTTTTGAGTATGTGTGATATGTGTGGTTTATGTTTGTGATATGCAGGTTTGAAGGATTCTCTGTGTACATTAGAATTGTTGTTGTTTAGTGCTTGTATTTTTGGTTGTCCACTAACTTTTATATAGAGATTATGCCTAACAGTGGAAACTATAATGCAAGCAGTGGTAAAAGTTACTATCACAGTGGAAAAAGTAAAACAAAGAAACTTTTATTCCTTTCATAATGAATATTCATTACATTCAAAGAGAGAGTGCTTACAACCACAATCAAAACATAAAAGATAACAATCTAACACATCCTACATCCCTACACCCTACATCAGCTACTCCATTGGCTTCTTGCCCTTGCCCTGATTGTCATGCTTGTTCTTCTGTGCTATGTTCCTCTTGTTTTCAAAGGTTGACTGCATTCTTGGACAAGCAAGACCAAGAACTTGTGGAGGAGGCCTTGGAAGTCTTGCAGGCTTCTCTGGTATGGATATATGCTTCATGTTTGAGAGAGCTGTTTCCAATGCTTTTGTCAGATCCCTTGGAAACTCCTTGGACAAGGAATAGGTCTCATTATCAGCATCATCATCTGATGAACTGGAATAAAACTCAAGAGAAGGTGCAGGTCTGGCAATAGGTGCAGGATTGGCAGTCTTCTTTGTTGACTTTTTGGAAGAAGTGCTTGCAGCCCATGGTGGAAAGTAACCTGCCCACCCTGAGGCCTCTGAAGATAACTCAGAAGCGATCACAAACTCTGTCTCAGAATCAGAGGAGATGTCAATGGTGTTGGAAGGATTGCTCATGGTGATGTTTAGGGATTTTGTGAGTTAGAATGTGTTTTGGTAATGACTATGATGTGTCGAGCCCCTTTATATAGGCAAATTCGATCACAAGGGTTAATTAAAGAATACATTTATTTTTCCCTATTTGGGTAGGTTGAAGAGTAAATATAGATATTTTCGGGTTGACTTTGGGAAGATATTTTTAGATAGTGGCTTAGTTAAAAGTAACTTTGGTTAAAACAAGTTGGTTATTCATATT